>CM034154.1:422960913-423482255 GCA_019776745.2 Taxus chinensis
AGTGAGGAGCATAGAGGACATAAATCCAATGCAGAGTCAGCAAAAGATCAGAGTCACCACCTAAGGGAATTTAGGGTGACAATAATTTCCAGAGCATAGAGAGAGGTCTAAGTAGCCCTAGGCTCTAGGGATGAGCTTGTGCAAGAGAGACCTAGAGGCCATCAGACCACAATTGCAGATCACATCAAGGAGATCTAAAGCTTTGGTCGTCACATTACTCAGGTGACATGGGTGGATTTTTATACAGTGAGCTTGAGCGGTTACTTCAAGCTTTTTCCTTGGCAACACGAAAGCTTGTGTTGTGATCCATCTACTAAGGGATGGAGTAGGCGTATTGCAGAGGAGTAGAAGATCCATTAAAGTGCTAAGATTAGCCTCACCTGGGACATATAAAGCTCGGAGATTCAAGATCCAGGTCTACTGTGGGATGGATACAACAGTAAATGGGTTGATGAGTTCCCATGAACTTTGAGCCGAGGCATCCTATTTTAGATGGCAGAGTATGAGAATATTTTTGGATCTACTCCAGTACTGTGGGAGCTATTTGAGGATGAGTAGGTGTGGATTAGATATTCATGTGGGGCCTGGATTGCATATAGGAGGTGTTAGGATATTCAATGACCTTGCGAAGTGGGTTATAAACCCCACATTAGGCAGCTGAATTATTGATTATGTTATAGTATTTTAATAGCATTTTACTCCAGTGCCAATGTTGAGTATATGACCACAATGGAGCATTATAGGGTGTGGATTCCACTATGTTTGTTCACCACCTTGTTATAACACGTGAATGTATACGCAATATATTAGTACGGGTAGGTTATTGTTTTGTATACTTCACTACCTATAGGAACGTTGTTCAAAACATTCCTGGCTATATAATGATTGTTTGGCATGATTCATACTAAAGAAAACAATATATATATAGAGTTGTTGTTTTCAATTATTGTCTGTGTAGCTATTTGTGGATTCTTTGTATTAGATCAAAGTAATTTCTACATTTGGTACTAGAGCAGGTTAAATATGTCTCGAAGAAGATCTTGTAACTCCATTGTGTGTGTGCGATGTGGCGTTTCTCTAATAGTGACCTTACCATAGAATCATATCTATTATACAGGAAGCCACAGTAAAAATGATGCAGTAAAGACCCAATTCAAATTTTGGGAGAAACATCCTCCTTGTACTATATCCCATCAGGATCACTATGAGTGAAGAATTCAGAGAATCAAAGGTCAATTGACAAGCTCACATGTCACAATACTTTTTTTGCAATATTAGATTCAGTAAAATGGATACACCATTATATGCAATTTCATGGTTTCTAAACTTTGACATGGAGAGTAAATATTTAGATGCATCCAGATGTAAAAACCTATTGTCACGTTCTCACAGTAGTTGGAAAGAAAAAACTCTCCAGATGATCTTCTGCAAACTTGTAGAATGGGAAGCTAGAGATGAGGGAATCTAACATAGAAAGGCTGATCCTCAAATCATCTGAACAGGCATCTATACTAAGTGAATTTATTAGAGCAATGGAGGCACAGAAGGTTGGATCATTCAACCTACTCTAGTCAATCACCAACTTGAGATATGCAAAAATTGAACTTAAACCTATAGGTGATTATTTTACCAAAGACAAGTGTAGTTCTTGAACATTGTTTCTTTGTAGTTTCATGGCAGAATTGAACAAAATTTAGAAAAATGCAACATGAAACATCTACACTTGTGGTCTATAGAAAGAGGAAATTGCAGACATTAGAGGTGAGGGAAATGATCAGCAAGACTCAGACTTACTAGTTTTTCTACATTTCTGGTATTTTCTAAAAATTGTAGCAGAGTTCAGAAGAATTTCCTATGTTATTCCCTGTCATCTTGTCAGACCCTGTCAAGAAGTCCTAATGCCAATAATACTTGGCAAGTATCATGGAAGAGGACATGTCAGTAAACCACTGATAGACAACCTTCATCGAAGGGTCAGGTATCTCCTCGTAAACCCACGATTTTCGAGTTAGAGGGTAAATCCCATGAAGAAGTCATCCAAAGTTAGTGGTCACCACTTGAGGGGATAAAATGAGTTCCAGAGCATTGAGAATCCTCAGAGCCCTAGGCTTAGAGGATGAACATGTAGAAATCAACCTAGAAGCCATTCCATTATCAGAGTTTGTAGATCAACATGCAAAACCATCCTGAGCTTTGGCCATCACATTACTCAATCACCTGATATGAGCAGGTGCAGGCCTAGAAGTGAACTTGACCCATGTTTGCTTAAGATTTGTCCTTGTTAGCAACACGAAAGTTCATTAGTGATAATCATTACTGAGGGATGGAGTTAGGAGTATGGTGGATTGTTATTCTCTCCATAAATCAACATAAAATTCTGAGAATTGACCTGGGAGCTATTTGAGGATAGATTTCATGAGCAGGTATTTAATCATGGGAGTTATTCATACATTTTAAAGGATCGATGAGTTCCTGAGCTCCGATAGGCATTGTAGAAGATATGGAGTATATTTTTGGAAAATTTAATATGTAAAGTACATGCCAATTAGGATGAGTAGGGCAGATTCACATGTTTAGATCCAGGGCCTAAATTTAGATATTGGAGGTATAGTGTGGATCCACTGCCCACAGACATTAGCGGAGGTTGTCGAGAAGGCCTATATTGGCCAGAGGAGACTCATAAGGGAAATACCCAACAGGCTACAGACCAAGTTTAGAGCTGCATACAGCAAATGCAGGATGATAGATCGAGGGGATCAGTACCCCTTCCTTGTGGTGGCCAAGTTTTGGTAAAGTCATCCTTTAGGCCATAGCAATAGTAGTAGCAATCCCACCCACCTCATAGACCTCCACAGAGAGCTGATGCATAAAGAGGTCAGAGTATGGGGCTTCCTCCTAGGGGTCCCATCAGGACACAGGGTGGACCTAGAGCTCAGTCAGTGGGAGATCACCATCAGAGATCTCAGACCAAATGCAACCGGATCATCAGGAATCCATGCCATAGACTTCCAGGGAACCTACTGGAGGTGCTACTCATTAGGGAGGATCAGGAGGATGTTTTGGTTGTGGAGTTACTGGACACTTTTGGAGATATTGCCCACAGAACCCTAACAACAAGGGTAAGACACAGATTTCAGAGCCACTATTGGTGACATGGGACGTAGCCACAGGATTTATGCAGTGGTTGAGAACCACCAGGACAGAGCATCAAAGCACAGTCATTGAGACCACAGGTAGCATTGGTGGTATTCCTACCTCTGTATTGTTTGATTCTGGTTCTTCTAATTCTTTCATTGCACCATCTTTAGTAGAGCGATGCAGGCTGGTGGTAGTTAGGCAGGGTCTTAGTTGGGATGTCGAGATGGCTTCTGGAGCCAAGATCTCTGTAGACTCCTTAGTTAAGGAGTGTGTAGTGGATGGGACCTTTCACCACTACCTCAGATCTCGTATCCTTCCTTTGGGCTCATATGGAGTCATTTTGGGTATGGATTGGTTATCTACACACAGGGCCAGGATGGATTGTTATCACAAGACTATATCTTGTGCAGATGATTTGGGAGTTGAGTCGGTGATTTCAGGGGTCCAGGAGACCCATTTCCATTCACACCATCTCTGCTATGCAGCTTAAGCGGTGTGTGTGATGGGGTTGTCAGATGTATGTTGTTATAGTCAGTGACAGATCAGAGGATGGGTCTAGTGGACCATCACTAGATGATCATCCCATTTTGAGAGAGTTGAGAGATGTCTTTCTAGGGAAGCTACTGGGGTTACCACCCCCACGTGAGATTGATTTTCATATAAATCTAGTTCCTGGAGTAGAGCCTATCTCAAGGGTGTCGTATCAGATGACCAACCCAGAGCTCTGTGAGCTCAAGTTACAGCTTGAGAGGGCCTTTTAGAGAAAGGCCTTATCTTTCCTAGTGTATCCCCTTGGGGTGCACCGGTGATCTTTGTGAAGAAGAAGGATGGATCCTTGCGGTTGTGTATTGATTACCGCCAGCTGAAAAAGGTAACGATCAAGAATCATTATCCCCTTCCTCACGTATTGATGACTTGTTTGATCAGATGAAGGGAGCCATGGTTTTCTCTAAGATTTATCTCAAGTCAAGGTAGCATCAGCTGAGGATTTTGGAGGTGGACATTCATAAGACCTACCTTCCACACGAGATATGGGCACTATGAGTTCACAGTGGTGCCTTTTGGTTTGACTAATGCCCCCGTAGTGTTCATGAGTTTGATGAATGTGGTATTCATAACCTTCTTAGATCACTTCATGCTCATCTTCCTAGATGAAATTTTGATATACTCACGTATGTGTGAGGAGCATGAGGGGCACCTTCGTCAGGTTCTTCAGTGTCTTCGTGAGCAGCAACTTTACGGGAACTTGGAGAAGTGTGCTTTCTTTCAGAAAGAGGTACAGTACTTGGGACATATCATTTTCTGGGGAAGGTATCACAGTCGATCCTTCCAAGATTAGAGCCATTATGGATTGGCCAGCACCCACTATAGTGACTGAGGTGTACAACTTCATGGGATTAGTAGGTTACTATAGGAGATTTGTTCAGGACTTCTCTCAGATTGTGCACCCTATCACTTCCCTTCAGAGGAAAGGGAAGAAGTTTGTTTGGTCAGACAGATGCAAATAGGCCTTCAGGACACTGAAGGAGTGCCTCACTACAGCACCTATTCTTGAAGTGCCAGATCCACATGGTGAGTTCTTTGTTTTCACAGATGCTTCTTTAGTAGGGCTTGGAGGTGTGTTGATGCAGGAGGGTAGAGTAGTGGCTTTTGAGTCTCACAAACTCAAGGATCATGAGCTTAATTATTTGACCCATGATCTTGAGCTTGTGGTAGTTGTGCATGCTTTGGTTAGATGGAGGCACTTTCTTCTTGGACAGGAGATTCACACTCAAGATAGATCATTTGAGTCTTCGCCACCTCTTCATGTAGCCCAATCTCAATGCTCGTCAACGGCGTTGGATGGAGTTGCTTTGTGAGTATGACATGGAGATAGAGCATGTGAAGGGGAAGGAGAATGTGGTAGCAGATGCTCTTAGTAGAAGAGACATGTGGCTATGGCCACTTCAGTGAGCATAGATTTATGGAGAAGGATTCTTCAGCAACTTCCTCTTGACAACTTCTACATTACAGTTCAAGTAGAGATCGAGTCTCAGAGACCCCTTGAGGGGAATTTTGATGGTTTTTCCTTAGAGGTAGATGGTCTTCTCAGGCACAGAGGCTAGATATATGTTCCTAGAGATGGAGGCTTGAGGCAGGACATCTTGGTAGAGGCACATCATGCACCCTATTCAGCCCATCCTGGGGTGAAGAAGATGCATGCCACCTTGTGACAGTTGTACCATTAGAGAGGACTTCGTCAAGACATGGCCTAGTTTGTGTCATGATGTTTAGAGTTCCAGAGAGTTAAGGCCGAGCATCATCATCCAACAGGCCTTCTTTATCCTCATGCTATATCGGAATGGAAGTGGGACACCATTTCCATGGATTTCATTGTTAGGCTACCGATGTCGAGATATCACCATGATGCCATCATGGTCACGGTTGATAAATTGAAAAAAGTGGCTCACTTTTCTCTGGTGAAGACCACTTATACAGCTAGAGTAGTGGCTCGGGTATATTTGGATGAGATTGTCAGGTTACATGGGATTCTGTGGAAGATCATTTGTGACCGTGATCCTTTGTACACTTCACATTTCTGGACTACCATGCAGTATGTCCTCGGGATGAGAATCAACTTCAGCACAACATATCACCCTGAGATAGATGGACAGACTGAGTGGGTGAATCAGATTTTAGAGGACATGCTTAGGATGTATGTGATGGATCAACAGTCTAAATGGGAGGAGTACCTGTACTTAGTGGAGTTTTCCTACAATAATAGTTTTCAGAGTTCCATAGGCATGGCTCCTTTTCAGGATTTGTATGGTAGAGAGTGCAGGACACCTCTTAGCTGGGATAGGCTAGAGGGTAGAGTATCTCTTAGACTCTCTCTTTTATAGGACATGGAGCAATAGATGGTGTTGATCATGTAGAGATTGTAGGAGGCACAGGATAGGCAGAAGAAGTATGTAGATCAGCATAGGATCAACCATAGTTTTGATGTGGGCATGAAGGTGTTCCTTCATGTCAGGCCACACAAGAGCCCTATCCATTATGGAAAAGGTTCTAAGTTAGCTCCTAGATTTTTGGGTCCTTTTGAGATCTTGGAGCATATCAGCACTTTAGCCTACCATCTAACATTGCCACCCATCTTGTCTCGCATACATGATGTTTTTCATGTTTTAGTTCTCAGGAGATATATTACAGACCCTTCTCATGTGTTAGATTGGACATCATTGTAGGTGCAGGATCAGGGTAGGTGATGGTGGAGCCTATTCACATCCTAGATCGCAGGACCCTGGGCCTTCGAGGTAGAGAGGTTGATCAGGTTCGGGTGTAGTGGGACAGATATGATGAGACTGTAGCTACATGGGAGGATGCTACTTCATTATGAGTTCAGTTTCCACATTTGTTCTAGTGACTTCCAGGAGGAAGTTGAGTCTAAGGGGAGGGGGATGTAGTGCCCACTTCCCTTTGACACCTTTTGATACTTATTTTGATATTGTTGATTACGTTATGGACATTATTATGTTTTGATTTAGTATGATGTTAGACATTTGATCATGGATTATTGTTGATCTTGATTTGGATATGATGCATGATGATTATTAGAGACACTCATATGTGGATGATGATATACTATTTGACATGGATGTTTTATGGATGTTGTTCGGACATGTGATTTTGGATATTATGAGTAGATCTAGAAAATGGATATTATATGATGATGACATAGTTGTTGATATAAATTGTATGTGATAATGTTAAATTGCTTGATGTTGTTGTGATTCACATATTTAGATAATTTTGTGATTATATTTATATTCATTTTGGATGTTCTGATATGGCCATGAGGCTGAAGGAGGTATTTGTATTTTGCAGGTTAAAAATATCACAACAAAACATCGGGGGATTGGAGACCAACCACAATGGAATTCTAGGTGAATTTGACAAGGTCACCATGGCAACTTGTTTTATTGTGTTGTGTGTTGTTTTGTTAGGGATTCCCATGGGGGGATCACCTTTATATGTGACCATGGGTTTGTGTATTTTATTAATGTGGTTAATTTTTATTATTGTTTGTATGTATTTTATTAGTAATGTGTTCCTTTCTTTTATTTAATTAAAATTGTGGTAGATTAATGTGAGAAATCATATGGTTAAAATTTAAATAAATCAAATTGGGATATGGGAAAGTAATAATGGAAGTTGTTGGCTCTTTGTATTAAATATGTAAGGGATGTGTAAGTTGTGTAAGAGTTGTGTAAGTTAGATTTTGGAGTAAGAAACACTCCACCTCCTTGGAAATTCGAATTTATCCTTGGGGCTGTTTTTGGAGGCTTGTGGGACAAGTAAAACTTGTCCCATACCTCTATCTTTAATTTACCAACCATACTTATGGTTGGAGAGGTGATTTTAGACTTTTATAATGAATTTTATTAATCATGTTGCAAGTTTTGATTACACTCTCTTACATTTTATTTATTTTGCAGTCCTTTGGGGTGTGGGCTTTTGGAGTGTGCAAGTAAAATTTGTCATATTTTCACCCACCTCTTTATTGTGCTTGGGAGAATGAAATTTTGTCTTTTGTGTTTGAATTTGAGGATGTGTGATGTGGCATCCTACATGGATCCACATCATCCTCTTCTCTTCCCTCTTCTATAAAATTCAAACTCTTTGCTTGTTTTGGGTTGTTGAATCATTTTACAAACTTCTTTGGGGGCACATTTTCTTGTGTTTGGAGCTCTTACTTTTGGAAGGAGTTTGGAGAAAATTTTCTTTCTTGGATATTTCTATTTTGGGATTGTGTTTTGGGCATCGAAGCTTGTTGTTTGGAAACAAAAGCTACCATGGAGAGGTGGGATTTAACCTTATTTCATGCTAATATTTTCTTGTTTTGTTGTGTGAATGGTGAATACTATTATGCTTTGTTTGGCTGTATGGGTAGACTTCCATAGGGATGGTGTAGGAGAAGGATATGGGGAATCCATGTGGGGGGCATAAGGGAATGCCAGTGGCATCAGAATTTTGTGGAGGGAGTTTGGGTTTGGGATCCACCATGGAAAAGAAATAGCTTGCATTTCTTACTTTGTGGGGGGCATAAGGAAATATGTGGGGGGCATAAGGATATGTGTGGTGAATTTTATTGGTGGTTTGTTACAGGTGGATGCCCAATTCCCATTGGGAGGCATAAGTAGCTTCCCCCATAGACCTTGCTCCTTTGGCTTGCATGATCAAGCCTGAGTTTTGTTTTGATTGTTTTCAAATGCAGTTGTAAACTGTTGTTTTTGTGTGGACTGTGTTTTTAAATGAATTATGCATGTTGAAAGAATGTTGTGTGTTGTGGAAGCCTAGTTGTTGCCATGGGTTGAATCACACATCTTATTGTGTTTTGGTTGGGGCTCAAGGGCCAATGATGAAGGAAGGATTCTCCTTTCATTGGATGTCTTGGTTGGGTGGAGAGCGTTTCCTTTCCCCCACTTTTGTTGTGATCAAATTGGAAGAAAAAGGAAGCTTGCATGTTGTTGTTCTGGAGCAAAGGAAAATGCAGTTTTGACAGTCCCTTGTGAAATTTATTTCATTGTAACCTTTCCCACTATGATGTGGATGAAAATTGTAATATGTATACTTGTGAAGAAAAGATGTTGTAATTGATTATGAAAGTGTATATTCGAAATGTGGAAGACATTTATATTCTACTATTGTACATTGGAAAGAAAGAAATAGAAATGTGTTTATTTGCATTCAAACATTGAAAGATGTAAGTTGTATAATTGAATTAATAAAGAATTGCAAGATATCTTCTCTCATTTGCATTGTTGTGTTGAATTGGAATATCAAATTTTGATTGGAATCTTGTTTAGAAAAATGGGAAAAAAAAGAAGAAATACGTATGAAAAGGAAACTATATTGCTTGTCTCTTTTGGAAATATATTAAATTGGAAATCAGACTTGCAATTTAGCTCTTTGAAATGGTTTGTTTATAAACAACTAAATGTATTGGAAATATATAAAATTGAAATTAGTTTAGAAAGTTTGAAATACCACACTTAAATGATAAAATTGATATACAAAGTTAAAAGAAATGGATCTCTGTTGTAAATTTAAAACTGGAAAATAAATTTATTCAAAATGTAAAATTCAGGTCTGCACATTATAATCAAATTTGAAACATTAAAATTTTGCATTTTGTATTATCAATGAACTCAAACTGACAAAGAACACTTAAGAAAACAATTTAACCATTGTAAAATCGAACCCAATCCCTTTCACAGTCATTTTCTGTCAATTGTTGGAAAAAATGTCAAATTGGAAATCAAACAAGTAAATTTACCTTCCTAAATCATTCTAAATCCTTCCTAGAGTAATCCTCCATGTATTGTTTGGCATGTTGAGTGAAGGAGGAGATCAAATTTATAAGTTAAAATTTACCAGTTTGCTATTTAAAAGCCTATAGATCTCTTTTGTAAAATTGACCCCTTAAACTTTATCAAAATGTAAAATTTATATTTTATGTGCAAAGAGGGCATTGAGAGCTTTCCAGAAAGTCCTTGTTTTCCCAAAACATGAGCTTTCTAGCAAAATTTATGGCCCTCTTGAAGTTTTCCTGCCTTGGAGGGAAAATTTGGGAAAATTTTCCCTGGCGGGCCCGCGGCCCAAAAATTTCCCGTCGAAATTATCCTTAAAAATTTTGTTTTTGAAAAATTCTTTGGGAAAAAATTAAAATTTCCTCCACCGGCCCGCAGCCAATCAGAGGCTGCCACGTGTCCTCACTGAGAGCAATGGCAGAGGCATGGCATCATTTTTTTCCCTTGGGCCTCTTTACAATTTTGGAAAATTTTTATCTTTCACCCTGTCGGCCCGCGAGCCAATCATAGAGGCTGCCACGTGGCAGCATGAGGTGTTAGCGGAGGGGGCGGAACCCTCGCACGACCTTTTTTTTTTGAAATTTTCATCTTTGGGAAATTTTTGGTTAATATTTTTCCATGGCCCCACACTCCCGCCCTTACCTCGGAGAAGACTCCTTCCACGGACGCGCAGACCCATGCGCGTCAAACTTTACCCCTTATCTCCTCCCCTTTGGTGAAATTCACCAATCGCTCCACCACCCGCACCTTTCCCTCTCCCTTTCTCCCCACAATGGCCTATTGAGTGCCACATGTCCCTAGTAGACCCGCGGGTGCATGAGCACTTGCTGGATTTTTTCCCCTTCAGAAAAGTCTCCACTAAACCTCTGCCACTCCACCCTCCTCCTTTTCTCCTCGCTTGGACTTAGTTGGGCAACACGTGTCCTTGAAGGACCCGCAGAGGCACGGGAGAAATTTTAATTTTATCACTCATGCATCGGGGAAAAATTTCCAAACACCGGCCCACGACCTGCCAACCCGAAAATGGGCTTTCTTCACTGCTCGACACATGTCCCCTTGGGGGAAAATTTGACCCCTAAAGTCTTCATGTCCATATTTGGAGTTCTACAAGTAGTTAGGAGGACTTCTTTATATCATCAAAAAGGTGAGAAAATTTCCTATCCAATGGGAATGATTTAGGGAAATTTTGAATGTGTTAAGTGTGAGAAAAATCAAGTTGAAACTCTGATCCTGTTAGAGAGTGGGTATGGTGATATTTTACCCCCTGAACCTAACTGAAACTTCTAACCCTAAAATTTGGACCATGTGACCTCTAAAAATTTTTAATAAATGAAAAGTATGTTCTTACAAGTTAGACTTGTTCCGGAACCTGTTAGTGACAACCATTACCTTGCAACCTAGTCATAGACACTTCTAATCAAAAAAAATTATTATTCCATAATTTTCCTGACTAACCCTAGGTTGTTTCTTGGGTCTCAAGTGGGTTGTTTTAACGGGCATCATAGGAACCAAGTAAATGCTAGCATGATTTTATGACCTAGAAATGTACCCAAGTGTGTGATTTTGTGTCTGCACATTGATATTGTAGTGAGGGATCCAAATTGATTAACATTATACATACAAAGTGGAATATGGTAGTTTTTTCCCCAAAGAGATAGGTGGTAGTAGTTGGTTTCCTTTGGAGATCCAACTAAAGAGGATGAAAGAATGTTATTTAGGAGAAAATGTGTTGGTTATTGAGAATAGGTCGAGACATACATGTGTAAAAAGTGTTAGTTTTTTTAGTAATGACATTTTATTTAATAGATATATATATAGGATGTAGGTAATGCTAAGGAATTTTTATAGTTGTCTAATATGTGTTAAATGTGTGTCTTTGTAGAGATATTTTATTTAGAGTGGAACACTCACTAATATTACTTATCATGAGATTGTGGATTAATTACTTGATCAAAGAGATATGATATTGATTGTTGATGTAATTATGTCCCTATATATCGATCATTTGGGGTCAATTTGACTAATTAGAGAGGCATCCTGGGAGTTACAAATATAACGAATAACTTGAACTATAGAGACAGGAGCTATGGTTTCAGAAAATACAAAGGAGATAAATAATAACAACCATGGATTTATTTAAATATATCTTATCTGAGGAGGAGAGAGATGAGGAAGTAATGGATAGGTTTATTTCTCCCGTTCCTAAAATCATATCACCCTAGAATATTGCATCCTTTCTTAAACCTTTATCCCAAGAATAATTGAGGTTTTTCATTCAATGAATGAAGTCAAATAAATATCCTGGAACATATGGTTTCCCCATGGTTTGTTCAAATGATTTTGGGATATTTTTTATGGATGTTACAAAATTATTTAATGAATCTCTGACATCCTAAAAAATTCTTAAATAATAAAACTTTATATTTATTTCCTTAATAGCTAATAAGATGGTTTCAAAAACGTATGTTTATTTTTGGCCTATCTCAATCTGCAATATTGTGTACATTATTGTCTCAAAATAAATTTTGAAGAGGTTGAAGGTCCATTTTCCCTTAAATATTTCCCCAGAATAAGGCGAATTTCTCTCAAGAATTTTTTTTAGATGGAGTGATAATGACACGAGCTATCCTATATAGCTTGAAGACAGAAGAAATTAGGGATGTTCGTCAAAATAAACATCAATTGGAAGTTTATTAGAAAGGTATTGCTTGGTTTTGGTTTTAATTTGGAATGGGTTTCATGGATGTTGCAATGTGTTACACAATTTTTTTCAATCTTGGTAAGTGGTATCCTAGTTGGATTTTTCTATAACCCTAGATGGATTCGATAAGGGGGTACCTTATCACCTAGCTCATCATTATTATGGTAGAGTCCTTAGGATGAATGATAAGGAAAATAAGGGAAAGTGGATATCTTATGGGTTTGAAAGACTATGTTACAAATCAACATAGCTCACATCTATAATTTTTGGATGATCTTCTTTTTGGTCAGCCAAAATTAAAAGATGAACTACTTATGAAGAATAGAATGGAATCTTATGAGCATGTTTAGGGAAAAAATATAAGCCTATACAAGTCAGAAATATTTTTGCTAATGTTCCATGGGTACGCCAAAGAAGAATTATTGATATTTTGGAGATCAAAAGTGACACTTTACCTCAGAAATTTCTAGGAGTACGTTTGTTTAATAGAAAATAAAAGTTAGACTTGTGGAAAAACTTAGTAGATATATCCAAATAAGGTTGGCGTGTTGGAAAGCTATACAATTGAGTTTGGTTGATATAATAGTTATTATAAAGTCACTTTTGAACTATATTTTTTCACCTACTGGAATGATTTAGAAAATAAAAAATATTTTCTATCATTTCCTTTTGAGTGGGAAATATAAAAATAAAAAAGATATCTCACCAAATGGGAAAATTGTATGTCGACCAAAAGAAGCAAGGGAAATAATTAAGGATACCAAACGACATAACCTTTCTCGAGGAAAAAAATTGTGTAGAACATATATGAGGAAGACTTTGGTCCTCATAGATAAATGTTAAGAGGTAAATAAATTCATAATTTAATGCTTGAATGTATTTTTATAGTACAAGACCCACCCTATAGTTCACACACTTGAAATTTTATAGTTTTTCAAAGGAAGGTAATATGTTATAATTTGACTTATGAAGTTGGCAATGGATAATCGAATAACTTCTGTGATGACTCTTGGAAAGGATTTATAGCTTTATATTGGAAAATATATTTAGATGACATCCAAGATTTGTTGCTACAGGATTGGGGAAATACGGTGAAGAATTACTAGGAAGTTATGGGGGATGAGTTGGGATATGATAGAAAACGGAATACATTAAATCATTGTCCTAGATTGGAAAAACAAAGAGAGACTCTTTTTAATATACTCAAATCTCATAAAATACTAGTATAATTTTTCCTAGATTCTCTGTGATAAATTGATACCATGGTTTTCCCATGCTTTCTTACCTTTTCTCTATGATCTTTCTTCAATAGGACCTTCACCATGTACTATGAACCTAAATTGTGGCCTTTTACACCTTCCACACCTACTATGAAATGTCACAATGCTCTTCACATGCTCACATTGAATTTCATTTTCCTTATTTTCTTCATTCATCATGTTATGCATGCACCATATCTAGGACTAGGCCTAGAAGGACTTCCTTCAATACATGACTTAAGTAGACCGATATGTTCATCATGTTATAGACTCATTAACACATTTAACTAAATTCTTTGATCCTGTTAGACATCATAACAACCTTTGGAGTTCATACACAATGCCTGTTAGTTGAACCATGCATCAAGAACATGCATGCACCATGACACCATGCTACTACAAAACTTAATATCACCAAAACAAGTCATTACCAATCAACCTTCAATTATTTCACCTTTGTTTGACATCAATGAACATCAATAGAAACATCATGAAAACTCCTATTCTCACCAAAACACCATTTGACATCAATGATAATGACATAACATAATGTCCAATAATCTCCCACTTTGTCATTAATTGAAACCATCTTCAAAAACATTGATAAAAACCAAACATGCAAGCACATACAAGAATTCATTTTATTTTTTCTAAGTATACTCTCCCTCTTTTACATCTATGACAAAGGCTTCTAAAATAACTTGACATACAAACAATTATGCACATAAAATTACTTGCAAGCTTATGTAGACACAAAATCACACACATACTATTATTTTACTATGTCATCAGTATGTTTTTTATATTCATGGATCTTAAGAAATAAAATTATTCACTGGTGACACCCTCTCTTGTCCACCTATGTATTTGATTACTTTTTACTTTGTTTCTATTCCACATCAGTCATGTATGTACCTAGTTCTAGTTAGGTCATAGGGATCCTTGAATGTCTATCATTTCACATCTATTGGCATTTATCTCAAGACACCAATTCCCACTCTGGACACTAGAATCCATGTGCTTGTGTCTATAATGGTCTCCTTTTTCCTTTTTTTTCTTTTTACATATTTTAGCATTTTTGGTTAGCCTTTCTAGTTTTATAATGTTTATCCCATGTTCATAGTCAACCTTTTGTGTCACTAGTGTCGAAATTCAAACAATAGATCTACATATATACACAACATATACTCTATTATTCATGTTGTAAATTATAAGGGGAAATCACATCTACATACTATCACTATCATCAAAGGGACTGTATTTTTGGGTTGCATACGCTACATAGGAAGGGGAAGTGTCGAATTCCATATCAAAAATTTGCATCTTATCTAGATATAACATGTTAGCTTGGTGACCTTGGCCCGAGGGAAACATAAGGACACTATTTCACACAAACACAAAGAACTAAATGGATTATAGAATGTAGTGCAATGCTCAATCATAATTTCACTCATCGGGTGACCGTCAGGGTCAATAAGACTTCACAAATTACATATTTTATTTTGATTTGATGTGTGTGTGAGCTTGTTTAGGTAGTTATGGTTTTTTTTTAAGAATACAAGTACCCTCGTTGATCAAAGAGTGCATGTTAGGTGACTGATAGGGATTAGAAGAGAAACCCTAGGGACATAGAAGAAATCAGTTCTCGAGCTTTTGCATAGTCATTGGTGCCCAAAACCAATCATCAATGCGCATGTGCCTCTGTCCTATACCATATTTCATAGGTTCTAGAATTCACAAGGAGTAGTTGTGAAACTAATTCCATCCTATCAAACACTTTACACTACCTAAATCAATTCTATATTGCATAGGAATTAACTAAGCCATCTATCTCTCTCATTTACTTATAATTTTTCGTTGTTTGAGTGTTTAGCATCTATATCTTCATGGTATTTTACCATATCAATTACTTTGGAATTAGATTTAATTAAATCATTTGGTGAACCCCACTCTCCTTCGAACTCCTTACTCTAGGATCCTACAAACCCTCATGCCCAAGAAGAGGTCCTCATCTACCAAGTATACTTTGGTCGATACATGCCTACAACCTATTTTTTTTAATACTTCTGTAGAATTTGAATTTTGTGACCTCTACCACAATCCTCGATGTAATTCTTTACTCCAAAAAATTATATATTTCCAAAACACGCTTCCTATAGGCCTTGAAACCCCTAAAATTTTCATATTCTCCTCTGACCAAAACTTTACTTCATGTTCTCCCTCATCTTCTGTAGTCACCCATGTTGATGCACTTTCTTATCCTCCTCTTATAGCACATGATAATATTGTTATATATTTTTTGCTTGATCATTTTCTTACTTGTAACAATATGGGTGGCAATAATTTTTCTTCTAATGTTGAAATTGTAAATGTGCATGATTTCATTTCTACTAGTAGTCAAGATGAATGTAAATCTATATCTCCTACTCTTCCTACTGCTGAAAATGTTTCCAATGATTACAATGATAAATCTGATATTAGTACTCCTACCACTTATTTTTATGGTGATGATAGTCTTGATGAAATATGTGCTTGTGAAAATATGACCGATAGTGATGTTAATTATGCTTCTGATCATAAACATGTTAGTGGTGATGTTACTTATCTTAAGACTACAGAATGGGAATTTACTACTTTTTCTTCTACTTCTAAAGTTGTTTCTCATGATTATTCTAATCCTACCACTAGTAAACATATTATTGTGTCTCTTGATCCTACATATAGCATTCCTATAGAGACCCTATGTTCTTATCCTCCCCCTCCACCTCCTTCTCCTCCTTCCACATCCACTCCTCCTCAAATTCCCATGATCACTCACAATGTAAAAATATAACCCTTAAATATTCCTCTCACTTCACCAACCATTCCTTCACATGATATGTTATCCCTCATGCTTTTTGTTGGAACTTTGCAATCTCAATTTCATACAATCACCCTAGAAATTAAATCCTATTATGCTTCCATTGACAATAATTATCTACATGGAATTCATATTTCTAAAAATATTCACAATTATGCTTTCCCAAAGGAGTTAATCATGCCTATCTTCTCATGTTTTGATGGTACTTGAAATCCTTATTTACATCTCAATCATTACCATTTAGCCATGTCTTCTTATTCCAATGATCATTTGTTACTCAAATAATTTCATCATATCCTCATTGATCATGCTCTCTAATGGTATACTCATTTTCCTTATGGATCTATTAGTACCTATTATGATATGGAGGATGTTTTTCTTAGACAATGTATTTCTAATAATTTTCCTAAACTTATATATGAATGTTTGTCTTCTTTGCATCAAGGAAAGAATGAACCAATTTAAGATTACATTTTATGCTTAAATTTTTGCATTCATTACTTATTATTTCAACCCATTGACTTAGAAAAGTAATTTATTTTTTGTTGTGTCTTAATTCCTCCCTTAAAGGTAAAGTTATTATATGATACATGTGAATATTTTACTCTCTTATGCTACAAATTCATTAATTTAGAAAAATATTTAATTTTTGAATATATTATACAACCCCCTTATACTTCTTATACTGCTTCATCATCTATTACTTCTTCTCCTTTCCCCTCCATTAATCTCCTTCCACATTCACCATCTCCTCCTTTGTGTAATGGTCTTCATTCCCCAATACAGTGTTGGTAAACACCTAAGTCTTCTCCACCTCCTACCAGTGAACCATTGTAATTTTCACATGTTGTAAAACCTCATGATGCCTTGCGTGCTTTTCTTGACAAAAAATTAATCCACTTACCTTCTAATCAGCACCATCTTGCTTATCACTTGCATTGCCAGTGTGACTACCCTTTCTATAATTTATACCACATCAATGGCCACCATGATAATGATTGTTGTGCTCTCCATGATAAATTGCAATAATTAGAATAAAAAGGTGTCATTTCCTTCACCTCTCGCTCCCGTGAGAACTCTCTTTCCCTTATTCCACATACACATTTTTCCACCATTATTCACTTGTTTCCTTCACCTGTGCCTAAATTTATCATTCATTCACCTCCTACGGTCATTATACATCTACCTCCTCTATCTAATCCACCTATGGTTACATCCTCTCATTCCTCACACATTTCTGTAGTACCTCATTCTCTTCCTAAGCCCCTTACTTCCACACTTCCTCCCATCACACCTATTCTTGGATCCATTCCCTTTGGCATCCAATTTGGCACTTACCCTCATACCATTGTTGCTTCACATGTTCTATCCATGCCTTGTAGTCCTCTTAATATCTAGTAGAAGACATAGGTTTTCCATTTCAATACCTTATGACGCACTCTCGTGATATGATTCACACTTGAGTATTGAGATAATATTTCATATATAAACCTCCCTTTCATACCTCATACTTTGTGCTTCATGCCACATCTTTTCTAGCATCTCCTTGCACATGAAAAACCCATTTCCTGATGACACACTCTTGTTATATGGATCATTCTTGACTACTAAGGGGGCATTTATAAATGAGCCTCATTCTCACACTGGGGGGAATTTCTCATCTTCCCTCCCCCTTCATCCTAATCACACATGCTTACAAATTTTCTTTTACATATCATCAGTATTTGATTATCAACATGTCATCATTTTCCTCTCTTATCTTATCTAAGTCATAGTGCCATTTTTATCTATTTACCACATTACATCACATACCCACATTTTTATTTATCATATGATCTACCACTCATTTTTATTCACATTCATTATTTATCTAGTTTACTACACATATATCATTTCCACATCATACTACATCCCAACATTCAATAATAAAAACATCCATTGCATCAATATACATACAATCTATCAAATTACACAATTACTACCATGTACACATCATATTCATCAAATAGTATACAATGCACATCAACAAAAAAATACAACATCAACATCCATCTCTACATATATCATCTGAAATCATAAGTTTCAAAATACAATCACTGGGGGAAATCCCATATACATCACACATCATCCTCGATATCACTATATACAATTGTGGGAGATATAGAACTAGAGGCTTCACCACTCACTCTACACTGTTGATCTCGGCCTCTATCCCTCTCTATCTGACTCCGTAATACAACAAGCACCACCATTTTCTCTTAATATCGGCCCTGTAGCTCCACTTATCACAAAAAATATCCTGAGTTACTCCTCCTCCTCCAACATCATCTATCATTCACTGCGCCTATGTAAGAGCCTCATCATGCTCACTCAACAACATTATACATATAGTAATTTCTATAGATACTGTCTCAAACAAATGGGCATGCTCACCCATGATAACATCAACATGCTCTATCATACCCCCTCCAACAAGCACATATGGAGGAACGTTTTGTGTCGATGTGGGTATCGAAAAATCTACAATCAATGACCAATAAGCATGACCTATAATCCCATTACTAACATTAGTTATTACATATGTTTACATGCATACATTATCTCAATCAAGCAACAATAAAAAAATTACATACAAACAATACTTATGCTCTGCTCTCACTGTTATTATGTCATCTAACTCGGGGGTAGGTGCCTAGCCCTTACCTCCTCCTACTTTTGGCCCACCACTCACATCCACCACTATTAGAAACAACAACACCCATCGATGTGTCAACCACTACTCGTTATATGCCTACATACACCCTACATCATCAACCTATATCAGCTTTATAACCGCATTTTCCTCATCTGGAACATGATGCACTAGTTGTTCTCCTGTCAGGCCCATTGTCACTCATGGGAATCTCACCACACTATTAGATCTTAACCATATATATGGATCCAGGGGCACGTCTTGAGACATGCCAAACTAACTAGATACTAGCTCACACTGAAACAACTCAACCACCCCTAGGAAATAATACTCTAACCACATGGTGCATCATATTCACCGCAACTCTACACCATCCTCTACCCATCTGCCATAGTCTTTATACGGTCTCCATATAATGGCCCTAATACCCATTTGATCTAGTCTTTATACATTCTCCATATAATAGTTATGAGTGCCTACCCATCTTACTATAAATATCTCAGGCCAAGCCCAATTGACCCATGGCCCACTAAGTGACCTTACTATCGCAATATGTTCATACTCCCATATGTGTAACAAAGTCGTGGCTCTTAGTCCACCACCCATAATCCTCCTGATTAAATCTATATAAATATCTATACAAGCGTGTCAATACACACCATGCCCATGCATACCTCATCCCATGCTCCTCTATCCTACAATAAATATCATGCATCTTGTACAATATCCCAACTCTGTCACCCTTCACTATCACCAATGACATTAGAATCATTGTAATAAATTTTTGCAACCACGAAACACTAGATCTCAATATCACATCTAAACTAATATGAGTCTTTTTCTGTACTCATGTGCCTATGAAATACTGCCTCCTTTCCCTCATCTGACTACGGGAATCCACTATAGTCATCACCTTTACTCTCTCTCCTATAATAGGAAGCCATAATATCTAGTATACATCCTCTAATGTCATTCTCATATCACCTGTCATCAACCAGAATGTACACATGTTTGTGCACCATTTATCATACAAAGCAATCAACATTGGCATATTATGGAGTACTTCCCCCAATCTAGTAATGTACCACAATTCAACACATTCAAATACATCTCACTCTTCTTCTGAAAACCCCAAAGCCATCAATGTACTAAAATTATGGCCACATGAAACTCTTTGGAGTGTATATCTCTCTACATAATGCAACACTACAAAGAAAACCTTATATTAGCACACCATATAGCTCATCATAACCCAAAATTAATCACAATTAACACATTTTACAAGAAAGTTCATAAAACCTTCTATGGGATGCTAGTGCCTGTTAAAATTTGAGGATTCTAATAAATATGGATTTAATAAAATTACATATTACATAATTTTACAATAAATATTATGCAATTCCCACTTTCCTTTGGCACCTTTTATTACTGATCATGATACTGTAGACTATGACAAATATTTTAATAGTTTGATTTAGTATGGTTTTAGATGTCAGATCCTGGATTATTGTTGAATCTGATTATATATAATGTATGGTGATTATTAGAGACACCAATGTGTGGATGATGATATACTATTGGCATGGATGTTTAATGGAAGTTATTCGGATGTGTGATTTTAGAGATTATGAATAAACCTAGAAAAGGAAAAAATTATTTGATGATGACATAGTTGTCGATATAAATTGTAAATGATTTCATTGATTTCCTTGATGACTATTGTGATTCATATGTATAGATGATTTTGTGATTATATTATATATTCATTTTGGACATTCTGATATGGCCACGAGGCCAAAGGAGGTATTTTTGTTTTGCAAGTTTAAAAATATCACAAAAAAACATCGAGGGATTGGAAACCAACTAAAATGGAATTCTAGGTAAATTCAACACGGTCACCATGGCAACTTATTTTTTGTGTGTGTAGTATTTTGTTAGGGATTCCCATGGGGGAATTACCTTTACATGTGACTGTGGGTTTGCGTATTTTATTAATGTGTTTCCTTTTATTATTGTTGTATGTATTTTATTAAGTAATGTGTTTCTTTCCTTTAAATTAATTAAAATTGTGATGGATTAATGTGGGAATCATATAGTTAAACTTTAAATAAATCAAATTGGGATATGGGAAGTAATTATAAGAGTTCATGGCTGTTTTATTTAATTTTGTAAGAGCTTGTGTAAGTTAGATTTGGAGTATGAAATAATCTACCTCCATGGAAATTCGAATTTGACCTTGGGGGCTATTTTTGGAGACTTGTGGGACAAGTAAAACTTGTCTCAGGCCTCTAAATTTATTATACCAACCATACTTATGGATGGAGATGTGATTTGTGACTTTTAAATGCATTTTATTCATCATGTTGCTTGTTTTGGATTGCACTCTCTTACATTTTATTAAATAGCTATCCCTTGTGGTGTGGGTTCTTTTGGAGTGTGTAAGTTAATTTGTCATTTCATTTGTTGTGCTTGGGAGAATGGAATTTTTTCTTTTGTGTTTGAATTGGAAGATGTGTTATGTGGCATCCTACATGGATCCACATCATCCTCTTCTCTCCCTCTTCTATTTAATTCAAACTCTCTTATTGTTTTGGGTTGTTAAACCTTTTTGCATTCTTCCTTGGGGCACATTTTCTAGTGGGAGCTCTGATTTTTTAAGGAAGTTTTGAAGATAGCTTTGCATGCTTGGAATTTTTCTATTTTGTACTGTGTTTTGTAGGCATCATTGGGCATATTTTTCTATGATTAGATTTTTTGTTGATTTGGAGGAAATTGGAGAGCATTTGATACTTTGGCACTACTATTTTGGCAATGTGTTTTTGACATTCAAAGCTTGTTGTGTGGAGAAAATACTTCCATGGAGAGGTAGGAGTTTATTTCTTCCTTATTTTTGTTATTTTCTTATTGTGTTGTGTGTATGGTGCATGCATTGTTTTATTTGTTGGCTGGTTGGGTAGACTACCTTAGGAATGGTGTAGGACAAGGCTACAGGGAATTCTTGTGGGGGGCATAAAGGAAATGCCATGGGCATAATAATTTTGTGGAGGGATTTTTGGGTTTGGGATCCACCATGGAAAAGAAATATCTTGCATTTCTTACTTATGGGTGGGCATAAAGGAAAAATTGTGGGGGGGGGGACATAAGGAGGGGTTGGGAGATATAAGGTTTATGAGTTATGATATGTTATATTGGTGGTATGATTTTTTGGTGGATGCCCAATTCCCAATTGGGATGCATAAGTAGCTTCCCTCATAGTCCTTGCTCCTTTGGCTTGCATGATCAATCTTGAGTTGTGATTGAATGTTTTTATTTGCAGTTGTGAATTGATGTTTACTTTTGGTGTTGCTTTGTGTTTTAAAAAAGAAAATATGTATGTGAAAGAATGTTGTGTGTGGAAGCCAGTTGTTGCTATGGTTGAATTACACCTTTTATTGCATCTTGGTTTGGGATCGGGGGCCAATGATGAAAGAAGGCTTCTCATTATATTGGATGTCTTGGTTAGGTGGAGAGCATTGTCTTTTCCCCTCTTTGTTGTGATAAATTTGGAGAGAAAAAAATGGAGCATGTTGTTGTTTTGAGCAAGAGAAAAATACAGTTTGACAGTCCCTTCTTATGAGCAAGTTTATTGTATCCCTTCCCACTTTTATGTGGATGAATTGTATAATTAATTGCAATAAGAAAATTCTTGTATTGATGAAGAAATATTGAAATGGAAATGTGAAATGAAGGAGTTATATTCCATTCTCTGTTTTGAAAAGGAATGTGAAGAATTGTTATATGTATTGTAAATTATATTTTATAAATCAAATTTAAAAGAGAAAATTGTAAAGAGTTATTGGAAAACAATAAAGGATTACATTCTTTTCTCAAAATTGTACTGGATATTTGATTTGAATGGCTTTGGTGAATTAAAATCTTTGTTGGAAAGAAGAATGCGAAGGAAGGAAGTATATTGTTTTTGCATCCTTGGAATTACATTAAATTTGGAATCAAAACTTGTAATTTAACTTGGAAAGGCTTTGTTTAGAAACAATTGTATGCATTGGATTAATTTAGAAACTATATGCCACACTTAAATGATAAAATTGACAAATAGATCCTTTAAAAATTTGATCACTGGCATTGTGACTTTTAAAACTGGTAATTCTAAATAAAATTCACAGTTTGAACCAGCACTTAACAATATACCTAGAAACCTTAAAATCCAACATGATATACTAGTAATGAACTCAAATCGACAAGAAGATTTATGAGAATAACTTGAACCATTGCAAATTGGAGCTTAATCTCCTTCTCAACCATTTCCTGCCATTTGTTAGACAAAATCCCAAATTGGAATCAATTGTACAAAATTGACTTTCCTAAAACACTCTAAAATATCCCTAGGCCAATCCTCCATGTCTATTTGACATGTTGAGTGAAGGAGGAGATATTATTTAATCAAAATTGAAAGTTGGAAACTTGTCAGTTGGCTAATTAAAATCCTACAAATCCTTTTTAATAAATTTACCCCTTAAACTTCATCAAAAAGTAAAATTTGTATTTCCTATGCAAATATAGCATTGAGAGATTTTTGAAAATTCCTCATTTTCCCAAAACTGATCTTTCTAGCTCAAGTTATGGCACTTTGAATTTTTTGTGCCTTGGCAGGAAAATTTGGAAAAAATTTCCCTGGCGGGCCCGTAACCCAAAAATTTCCCGTCATTTTGGCCTTACAAAATTTTCAAAATTTTTGGCTCGGGAAAATGTTCATCTTTTTCTCCGTGGTCCCACATCCAATCAGAGACTGCCACATTTCTTCACGGGGTAGCGGTGAAGGCGCGGAAAATTTTTGCTTTTTTATTTTTTAAAAAATTTTGGAAAAAAAATTCATTTCTCCCCGCTAACCCGCAGCCAATCAGAGGCTACCACGTGGCACATTGGGGGGTGGTAGCGGAGGTTTAGGAGAAATTTTTATTTTGCGCTGCATGGGGAAAATTTTCAAAAAATGCCCCATGACCCGCCAACCTGCCAAAGGATATTTCCCCTCCTCTTGACACGTGTCCCCTTACAGAAAATTTAATCTCAAAACTCCGCCGGACCATATCTTGAGTTCCTGAAGGATTTAGGAGGAATTCTTTATATCACCGAAAAGGTGAGAAAATTTCCTATCCATTGGAAATGCTTTAGAGAAATTTTGGAAGTATTAGGTATGAGAAAAATCAAGTTGAAACTCTGAGCCTGTTAGAGAGTGGGTATGGGAGTAAAATTGCTCCCTGAACCTAACTGAAACTTATAAACCTAAGTTTTGGACCTTGTGACCTCTGAGAGTTGTTTTTAAGGGAGAATTTTGTCTCAGTGAAATTGAATTTCTCTGAAACCTATCAGTGGCAACTGTTTCTTTGCAACTTGGTGGTAGACACTCTAAATCAAGTTCTGGGAGTGGGTAAGTGAGACCTTACTCTGTTGATTTTAAGTATGTATTCTTTTCTCACTGCAATTAAACCCTACTCTATTCTTGACCTTATGGAATTAAATACCTAGGTTATTTAATTATTCTGGGTCCCTTAACCCTAAAAATTTTAATCAAGTAATATTTAGCTAAATGTCAATGTAATCAGTAAACAAAGTAATCCCTAGAGAGATTTGAGCTAGGTGTGGACTTATTACACTTGTTGCTCTATAATGTGAAATCAGTAATTATTATAATGGGAAAAGTTATTAGTTGAACTTAATTGTCCTTGAGACTTTGGTTGTTAACACTTTAAAAAAATAAAAAATTATTCCATAATTCTGTAACTAAACCTAGGTTGTTCATAAGTTCTCAAGAGGGATATTTTAATCGGGTGAGAGATTTTAGAGGGAGAGTTTAGAAAGTAATTTTAAAATACTTAGAAAAACTAATTTTAACAAACTAAAAAATGAATTCATGTGTAATTTTTCATAGTTTAATTAACTATTTAGACATAAACACGTAGGCATCGAAAGTGCCATATTTTGTCTTATAATTAATCCTTCTAAATGGATTAAAGGCAAAACTTATTTTACATAGTAAGTTCCACCTAGGCTCTACTTTGAATGGGGTATTTTCCAAAGGGGGGTAAAACCTGAAAGTGGTTTGATTGAACACACCTTTAAGCCTAATTCTATTGATTCACTCTCCAAAATATCAAATGAGAAGGTAAAGTCCTTATGACATAAGGTGGGGTATGTCTCCTAAAGCCACCTTTATGCGAAAGGGGTTCTGGAAAAAGGGTGGGTTCAAGAGGACCCCTAGGTTTATGATGACATGTCACATATGATAAATAGGAGAGTCATTGCGAAGGGGGTGTTCACCCTATTTACACCCTTCAAACTATATGATGTTAGCATACTTTAATAATAGGGTCATAATTTTTGGCATATTACCAAATGGGACACACTATTATGCATTTGACTGGACCCATATAAATTTGAGGGTCTAAACCAAACCACTTAATCATTATGTTCATCAACACTCCCCTTAATGCTTAAGTGGGATAACATAACATATGCCAATAGATTACCTATCTTGTATACACTATTGGATTTAAAATCCTTAAACCATAACCCGTTTTAGGCTAGCATAATGGTTGAAGGAATTATAACACCTTCATCATACTCAATTTAAATTTTGAGTACAAAATGATTTGGAATCCCAAAGATCATCCAATGATTCAGTCTAAGTATGATTTGTGATTTTTACGAAAAAAAAATCAAGGATGCTCATAGAGCCTTTCTGAACCCATGGCTAAATAAGATCTTCGTCTTCTAAAAACCAAGGATTTTCATTAAAATATGTTTGTACTGGAAGTTTACCCAGTAAATCTCCTTCAACATAAAGAAAATATAGAACCACTATCCTTTATATTACCTTTCGATATATGTTGTAACCTCTATTAAATAATGTATACATGCCCGAATCTTCTACATCTTATTTATCTTTTGTATTTAATACAAGTTACCCAAAAAAAATGTTTTTATTAGGAGGTCATATTTATAATCCACACTCCCCCTCAATGGAAACAACAATCCAATATTTTAGACTGAAAGTGCCTAAAAACTTTATAGCACTCTACCCAACACTTCTGACATCATGCTTATTTTCTACTATGCTCTATCAATAAATTATCAAATATAACACATATCTCTTTCAGTTTAGCACCTTAGAAAAAAGAAAAATATTTAAATCTGAAAAATGTTGTTTGACACACTGATATTGAACCATTACTTCTACTAATCAAGATAATTCTCCACATGGTTTCTAAATGGAATACTTAAAAGTGTATCTCTAGAAAGGAAACATATCAGCCACATGGATTCTGTCAACTTCTTATATTGTACATCTTTGCCTCAATATAAGAACTGCAAAATGTTGATTGTGAAACTCATTTTTATAGAAAGTATATGGTATATATTTAGGAAACCTTAAGATTTACACAGATCCAATATATTTTATAGATGCATCCTTGTATGGGAATCAAAAAATATGAAAATAAATGTTCAGGTCTTATTATCGATGCAACCCATTCATTGATTGTTCCTTTAAATCATACAAAAACACTTAAATGTAAAAAGATTCCAATAAAATATAAAGACATCATAATTTCAGTAGAACCTTGACTCAGTAATTCACACTATACAGGAAATATCTGATCTAGTTATAGTTCATAAATTAACATTATCAACTAATAACTATTTGTATTAGGATCAACTTTTCTTCATATGTAGTATTCATTACAAGTAATGATAAGAAAACATCCATTGAAGTCTAATATGGTTCACAATCAATCATAAGAAATTATGATTATAAGAACAAATTACAATGGTTGCATCATTCACTGTTAATTGATATTTAGATATAGATTTGTTCTCCAAATCATACACAAAATATGATCTGACATACCTAAAACATTCATTTCAAATATATTTCAATTTTCTTTAAACCCATGAATTAAATTGTATCAGTTTGAAACAAGCCAGTATCATATATAAATGTATGCTTACATATATACAAAGAATATAAAATAGCCTTAAAGAGATGAATATAAATTGTTAAAAGATAAAAAAATAGAAGGTAAAACAATTTTAACCAAGAGAGATATATGAAAGAAGTTGTGAACAAAACATTATCCATTAACAAACTATTTTTTATCCAAAGAAATTGTAAATAAGGTCCTAACAAGGATAATGGAGAAGTGCATTTCCACGTTTAAGTGCCAATACTGCCATACGATCTTACCCGTAGTGATAGTAAATAAACTCCATCACTTATGTTTCAATCCATGGTTGGTTAGGAAAAAGGATTTGCATTCTTAAACATAATATAATTAGTAGAGGGATGAAAATATTTTAAGAAATCATGATGACCATTTACTAAATATACTCAAAACCACATTTAGAAGCATTTAATGCTTCGTCATAGAGAAGAAGACTGCACATGTAAACCTTTGATAATTATATCGTTTAGATATTCATATAAGACAAGGCATGTCCTAACCTTTTTGCCATAGTTTTCGTATTCAGATATTGAGATATAAGACAAGGCATGTTGCTCCATCATGGAAAACATTTCAATGACTACTTTGAATTCCTTCGAAGTCATATTATTACGTGTCTTGTACTATCTTAGTGGGCAGACCAACTTTCAATCTCTCATACATGTAGCTCATAGTAAATTTGTAAGGTGGTTCTTAGTGGGGGGGTCGACTATTCCACTAACTGTATATTAGGTGCATGCCGTTCATATAATATAAGGGGGACACAAATTTATCATGGGAGGATCTCCTGCATTATCCGATAGAATAATTTATGTTATCTACAATTGTGTTTGAAACCGGTGGGAGAAAATTGTTAGGGTAGAGTTTCCTTTCATATCATTTCTATTTTTTCAAATGTTGATAATTATTTATTCATTTGTAAATTTTGTAAACTTTGATGTTATAAAATGAAATATATTGGAATCATTTTCATGCATAAATGTATAAGTGAAATTAATTTTTTAGTATTCGAAGTGTACCATTGATTTAGTTTGGATAGATTATCGTATTTTTAATAATTTGTCATATATTGTTTAAAATCATATGGTAATTTTTATACATAGAAATTGAGGAATTAGTACAAATATTTGATCATAAATAATTTAAATTCATTACAATGCATACTAATTAATCTTTCATGGGATCAAAATAATAACCCGCAATATAAAGGGCATTCAATTATACCTTTAGAAATTTATATAAAATAATTTTTGACCATATTTCACTAAGTAAGGACTTCAAATTTCTATTTAATGATAGATATCAATTAACACGGGCCATGCTTAAATATTGAAGTTTTCTAAAACAACAATATAATATAAAATATTTGACCGTCAGATTTTACTAGACATTTAAATTTTCCTAGAACCTGAAGGAATTAAATTTGACATCTAAATGACTAGTTTCATATTGTCTTATGTTTGGTCTACCATGACGGTCATTTGACCGTCAAATTTAATGAAACAATAAAAATTGTATATTTCTATATGGAAATGTGAAATTCTAGGAAGCTTCTTCAAGGAGTTGGTTCTATAATATTAGAGAGGTTATATTTTAACAACATTATAATAACCTATTATAATTTATAATGTAAAAATTTATACAACTTTTTTAAAAACTGTATATATTTATAGATATGTAAATAAAAAACAACATATAGTTTCATAAAAATTATAAACTATGAGTATATTGATTTCATATTAACATTCACATAACCCTTAGTACGAACATGGGTTGTTTAAAGGACATTTACTGCAAGTTATCAACAATTTTACCAGGTGCAAGTAAATTTATGAGAGTATAGATTAACCTGCATATTTTACAAATGGGACAAGTAATTTCATTGGTGTACCAATGAAATAAATTGAAATCCCTATTTTAATTTCACTTTTAGAACTAAGTTTCCTCCCTTAATTTACTCTTAATTTTATCCTGCACACATTTAAAAGTATGAAAATATTGCAAAATATTTTATATAATTCCGGCAAGCTAAAAACTTTAAAACTTTTATGTGGCTATAACTACCAATATTTTAATAAATATTTACCACACTAAGAAGTGGGCCACCAATAAACTAGCCTTTTTTTTTAAGTGTCCATTTATACACTGAGATTTCTACATTTATACGAAAGAAAGGTGTCATTTTATCATAAAAACTGAGGCATACTTATAAAGTTAAATATTTAAAAAGAAGTTTAGTTTATATGAGTTTACAATACACCAAAAAAGATGGGAAATGAAGGGTAGCCGCCCCCTTACATGGATAGATATAAATGGAGAAGTGAGAGAGAACATGTTAATTTTAGCATTTATAAGTATTAAGATTGTAAAAAGTAATATGATGTGCCATAATGTACACTCCCCTATACTAAAAAAAAGTAAGCACTTTGATTTTTTTTAAATATATATAAACCAAATCTAATAAAATTTATATTTTAAGCGGTTTAAAATAACCATATATATAAAATATGATTCAAACTTAGGTTTTTTTTTTTTAAACTATATATGCCTAGATTTATAAGTTAAGTTTAAATATGATTTAAACTTAGGCTTAGAATATAATTTGTTAACTCTTCTCTCAATCTCATGTAATTTTAATATGGTTTAAGGATTTTAATATATAGTTTTTTTTCAAAACTATATAAATTTTAATATGATGTTTATATAAATTATTATATAAACCTTATTCTATATTATATATATTTTTATTTAAAAATAATAATCTAGTCTTCAAATTATATAGGATATAGTTATAGATTAACTAGAAACTATAGTTTTTCAAATCAAATCCTTTTAGAGAGGACCAAAGAACACGGGTATGAATTTACCTTCTGAAATATTTAACCTACAAACATTTAAAATTATAGAAAACATGAAAATTATTTCATATAGTAATAAATCATTTCTTTTTTTTATGTGACTTTCACGCAGGTAAATATTTGAAGCCCCTTTCACCTATGCACACATCAATCTCCAAACAAACATTAATTCCATATAATTTATAAAATGTAAATGAAATTAAAAATCATATAATATTACATCTCCCCCCAAAAAAAAGGATTTACAATTAAAAACCCTAAAATATTTACCGAGAGTTTAATTGCACAAATGTAATGCCAAAATAAATTGGGAAAAAAAAGAAGGGGACCGGATACTTTTAAATACCCTTTCGGGTTGGTTGAAAAAACCCGTACAAATTAAATAAATAAAATACAAAATATTTGATCTTAATTTATTTAATTTACCTCGTTCTGATACCACGTTAGAATTTGAGGATTCTAATAAATATGGATTTAATCAACTTACATATTACATAATGTTACAATAAATATTTAAATAAAGATTACATCATAACATAAGTAAATAAAGAAATACTTACATGAAATAAATAACACATGTGACAATATTTATAGTGAAAAATCTTAATAGGGTAAAAACCACTTTGAAAATAACCTTTTACTTCGGAGAACTTATTTTACATCGAGTAAGATCACCTCGTCCTGTGAAACCCTATTTACCAAGGGTAAAACCAAATCCCTTAATTTACACACCTTTGATATATTTCCTGAATATATCAAATGAGGACCTAAAGTCCTTTTTATATAAGGTGATCGGGTATGTCTCCCGACCCACCTTTTCAACCTAAAATGGTTGACACATACACCTAGGTTTATACTATTTAATATTAGAAATATAATCATTTCATAATATTAAATATTTAACCTAAAGTATATACCTAGGTTAGCATATTTAATAATATAAATATAAACATTTCATATTATTAAATATTAACCTATATATTAGTGATGGACCCATATACATTAAGGGTTGGCCAAACCACTTAATCATTATGTTCCAACAGTGCCCAGGAACAGGTCATAGCCATCTAGACATAGGTCACTAGCACCTGCAACTGGGCGTTAGTGTCCCCCGAGGTAGAAACACCCTGGTTGCTTCCACCCAAATCAAAAATGCCAAAAAATACAAAAAGGCAAATTTTACTAAAATTGGTGAAAATAGACCTATTTGACAAACTTTCAACAAATAATCAAACTTACCAGCTCATCGGTCGTCTGTGAAGCCATGGCTACTGATACTCTCTCAAATCTATTCAAACGTGTTGCTCTCACGTAAGTCACCCTCACATATCAGAGCTCAAAATCTCAAACACTCTTAGTATAAATGAAATAATTATTCACCTTTTCACTATTACTATAGAATAATTCCGCTTTTCCATTACTATAGTTATTATTTACCATTATTCTACAACTAATACACTGCACACATTTTTTATCATATCTTGAGCCCTGTTACTTTTCTTCTCTTGCCGTTTTCACCATATGGATCATAAATTCCTCTAAAACCATACCATAAAATTTTCAACATCTCATGTTTACATCTAACACATGTTCTAATTCACATCTACTCATACTTTGACAATATTATCCCATACTATCTCTCATTTACTATTGTAACATCTTATGAGCCTTATTTTTTGCTCAATGCTCATTTCTTCGCTCCCTACCCTTTTGCAAAAAGGAGGAATTAATTGGGATCATCCCATAATCCCTCTCAAGTTACAATACATTCAATTAACACTCTTAACATATTACTATTACAACTTCTTATCACATTCAAACAAAGATACAATCATTCTATACTACAATAAATATTTTCTAATATTCCAAAATATATTTCCACAAATAACTTGATCTAGGGACAAAGCAAAAAAATATCTCTATGAATAATTTATCAAGTACACAATCTTAAATAAATCTTCTATCATTCAATGCAAATCAATTGATTGGTGTAATAAGAATACTTTACTATCCCTCCCATATGACCTAACTTGGGAGCTTCATTACATTAATATCACTTCCATATGACCTAACTTGAAAGTTATCCAATACTATTCAAATTAAAATACCCACTACTATAGGAGTGTGGGAAATGAAACATCATTTCCTTTCCTATACTTCTCCTATATGGGTTCTTCAATTTAAACAAACAATTCTTCCATCGGAACTAAATCTGGTCTCTATCCATCTGCAGTGGTTGAACCTTTTAGGGATGTAGTCATGGATGGAGAGTAAACCTTGGCCTCTCTCTACAACACTCTTCCTCTAGTGGAAAGACACTCAAATCCTCCCATTTGTCAATAAATAAGGTTTGGGATTGATCACTCTCTTCCCCTCTCTATCACTTTGAACAAATAATTCAAAATCTTCAACATCTCCAACAAAAATCACAATTATTTCTCCAAGTGATCCTTACGACAGTTTTCCTATCTCTACTCATGCCACATGGGTCAAAATGTTGATCCATGCTTTGCCACACTACAATTTTTAACATTCTACATGCACTTTACAATATGGATTCTCCAAACTCTATACAAGTATGTTCCTTATTTCCTTTACTTTACTTGAATTTCATTGAAATAACATAAGGGGGAAAATGTAGACACAAAATCATGCACATACTACTATTTTATTATTCTGTCAATATGTTGTTTATATGCATGGATCTTAACTAAGAAAAATATTCACTAGTGACACCCTCTCTTTTCCATATATTTTTTTGATTTATTTTAATTGTGTTTCTCTTCCACATATATCATTTTTGTACCCAATTTTGGTCAGGTCACAGGGATCCCTGTTTGTCTGTTGTTGGTCCCATTATTGAGTTTTCATAATGTGCCCTGATTTTTCATGTCTGATTTTACTCAAAACATTTCATTTTTTGATTTAGGGGTTTGCAATTCGTCTTCCCCAATTGGATACCTTCGAAAATGCCTAAGATGTTATTGTTTTTCCCTATTCTGAAATAATTTTCCAAATGTGCCCCTTTTCATGCCTTAGTTTTTTTCAATTTTTTGGGCTGTGTTGTTTCTCCTTCACCGAATCATGCAAAAACTAGAAATTGATCGAATCCCATTTTTGTGCAAGTGTTTCCCATATCCCAAGCTTGAAATTAATTTAAAAATTCAATTGATTTAAAATTATAAAAATCACCTTGTCAAAATTTTTGATTTCTAGGGCATCCGGTGATTTTTTGACATTTTGACGGTCATATGGGCATATTCTACCCGTCAAATTCATCATCACAATATTATTGAAGTGTGGCGGGCTCCTATTGGCCGGGGGTGGTCAGGAATTATTTCTAACTTGTTTTTGAAATTTTTAACTAAAGGAAAATTTTGACCCATGGCTCCACCTTTTTTCAATACAGTGTCTACGTGGCACGTATTGATTGGCCGAAGGATTGGTGGGTGGAAAAAGTTCCTTAGGAATTTTGCTTTCATTTTGTAAAATTATCAAAGTCTTATTTTTGTCTGAAGGCCCGCAACAAATAGGAAGAGGACACGTGGCAAGGAGGGCATGCAGGTAGTGGAGGCATTTAGAAAATTTTGATGTTTTTGGACTCAAGGTGTCAAGGGAAAGTTTTGACCCGAAGGCCCGTGTCTAGTTACAAGTGGACACGTGTCCAAAGAAATCAATATGAGGGGGCAGATATTTTTGTGCATTTGAAGTTTTTTAACTTCAAAATTTTAAAGTTAAAATTCGAACCAAATCTCCGCAATTAATCATGAAGCAACACGTGTCCAAGAAGGAAGATTGGTCGACGGGTTTTGTGATGATTTTGAAATTTTAGCTTCAAATGGTAAAAAATAAAGGTTTAGCCCAAAGGCCCACATCGAATAAGGGGAGGACATGTTTCCACATTTTCAAAAGGTGGAGGAAGGGGCCAAGGAGAATTTTTTAACTTTTAACCTCTATTCTCTGAAAGGTGAAAATGAAAAATTGGCTCCACGGCCTATCGGATGAAGACACGTGGCACATTTTACAATGTCAAAGGGTGGCACGGGTCAGCATTGAATTTTTTAAATGTTTAAAAGGGTCAGAAGGTAGGAATGGAGACTTGGACCCGTGGCTAACTAGAGAATGCCACATGGCAGGGATGAATTGGGCTTTCAGGCCCGCGGGGGATTTTGTGAAAAAAATTCCAAAATTTAAAAAGGTTGCAAATGCATTCCTAAAGGATGGGAACCCGATCCAATTACATTTTGACATGTGTCCCACCCCATTCAAAGGTCAAAAAGGTATCTCTAAGCTTATTTTTTAAAATAACATTGTCCACGTGGAGGGATGATATTAAAAATCAATCAAAATCGACAGATACTGTGCATTTGTTCGTTTTGGCCGCCATGGGAGCTCCAAGAAGCTTGGATTCATCATTTCTTCATCAAATTACATTAAACCTTATATGATTTTGAGTCACCTCGGCCTTCTAAGAACATTGGTGACATTTTTATGACCTAATTCAGTGATCTATGTTATTTTTATACATTTTTTCTTAGGCCCGATGTAAAAAAGGTGAAAAAATAAAAATCAAAAGTTGTAGAGGTGAATTTATGAGGGGAAAAGGTAAAAAATGATAAGTAAAACATGTTGGCATACGTGAATGACAAAAATTTGACCCTAAGATGGATAACGATCTGAATTTTTGTAATATTTTAAATTTTTTGTGCATCCCTAGCAATATGCGAGTTGGTTTCAGTTTTATGTCATTTTCATGAAAGGATAGGGGTTTTGTAACAAATTTGATCCCTTAAGCATATTATTTTCTCGGGAAGGAAGACTCCATGATGGCATGAGGTATATCATGCATTTTGGGAGAATTTTTAAAGGGGGGAGAAAAAAGGACGTAGAATTTTGAAGGAAAAGAATGAAAGAAATCCATTTCTCTAGAGAAAACCACCTGAGAGCCATTTTCAATTATATTTTGCATCAAATTTTATCATGTTGAGTTGGTTTTAAGTTTTAAAGCCATAAACAAGCTCTAAGATTGTTTTCATGACTTTCCCCTTCTGATAGATTTGATCATTTTCTAGATTATCTGGTTTTATCTCTTGGAAAAATTTGTATATGCTTGTGTTTCAGAATGATTTCAATTTTTGTTCCTTGCTCATGTTGTAATCTTGTGTTTAGGATCTCTTTGTTCATACATGGTCTCATTTCTTGTTGATGGTTTGATGGCATCTATAATCTTGTATCCAAAAGAGCCTTCAGCTGATAGAAGATAAACAAATTTAAAACCATTTTATTGTCCTTAAACCTTGAGATTATTTGTAAACCTTTGGGGGTACCTTAGGTCATGATCAAATAGATATTTCTGGATACTTTGTTGATATATTTGCTTCAAGATTTTGTAGCAAGTTGTCAAATATTGTGCGGAAGAGTGCATATTTGGGCCTCCATTTGTGCACATATCTTGGTTGAAGGAGCATTTTAAACCTCTTGAAGTATTCTTGTTGTGTAAGTGTTACAAATTTCCTACAAAGGTTCTCAAAGAAGTTGGTAATTCCTAGCTAGTCTTGTCTAAACATCTCCCAACAAAATTTCATTCAAACTAACTCATCCTACCCATATTACCCCTACATTGCATTGTGTGTCAACAAAAGAATACAATCCATTCACAAAAATGCACAAAGCATATCAGGATTTTATCATGTCTCTAGCAGCCTTAGCCTTGTCTTGAAAGCATTTCCATCATTTAGTAGTGACAACTCTTTTGAGTTTGAATAATGGATAATTGATCATTTTTTCCCAAAGCCATCTCCATACAATGTGCAAAGCATAAGGATATCTTCACCTCCTTCATCAAACAAAGGCTGCAATATAGGTTCTCTTACCTTGGTTGAAAGGCACAACCTAGAATAGTGAGGATTAGATCAAAATCCTTTTGAGGTGCTACCCACTCCTTCATATTTTGAGTGCTAAAAGTAAGATAGATGTGCTCCCTTGCTACAAATGACACACAAATCATTTATCTACCCTAGAGTTTCTTATAAGATCCATGATGCTGCTTGAGTTGTGAAGGAGATTAAGTTTGGGTACCAACACTAGAGTGGCACCATTGCCGGGGAATTATTGCAATTTCCTAGTGTTTTTAAGCTATTTTGAGGTGTTTCAACATTTTTATATTCAGTTCATACACTTTGGTTGCATGGTGATTGATTGATCTAAGAAGAAGAAGGTCTAATTTATAAGGCTCTATAGAGTTTTTCAGTGATAAGATACATTTGACAGATTATTTTAGTGCATTATTACACAAATGAGGTGAAATTCCTTAGTGGTGACTCCATGCTGATTTGATTTTATAAATACCAATGTCTTGAGCTTTCTGTCATTTATTTTTGTGTTGTTGATCTCTACAAAACTGGAGGGAAGAAGATCTCTCTTCCTTAAAGAATCTGCTAAAAAATTGTTCTCAGACTTGAGAAATTCAGATTTGGAAGGAAGAAGAGTTTGTAAAGTGGTTAAAGGTCAGACACAGGAAAAGATACAGTCATGGGTGAGAGAGATCACCCTTTGGTAGAAGACTATCAGTCTTCTTCAGGTGATTCTTATTCACGCAATCCTCTCATAAAAATTTTTCCTCAGCTGGTGAAGGTCCTTCTATTGTACCTGGTAAGTTCCTTCTCCAATCTACACCTCTTTTTTTTTAATTCAAATCAAACTTTCCAAGAAAATCAATACTTAGAAGATACCAGTCTTGTGAACCACATTTTTTAGCCCCAAGGATATTGTACTCCTCACCAACTTGTTTCACCTCAAAGATCACCCCCACTAAAAAATATGGCTCAGCCTAGACCTCCATTTGTTGTTAACACCTTTGGTCCTATAAATTTTGGAGGAATGGATGGTTACCCAAATGCTGTCCCACAAGATGTCAGAAATAGGCTGCCAAAATTCTAGGGTAACAATGTTATTACTGGTGATCAACATCTCAAACTTTTTGATAATATGATGGAATATTTTGAGATAGAGTTTGAGGATGTGTATATTAATTTGTTTATTCATACACTAGAATAATATGCTAGGGATTGGTACAAAGCTCTGCCTGATAATTCTATTGATTCATGGACTGAAATCAAAAATGTATTTAGGTTACAATATGGTGATAAGACTGATCCTAGATTTCTTTTGTCTGAGTTTGATAATATCAAGAAGAATCCTAATGAATCATTCCATGACTTCAACACAAGGTTTAACAAAACTTTGAGAAGGCTTCCTATTGCTTTGAGGCCTTGTGATGAATCTTGTTTAATCAAATATAATGATGCATTTGATAAAAAGGCAGCTTCCTACCTAAGAGACAAGAACCCAACCAATATAAGACAAGCTTTCACCATGGCACTTCAAATTGAGAACAATATCAAGGCTGTCGGGAAACCTCTTAAGAGAGATGGTGTAAAATTGATAAACCCTAAAAAGCCTCAAGCTAGCAAAAGTGTTGATTTAGAGGAGGTTGTGAAGACTTTGGCAGGGGCTTTCAAAGAAATATCATACAAGTTGGCAAGAGTTGAGAAGGGTATTGGGCAGACTTCACAAGGTCAACCTAGGCAACAACCACAAGATATATTTGGAAATCACCATAGAAATGAGTAGAGGTTTGATGACAAGGGTAAAGTTCATGTTGAGTCTGCAAATAGATAACCCCAAACACGTGAAAATAGATTAGTCCCTGACCCTCTAAATGTCATGGTTGTTACTGTTGATGAAATTGCTGATATGGATTGGTGTGATAGATGTTTTCTTCCTCATCCTCCATGTGAGTTGGACCAATAGGTTGATGAAGCTAAAAATGAGGATGGAACTGATGATGATATTTGCATGATGGGTTATTCTTCAAGCTCACAAGGAGGAGCAACATCTACTGAAGTAATAAGTGCTAGGACTACTGCTACCTTTTGGGATTGCATCAAGCAGGTACAAGTATTTCTCCCCCCTCATGCTCTTGAAGTTGATGTAGTGCAAGCTTTCAAAATTCCTAATAATGACTTTGAATATCTAAGAGCTTTGATGATCAATAAGTATGATGGTAGTATCGTTTTGGAGGAAGATAGAAAATTATTGATGAATGTTGTTATAGCTCAAGAAAAGGACTATAACACTAGAAGAAAAGTTGTTAAGGGAGTCGGGCCTCAAGCCAAAACTAAAACACCCTTGCTCATAAGCATTCCAAAGGATACTCCTAGGAAAGAAACACTTGCTAAAATTTCTGTTGTCCCAAACAAAAATTACAGTCCTTCTCATGCTCAGGCTGCCAAGAATCCTTCTCCATTTGATGAACCTTCTTGTTTCCCTTCCAATGTTGTCTTACCAAAGAATGTTCCATATGATATTGCCCAAGTATTGAGCCAGATTAAAGTGAGTGTTCCAATTATTAAGTTGCTTAGAATTCCTGAGCATAAGAAGAGAGCATTTGAGTACTTGGGATTGAAAGAAGATAAGATTACCCCAAGCAAAAATGTAAATGTTGTTAAGACTCCTCTTCAAATCATTGCTGGCCTTGAAACACCACTAGCAGTGGAAGATCTTGGAGATACACCTAAAGTATAGTTGAGGACATCCTTGGTTGAGTACCAATTGAATGTTGATCCATTCTTTACAACATTGCTCATAAAAGATAAAATACTTCACAATTTTATGTTTGATTCTGGTGCATAATGTAATGTCATGCCTCTAGAAGTCATGAATGAGTTGGATATCAAGGTGGCAGCTTCCTATGGGAAGTTTACTATCATGGATTCAAGGGAAGTGTTGGTTGTTGGTTGTGTGAAGGGTTTGGTAGTGCAACTTGCAGCCTATCCAGGTAAGAACTTAAAACTTGATGTTGTAATTGTTGACTTCCCTACCAAATGGGGTATGCTCTTGTCAAGAAAATGGGCTGAAATTATTGGTGGTAGTGTTCAAATGGACATGTCCTTTTCCACTATTCCCATTGAGGGCAGCCTTGTCAAACTCTATGGTGAGAAGAAAATGTTGCACTTGGTTGAAGATCCCAACAATGCTTCCTATGAAGTGTTATTTTCTGATGTAGATGTTGAAAATTTCATTGGCTTTGCTGATGGAAAGGAACACGGGATGGTCAAATCAAAGTGACTTGATATGGTAGGTTCTCCTTGAACCTTGCTATTTGATGGATCTTGCTCCAAACGTGGAAATGGTGCTGGTATAGTTTTACTTTCTCCTAGTTTAGAAGAGTTTCATTTTTCCTTCAAACTTAATTTTGAATGCACTAACAATATTGCTGAGTATGAGGCATTGTTATTGGGGTTAAGTATGGAGTGAAGGATATTGTTTCCATGGGGATTTAGAGCTGGTTGTCAAGCAAGTAAGGAAGTTATATGCCACAAAAAACTAGCGTATAAAACAATATAAGCATGTTGTTTGGGACTTGATTGAAATGTTTGATTCCTTTAACATTGTTTACCATGATAGAAGTCTTAATGTTATTGCTGATAAGTTGGCTGTACTTGGCTCTAGATTTGACAATTGTATTGTTTCACCTTTTTGTGAATATAACATTGAAGTGATAATAAGGCCAGCTGTCCCGGATAATGTGAAACATTGGCAGATTGTTGATGATGATGCACAAGTGTTGAGGTTCTTACAATGCCAATGTGATTTTTCTGTTCAAAACATTGATTAGGAGCCAATGGTATGCATGAATGAAGGGAGATAAACTTTTTTTAACAAGGATATTATACAATTAAAAACAAATACCATTCCTAAAGGTTTTGTTTCACTTGAATCAAATTTTACCAATGTTGATTGCATCATTAATAGGAACATGTTTGCTTCAAGGGATGTGGAAGAGCACAACTTGGGAACCAAGGATAAACCAAGGAATATTTGGTTGGGAAAAAATCTTAGCAAAGAGGAAAAGCAGTCCTATGCCCAACTCTTAAAGAAATATCAAGACTGCCTTGCTTGGTCTTATTCAGAGCTAAAGGCATATAGAGAATATTTGTTCCAACATGAGATTCCTCTTGAGGCCAAGACTAAGCCATTGAGACAGAGAAAAAGGCCTATTAATCCAATTCTCTCCATGAAAATGCAGGAAGAGTTGAAGAAATTGAGAGATGATGGCATCATTCAGCCGACTAGGTATTCATCTTGGGTTGCAAACCTTGTACTCAGTTAGAAAGAAGAATGGAGACATCAGAACTTTGTGTGGATTTTGGGAATCTAAACAAAGCATCCATGAAGGAAAACTATCCCTTATCCAAACATGGAAAATATGTTGCAACTTGTGACATGGTCAGAAATGACTTTCTACTTTGGATGGTTTCTATGGATACAATCAAGTGGTTGTTAAAGAATCAAAAAGACTTAAGATAGCCTTCACTATGCCTTGGGGAACTTATGTTTTTGTAAGGATTCCCTTTGGATTGATGAATGTTGGTGCCATGTTTCATAGGGAAATGGATGTTGCCTTTGCTGGTTACATTAATGAGTTTATTGCAGTCTACCAAGATGATGTGACTATTTTTTCAAGGCAGCGAGGAGACCATTTGCAATGCCTAGAGAAGATGCTGATTAGATGTAGGGATTATGGCATTTCTCTCAATCCAAAGAAGTGTCATTTTGGCATGTAAAAGGCCAAATTTCTGGGACATATTATTTATAAGGATGGTGTCATGATAGACCCTGAAAGAGTGGAGGCAATCAGCAAAGTACCTATCCCAAGAACCAAGAAAGGTATCCAATCTTTATTTGGCCAAATCAATTTTATTAGAAGGTTTGTTTCCAATTTTGCTAAGCTGAATCTTCCAATCACAAGCATGTTAAAAAAGGATCAAGTTATCAGGTGGGAGGAGGCTGCCATTCAAGATTTTTAAGGAATAAAGGATGCACTTAACCATGCACCCATTTTGGTGGCTGCAAACTATAAAAGGCCTTTCCAAATATTTTTTTTCCTCTGAATTTACTATTGATTTAGTTTTGTTACAAAATAATGAGAATGGAGCTGAGAGGTCTATTTCCTTATTTAGCAAGGCTTTACAAGTACCTGAGTTGAAGTATATAATCATAGAAAAACAAGAATTTGCCTTGGTGAAAGCAACAAAGATTTTCAGGCCTTATATATTGAGTTCAAAAGTTGTTCCCTACGTTCCCCACACCATGGTTAAAGACATATTATCAGACATGGAGATATCAAGAAAGAGATGTAGGTGGGTCAAAAAATTACAAGAATATGATATGGATATCTTAACAACAAATCTAGTAAGAGGTTTGGGTCTTGCCAAGCTTATGGCTGAGAACAATTTGCAAAATGTAGAATTGAATCAGCTAGAGGAAGAAAGGGCAGATCTTCTTGAGAGATTGATGAGTTCTGAATGATACAAGGATGTGATCTTCTACCTCAGACACCTATGTTGTCCTAGTCATCTAAATAAAATTTACAAAAGAGCCCTCAAGCTGGATTCTCAAAAATATATCATAACAGACCTTGGGTTGGCTTGGAAGAACCCTGAAGGTGTCCTCTTGAAATGCATAACTGAAGATGAAGCTCCATGGTTTATTGCTGATTTCCATGGGGGATTTTGTGGAGAAAATTTTGTTGGGAGAGTGACATTACATAAGATTTTAAGAGCTGGTTATTGGTGGCGTACTCTTTTTAAAGATGTAACCCAGATGGTTAGAAAGTGTGATAGTTTCCAACGTTTCTCTAGAAGACTGAAAGCTTCAAGCTCCCTTCCTTTGCAGCCTATATCAATTGAAGCCCCTTTCAAACAATGGGGAATGGACTTCATTGGTGAGATTTTAGATCCTTCTAGTGCTATTCATAAATAGATCCTTGTAGCAACTAATTATTTTACAAAGTGGGTTGAAGCAATTCCATCTAGAAAGGCAACACACCAAGTGGTAATGGATTTCTTGTTGAATCATATCATATGTAGATTTGGAGTTCTAGTTAAGATTGTATCTGATAATGCCATGTGTTTTAAATCCAAACCTTTGATGGCAATGTGCAATGAATATGGAATCAATCTAACTTATTCTTTATACTACAATCCACAAGGGAATGGACAGGATGAGTCAAGTAACAAGAACTTGCTCAAGATCATTAGGAGAACCTTGGAAATCAACAAGAAGAAGTGGGGGGAGAAATTGAAATTTGTAGTTTGGGTAGATAGAATAACTCCTAACTTGAGCAACTGGTAAAATCCCATTTGAATTGGTGTATGGAACTCAAGCATTTCTTCCCTTACATCTGCAATTATCCTCATTTCAGTTTTCTCAATAGTTAGAAGATCAAGAACATGGCCATATGAATCAAGAATCAATCAAATCGTTGAGTTGGATGAAGAAATAAGAGCCTCTCATCAAAGGCATATCAGATTTAAAGAGAAATTGAAGAGGTTGTTTGATAAGAAGGTCACTCCTAGAACCTTCAATGTGGGAGATCTAGTTTTGCTATGGGATAGTAGACATGAAGAAGAGGGAAAGCATGGAAAATTTGATGCATTATGGATGGGCCCTTATGCCATTGACCTCAGAATTGGTGAGCACACCTTTTTTTCTCAAGGATCTACATGGGGATTTGCTAGAGCTGTTGGTTAATGGCAGACATTTAAAACATTTCTTGGATTAAATCCTGAAGTGAGGTATGCACAAGTTGTATATTTGTATAGCCTTTGTTCTTATTTTGTTTCTTGTTGTTGGTTGGTGTGTGGTTTTCCCTTTTGTCCTTGGCAACCATTTGTGGGTGGTTTTCTCGGTCCATTTTTTTATGGTATTTCTAGTTTTTGGGCTGCCTTTGTGTTTTGACTCCTCTTCCTAATGGTTTTTGGCACTTGGTCTATGTTTTGTCCCTATGGCACTCACTGGGAGTGCCCATCCCCAAGCAAGAGTCAATATTGGTCCCATTATTGAGTTTTCATAATGTGCCCTGATTTTTCATGTCTGATTTTGCTCAAAACGTTTCATTTTTTGAATTGGGGGTCTGCAGTTCATCTTCCTTAATTGAATACCTTCAAAAATGCCTAATATGTTATTGTTTTTCCCTATTCTGAAATAATTTTCCAAATGTGCCCCTTTTCGTGCCTTAGTTTTTTCAATTTTTGGGGATGTGTTGTTTCTCCTTCGTCGAATCATGCAAAAACTTGAAATTGATCAAATCCCATTTTTGTGCAAGTGGTTCCCCAATCCCAGGCTTGAAAGCAATGTCAAAAATGGTTTAGTTGATTTGAAATTATAAAAATCTACCTTGTCGAAAATTTTGATTTTTAGGGCATCCGATGATTTTTTGACATTTTGACGATCATTTGGGCATATTATACCTATCAAATTCATCATCACAATATTATTGCAGCGTGGTGGGCTCCTATTGGCCGGGGTGGTCGGGAATTATTTCTAACTTGTTGTTTTCGAAATTTTTGGCTAAAGGAAAATTTTGACCCATGGCTTCACCTTTTTGCATACGGTGTCTACGTGGCACGTGCTGATTGGCCAAAGGATTGGCAGCTGGTGGAGGTTCCTTAGGAATTTTCTTTTCATTTTGCAAAATTCTCAAAGTCTATTTTTTGCACGAAGGCTTGTAACGAATAGGAAGAGGACACGTGGCAAGGAGGGCATGCATGTAACAGAAGCATTTGGAAAAATTTGATGTTTTTGGACTCAAGGTGTCAAGGGAAAGTTTTGACCCGATGGCCCATGTCCAGTCACAAGTGGACACGTGTCCAGAGAAATCAATATGAGGGGGCAGAGATTTTTGTGCATTTGAATTTTTTTAACTTCAAAATTTTAAAGTTAAAATTCGAACCAAAGCTCCATAATGAATCATGAAGCAACATGTGTCCAAGAAGGAAGATGGGTTGGCGGGTTTTGTGATGATTTTGAAATTTTAGCTTTAAATGGTAAAAAATCAAGGTTTGGCCCAAAGGCCCGCATCGAATAAGGAGAGGACATGTTTACACATTTTCCAAAGGTGGAGGTAGGGGCTGAGGAGAATTTTTTAACTTTTGACCTTTGTTCTCTGAAAAGTGAAAATGAAAAATTGGCTCTGCGGCCTATTGGATGAAGACACGTGGCACATTTTACAATGTCAAAGGGTGGCGCGGGTCAGCATTGAATTTTTTGAATGTTTAAAAGGGTAAAAAGTAAGGAATGGATACTTTGACCCATGGCTAATTGTAGAAAGCCACATGGCAGGGATGAATTGGGCTTTCGGGCCCACGAGGGATTTTGTGAAAATATTTCCAAAATTTAAAAAGGTCACAAATGCATTCCTAAAGGATGGGAACCCAATCCAATTGTGTTTTGACACTTATCCCACCCCATTCAAAGGTCAAAAAGGTATCTGTGAGCTTATTTTTTAAAATGACATTGTCCACGTGGAGGTTTGATATTAAAAGTCGATCAAAATTGATGCATATTGTGCATTTGTTTGTTTTGGCCGCCATGGGAACTCCAAGAAGCTTGGATTCATCATTTCTTCATCAAATTGCATCAAACCTTATATGATTTTTGGTCACCTAGGCCTTCTAAGAACATTGGTGACATTTTTATGACCTAATTCGGTGATCTATGGTATTTTTATACATTTTTTCTCGAGCCTAATGTAAAAAACGTGAAAAATGAAAATCAAAAGTTACAGAGGTGAAATGATGAGGGGAAAAGGTAAAAAAATGATAAGTAAAACATTTTGGCATGCCTGAATTAAAAATATGTGACCCTAGGATGGATAAGGATCAAAATTTGTGTAATATTTTAAAAAATTTCTGCATCCCTGGCAATATGCAAGTTGTTTTCAGTTTTATGTCATTTTCATGAAAGGATAGGGGTTTTGTAACAAATTTGATCCCTTAAGAATATTCTTTGCTTGGGAAGGAAGACTCCATGATGGCATAAGGTATATCATGTATTTTGGGAGAATTTTTAAAGGGGGGAGAAAAAAGGATGTAGAATTTTGAAGGAAAAGACTAAAAGAAATCCATTTCTCTAGAGAAAACCACCTGAGATCCATTTTCAATTCTATTTTGCATCATATTTTATCATGTTGAGTTGGTTGCAAGTTTTAAAGCCATAAACAAGCTCTGAGATTGTTCTCATGACTTTCCCCTTCTGATAGATTTGATCATTTTCTAGATTATCTGGTTTTATCTCTTGGCAAAATTTGTATATGCTTGTGTTTCAGAATGATTTCAATTTGTGTTCCTTTCTCATGTTGCAATCTTGTGTTTAGGATCTCTTTGTTCATACATGGTCTCATTTATTTTTGATGGTTTGATGGAATATACAATCTTGTATCTAGAATATCCTTCATCCAATAGAAGATAAATAGATTTAAAATCATTTTATTTTCCTTGAACCTTGAGATTATTTGTAAAACTTTGGGGGTACCTTAGGTCATGATCAAATAGGGATTTCTGGATACTTTGTTGATATATTTGTTTCAATATTTTGTAGAAAGTTGTCAAATATTGTGTGGAAGAGTGTAGATCTGGGCCTCCATTTATGCACATATCCTGGTTGAAGGAGCATTTTAAACCTTTTAAAGCATTCTTTTTGTGTAAGTGTTAAAAATTTCCTGCAAAGGTTCTCAAAGAAGTTGGTAATTCCTAGCTAGTCTTGTCTAAACATCTCTCAAAAAAATTTCATTCAAACTAACTCATCCTACCCATATTACCCCCTGCATTGCATTGTGTGTCAACAAAAGAATACAATCCATTCACAAAAAAGCACAAACCATATCAGGATTTTATCATGTCTCTAACAGCCTTAGCTTTTTCTTGAAAGTATTTCCATCATTTAGTAGTGACAACTCTTTTGAGTTTGAATAATGGATAATTGATCATGTTTTCCCAAAGCCATCTCCATACAATGTGCAAAGCCTAAGGATATCTCCACCTCCTTCATCAAACAAAGGCTGCAATATAGGTTCTCTTACCTTGGTTGAAAGGCACAACCTAGAATAGTGAGGATTAGATGAAAATCCTTTTGAGATGCTACCCACTCCTTTAGATCTTGAGTGTTAAAAGTCAAATAGATGTTCTCCCCATCTACAAATGACACACAAATCATTTATCTACCCTAGAGTGCCTTGTGAGATCCATGATGTTGCTTGTGTTTTGAAGGATATTATGTTTGGGTACCAACATCTATCATTTCACATCTCTTATCATTTATCTTAGGACACTTGCACCCAAGCACTTGTGTCCATCCTGGGTGCCTTTGTCCTCTTTTTTATTTTTACATATTTTGGAATTTTTTGTCGGCCTTTCTAGTTTTCTAATCCTTAACCCATGTTCATAATCTGCCTTTTGTGTCACTAGTGTTGAAATTCAAACAAGAGATCCATATTACACAACATACACTATATTATTTTGGTTGGAAATTCTAAGGGGAAATCACATCTACATACTATCACTACCATAACAGGGACTACATTTTTGGGCTGCATACACTACATAAGAAGGGGAAGTTTTGAATTTCATATCACACATTTTCATCTTATCTATCTATAGCTCATTATCTTGGCGTTATTAGCATAGGGGAAACCTAAGGATACTATTTCACACATAAGATTAAAGAACTACATGGAGTCTAGAATGAAGTGTAGTGCTCAGTCATAAGTTCACTCATTGAGTGACCACTAGGGTCATTCCAACCTCACATATTACATATTTCATTATTATTTGATGTGTTTGTGAGCTTGTGCATGTAGTTAGGGTTTGTTTTGTAGGTTACAGGTATTCTTTGTAGACACCTATAATTACGCCCAAGCAATTTAAATACTTAAATTGTGCTAATTATCCCCTTTCTCGCAAATCAATGACATATTGTCAAAGGCACTCATTTTCCCTCATATCATCATTAATTAATTACACTAAGCTAATTAATTAAGTTGCTTATCCAACAAATACCCTAATTAACGACCTTCCGTTAATAAATCACCCCTTCTACCCTAGACTAATTAATTATTATTAATTAATTTGTTTTCCCTTCCATTTAACCAATAAATCAATATTTAATTGATTTAATCCCCTTATAATAGCCTAAATCGTACTAATATTCCTCTAATTAGCTTTTATAAGCTTACATCTACCTATTAATTAATCACCTTTGATTAATTAAAATCCCCCCAACTCCCATGACTTGTTAAACATGTATTTAAACCCTTCTAAAGTAAGGTTACCTTTAATAAAGCAACCTTATCCATTCCTAATCATGTTTTTACCTTTATCCCACATTCATAAGAATGTGTTGAATCCTTTATCCTTTGGGCTATATAAAGAGCCCTCCACCTACCTTTTTACTTACACCTAAACTTTCTAAGAGAGAAAATGCAAAGCATATAGCAAAGAGACTAAGAGCTTGCACCTTACCCTTTTGAGAGTTCATCATCTTGAAGAGTTAAGCCTCTTTCTTAAAGTGCTTGGGTCATATGGGAGGTGTCAAAAGGGTCCTTGTAACCCAACTTTGATTAGCCCCCATTCTTAGGTTCTTGGAGCATTAAAGGAAAACTATTTTGATAGCCATGGAGCTTACTTAGGTCCATTCATTTATTTGTTGTTAGAGAATAGAGGAGTTTAGATATTTAGCATTGTTAGTTTCAAAGTTTGTATTGATGAATGCTAGCATCTAACCCTTGTTTAATTCTTATCATGATGGTGTTTATGCTTTGTTTTAGCTAAATTGTAGAACTATTTTAGGTGGTAGTTCTTGCTTCATTTGATTTAGCATTAAGAAAAGTATACATGCACACATTTGGCACGCTCGGTGGGACTTACTCCATTGTCCTTTGCACTTAATTTCAAGTTTTTGTAGTTAAGTTTTATTTTTGGTTACTAACCCTCTTTTACACATGTTGATCTAATTTGTTTTTTTTAACATGTTTTGTTGAGTTTGCATGTGTTGGGTCTTCCTTTTAGGTATGAAGGAGGTGAAGTGCTGTCAAAATTGGAATTGAGGGAAAATTTTCAAGATTTCTCCATTTTTTCATTTTTAGAACTTACTTTTTCAATATTCTACATGTTAGTTTTGTCAATTTCTTGAAGATTTTAAAGTCTTGAGCATGTAGGTTAGTGTTTGATAGTGTTGAGGTCTTCTATTTACATATTAATGTGGTGGTTTGCTGGTCAAAATTTAATTCTTGGGTGATAAAAATTTCAAGATTTCATCATGTTTTCTTTTTAGAGCTTACTTTTTCATCATTTTTATATGCTAGTTTTGTCAATTTCTTGAAAATTTTCAATTCTTGAGCATATAGGGTTAGTGTTTGATAGTGCTGAGTCTTATATTTACATATTAATGTGGTGGGTTTCTGTCAAAATTTAATTTTGGTGAGAAAATTTCCAAGATTTCATCATGTTTTCATTTTTAGAGCTTACTTTTTCATCATTCTACATGCTAGTTTTGTCAATTTCTTGAAAATCTTAAATTCTTGAGCATGTATGTTAATGTTTGATAGCGTTGAGTCTTCTATTCATATATTAATGTGATGGGTTGTTGTCAAAATTAAATCTTGGTTGGAAAAATTTGCCCATTTTGTATATTAAGGGACGTTTTTTTTGACATTTTTTAAGTGCATGTCAAGTGCATACCCATGACCATAAGAGCATATGCGTAACCCATCTTCCGAAGGCCATAACTTTTGCTCCCGACCTCGAAATGACTCCATTTTTTTTGCGTTGGAAAGGTATTGAAGTTAACTATGCAATGAAATCATAAATTTAGGATTTAAACTTACAGAAGTTGTAGGTTTTTTTGTTATTTTAAAACTGGTCATTTTCTAACATGTCTAATGTTTTGATGAATGTTGTATTTCCATGCTTACTCGATTTAGATCAAAGCGTGTGTATGCCCTTATCTTGAAACTTTTGGTGATCTTGAGAATCAAAAACAACTTTGATATCTATCTTTTTAAACATTGGGATTAAACTTGGAAACTTGATTATTCATTTTGCTTAAGGGAATGAACCTTTTACAAAGCATTTTTCAACGGTCCCTTGATTTGAAGTTTTCCATTTCTATTTAGTTGGGATAAAGTTTGTGTATGATCTTCTCTTACACATTAGGGTTATCTTGAGAATCAAAAGCAACTTTAGTCTTCATTTTATAATATTTGGTAAATTGGAAACTTCATCTTTCACTTTTGGTTTAAGGGAATGAACATTTATCAAGAATTTTTGTATGGTTCATTGGTTGAAAAGATTTTATTTACTTTTTAGTTGGATTATTTGTTGTGTATGCTCTTCTCTTGCATCCTTGGATGATCTTGAGAATCAAAAGAAACTTTTAATCCTCTTTTAAATAATGTGATTTTCTTGGAGAACTACTAACGCTTAAGTGCAGGACCTAAAAACGCTTGTCAAAGAAAGGAGGAATCAAAATGAAATCAAAAACTACTAATACAGTTGTTATACAGGTTGCCAAAAGGTGTTCAATCAAACCACACCTAATTAAACAAGATAAAAGGAACAACATATTCAAAACATTGTATTGCAGGTTTCAGAAAAGGGTACGTCCCTCTCCGCTCAACTGGAACATAACCCCTTTGGAATAACGCCTTAAGCTACAACAATGGGGGTGGTTCCAAGAACCCCAAAGTAGTCCACGCAAGAGGGAACTTTGTGGACGAAACGGGAAGTGCTCCGCACTACCTACTTGACTAGTGATTCCTTTGTGAGATAGCGTTACAGGTTGTCTGTTGTGGCGACCCCAGTGATAGTACACGTAGATGCACTAGTTGCCTACTGTTCTTGAAGGGGGTAAAGTAAAGCCGAGATACTCCCAAACTAGTCAGTGTGAATTTTTGGGTAAATCGCACTCGCTCGTGGCAACTTTGTAACACCTAGGGTGAGAGAACCACCTAGGAGAATATACTTTGGCCAGGAGCCCACTTTGACCATTTTAAAATAGTGTTGAGTTATGAACCTTCTTTTTGAGAAACGTGTGACGTATTACTTTCGCCTAGTTTTTACTTGCCTTAGGGCGAGGTGAAACTCTGCCGAAGTGAGGCTAGAATCTTTCGTCTTTTTTTCTTGATTCATTTCCTTCATATTATTTTGACACTTTGTTGATCAAAAGATGTGTGATTACCTTTGTGTTACCATTCGACTATTTCTCTCACTTTTATGTCCGTTTACGCCCATCCATGTTTGCGGCTGGGTTAGTTTAAACGTTCTAAAGTGAGTGGAGGTGTTTTTACGTCATTTGGTAGCCATTGTGATCTTGATACCCACGTCAAGATCGTCATTGTAGTTAGGCGTGGTTCATCATTGCGGACTTCCATAGAGGAGTTAGCTTGTTTGTCTCGTATCATTACAATTTTGATATTTACATCTTGTTTCTTGTAAACTTGACATAAATACCTATATTGTATGGTTACGCTACACACATTCTTAACTATTCCTAGCTATACTTTGAGATTTTTTTTGTTCATTTTTATTATTACCTCGATTTCAAAAGGTGTTAGGAACTACCATTTGTGCGTGTTTATATCAATAACACCTCGATATCAATACTCCACTTTCTTGCAAAGTGGGGTTAACATATCTTGGTGATATTGTTGTGTCATTCACAAATCGTAATTGACACTTTTTGAGATATAGGTTCTTAATCAGACTTGAGCTTGCTCATTCGTATATCTTGATTGGGAGATCGCATTTAACTTCATGTATTTACTTACGTCTTGTTCATTCCTTTGAACTTGGCATAAGTGGAGGACATCTTGTTAATCATTTGGCGTCGGTAAATTACTTTAAAACATAATCTAGGAGGTACTTCATTTGATTAGGTTTTGATACCAAACGATTGTTTTCATTGGTGACTTTATCATTCTATCACATTGGTATTCTCACACTGTTAATTTACTCTTAACACGTACATCTTGTGTTTCACTTAGGGGTAGTCATTGAATTTTGAACAAATCTACAACTTACCTTAGTGAAACTTATCACGAAAACATGGCTCCCAAGACGCGTCTAGGTTTAAAGAAAAAAAACATATGAGGAACAACAGGCGCAAGCTTGGGAAACCTCTAACAAACAAGGGTCAAACCCATTTATCAGACATGATCTAGGACCACTATTTTCTGCAGAAAAGGAAATAGAAGAAATGGTCGACCATAGTGGAAATGAATTAGAATCACCACACACAGAATTTGATTTTGACCCCACTCTACTAGATGAGTTTCTCCTTAGAAACAAAGATAGAGTTTTGGCACGGGTCATGGAATTAGGGGCCAAATTTCCCATTGAGAAGGAAACCAATACTACAAACAAATGACACTACTAAGGAGGAACACCCCCTTATCAATATGGAAGATATTTTAACAGGCGGCCATGCTTCCACTTCTTACGCAGAAAATGATAAAGTGGTAGGGCATAGAATACCCCTCATCAAAGTGCCACGAAGAAACAAGATAGAACATGAGACAGGGGAAGAACCTCCATAATACGAAGAGGATGAACCTTTAGAAGAAGAAGACACAAACCAAGTCACAATCCAACAACTCAGTAACTTAAGCTGACAACTAGCTTTGCTTACTTTCCAAGTACAAAAAGACACAAATAAGAACGTTCAAAAGTCAAATCCTAAGTTTAGGATCCATGAACTCCATTGAGAAAACCAAGGAGAAGAAGACATGGGGTACCATCGTGTACACGTACCCACTTCTCCCATACAATTGCTCACACAAGAAGTGCAATCTATGAAAGAAACTCTTGCGAGCATACAAGAGAGAAATATACAGAGTATTAGGAAATACCAATACGAAGAACTATGCCCCTGTCCTTTTGATAAGACAATGACCCTTCAACCCTTTCTAAAGAAATTTGATATGCCAAAGTTTGACAAATATAAAGGAAAGGGAGACCCAAGGGATCATGTTAAAGATTTCTACATGGCATGTCAAGAGGTGTCTTATAGTGATAATTACCCTCATCAGACTTTTTCCTAAGAGTCTAGGAGGTCAAGCATTGGAATGGTTTACGCGCTTACCACAAGGATCAATTTTCACCAGGCCAGAATTGGCAGAAAGATTCGTGCGTCATTTCTCGTATAACATAGAGAGTGATGTCACCATGGCAGACTTGTGTGGCACAAAACAACACCCAAATGAGACCTTCTCCAGCTTCCTCCAACGGATGGAGAGGGGATAGCTAGTCGCTTCCCTTGCGCTTTCCCTGAGAAGCAGTTGGTCAGTATTTTCATCCCTAATCTCAACCCAGATATAGCTTTCCACCTCCAAATGCATTGTGTCCCACACCTTTGAGGAGGTTATCGAGAAAGGGATTCAAATAGAAAAGGCTCTCATTGCCAAAGGCACCCTCAAAACCCAATCTAAAGACAACCAAAGTGTCAAACCCATTGAAAAGCTGAAGATCTTTAACAAAAACAAAAACATGGTGGGAGACGGAATCACTGATTCCAAACGTGTTCAAACGGTCCAAACCAATCAACCTTTTAAACTGACCAAGGGCCCAATTCAACCACCACCAAAGTGACGAACATTCACCTCCCTCAATGAACCATTGTCTGTCATACTAAAACAGTTAGATGCAGCCCACATGATGACCTATCCTATAACACAACTATTTGATGACAACACTCCTAAACCTTCATGGTATAAGGAGCATGAATACTGTGAAATGCATCGTGTTAAAGGTCATAAAACAGACAAATTTTTGTGACTTCGCCACTATATTCAAGACCTCATTGACAACGGGGAGATGGAGGTGGATAACCCTAGCCACATGCAAACACCTAACGAGAAAATGGGGATTTATAAGGAACCACCCCAAGCATGATAAGTCGGGAAAGGAAAAACCAGATCGGGGGGGAGGTCATCCCCAAACCTATAAAGCCACAAATTACTTGTATACCAAGAGAGATAACAATCATTATGATTCACTTATCGGATGTAATTCGCTCCCCTACTGACCGTGTCAATACCATCCAGATCAAGGGAAAGGACTGCGCTGCGGGTAACAAGGCGTGCCCGCCTCGTGATTCCAGAACCCTCTCTGTTGACCCCGCAAACTGGTAAATATAACCTTTTAGAACAACTTGAGAAGGACACCTGCTAAGATCTCGATCTTAGATCTTCTCAAGATATCCAATGTGCATAAGGACATTTTGTATCAAACTCTTCAGGGGTTGGGGAGTGCCTTTAGAAGTCGATCCTACATACCTTCAAGCCGCGGTGGCAAATATTGCACCCAGTGAGCATCTCACTTTCAACCATAGGGAGGTCCCCTACCGAGAATCCTACACATAATCTTCCCTTATACATTGAGGTAGTTTTTTACCCTCAGGAAAATCAAACGGGGTGCTTGTGGATAACGGATCTGGATTGAACATCTGCACGCTTAAATTAGTCAAACAATTGGGACATACGGAAGAAGATCTTGAGTCCCATATCATCACTATCACCGCATACGACAACGCGGAAAGAGAATCAGCAAGCACCATTACGTTGCCAATGGAGGTGGGCCCCACTTTCCATCAGACAAAGTTTCACGTCTTAGACTTGGAACTTCCATATAATATGCTTCTAGGCCGACCATGGATCCATGCCATGCAAGCAGTGCCATCGACATTTCATCAATGCATCAAGCTGAAGCTATGAGGGACATACAGTAACAATACCAGGAGACTCAGAGCCCTTTTCTCATTGTAGAGCTCTTAATAGCTTTGCACGAAAGGGTACATACGTATGTCCCTCCACAGATATAGCTATCCCTCTTCATTCTGAGGCCATGGAATCTCAAGTAGATTCAAATTCTCTTAGTTCTTGCATTCATGGGGCATCTACTTCAACATCTCCATTTAATTCATGGGAGATGAAAATTCTGGAATATGGCTGTGGGGAGCATAATGTATAACAAGCGCTCTTGGTTTCTGACATGTCCTTGTCGCCCAAGACTAGAGGTCGACCCAACTACCGCTTCAAGAGACCTAGAGAGGAACATACTATTAGGTCGTTCCTACCTGGAGGCTTGTTAGCTGAGGAAAAATTACTTGATCCACCTACTACTTGGGTCCCTAAGGACACTCAACCATCTTGTTATCAAACCCCAGAATATGAAAAATCTATCAGAATGATGTACTCCATGGGCTACAAAGGCCTAGGATGTGGGAGGAATGAACAAGGACAAAGAGAACCAGTCCCTCTTCCACATTTCAAAACAGAAAGATATGGCATTGGGATTCGCCCTTATGGAGCACACCCCAACGATCAAGATGTGACTTGTTCTGAGCTTGAGGATACCTCCGATTATCTAGACAGCGATACAGATTCCTGTTGTAGCCAATATGAGGATCTGGCCTCCACGAACCTTTTCATGAATAATGTTGTCCTAACCATCACCCCCAATGAACCAACCCCTTGACCTTGTATACCCCTCCCTTGTTGAATGGGACCCAACAACGTCACGTGCCACTAGATTTATTCGAGAATGACGAGGCTATTGCAGGACTTCATGGGCATAAGGGATACAATTCCCATTGGAGATCACAAGAAGGGTTTCTTTATCGACTTAGACACCTACGCCTACTTCGGCGAGGGAGGGCTGAACTTCGTGGTCAGCAAAATTTAAAGAAAAGTGAGGGCAAGAGTTCTAAAGAAAAGCCTCAGAAAAAAATCAAAGTCCAAGTCACACAGTGAAAACCTCTTTGAGGCATTGGCTGACAAACAAATAAGGAAAATCAAAGGACAAACAAAGTGACCACACCAAGGATGAAAATCTCGTAGAGACATCCTTGGATGAAGATCTCAACCTACCTCCCGATCCCATGTGTATGGAGGATTTATCAAAATTGTTAGTTGAAGAAACCATTGATGTCAATATTGGTACTGAAGAAGATCCCAAGATAGTAAAATTAGGAGCATCACTCTCAGCCAGAGAACAAAAGACATTCACTATGCTACTGCGAGAGTTTATTGATGTGTTCGCATGGTCTTACAAAGACATGCCCGGCTTAGATCCAACTTTGGTCGTGCATAACTTGGTTCTGCACGCAGACACTAAGCCTATCAAACAGAAGCTTTGAAAGATGCACCCAAGAGTGGCCTTGTTAGTTAAAGAAGAGTTGGAAAGGTTGCTTGCAGTAGGATTCATCAGGCCAATTGATTATTCTGAATGGATATCGAACATTGTTCCTGTCCAGAAGAAAACCTATTGGTATCTGAATTTGCACAGATTTTAGGGACATCAATAAAGCTTGCCCTAAAGATGACTTTCCGTTGCCCAACATTGACATGATTGTTGACTCAACCGCAGGGTATGAAATGCTATCACTTATGGATTGCTTTTCGGGTGGTATAATCAAATTAAGATCTCTGAGGAAGACCAACACAAAACAGCTTTCACAACTCCTTGGGGCACCTTCTGTTATCAGGTGATGCCATTCGGCCTTAAGAATGCGGGAGCAACTTATCAGTGGGCCATGACAGTAATATTTCACGATATGATTCATGACATCATGGAATACTATGTAGACAACATCCTGGGAAATTCCAAAACAAGAGAGGAACATCCTATCATTTTTCGGCGTATCTTTGAACGCCTACGTGAATACAAAGTCAGGCTAAATCCAAAGAAGTGTGTCTTTGGTGTGCTATCTGGGAAACTATTAGGCTTCATCATGTCAAGACGAGGTATTGACGTAGACCCTGCTAAAGTATCTGCCATCACAAAAATTCCTCCACCTGAGAATATCAAGCAACTGCGTAGCTTGCAATGGAAAATTCAAGCCATTTGCTGCTTTATCTCCCAGCTTACAGATAAATGTCACTCATTTGCTTAAGAAGGACATCACTTTCATTTGGGGACCTGAGCAACAAAAATCCTTTGCTTTGCTTAAACAGTACCTGGCTAATCCACCTTTCCTCATGCCTCCCACTCCGGGAGAACCATTTTTGCTCTATATTTCCGCTACGCAATATGCTATTGGTGCACTGCTCACCCAATATGACCTTAGCCATAAAGAGAAAGCAGTGTACTATCTGAGTCACACCCTCATCGCCTATGAATGTAATTATCCTCAAATTGAGAAGGATTTCTTGGCTGTTGTTTTTACCTTTCAGAAACTTCGCCATTACCTACTAAATAATAAGACCAAGCTCATATCCAAGGTCGACCCACTCAAGTATTTGTTGTCCAAACCCACCCTCATAGGTAGAATGGCTAATTGGATCATTCTACTCAGTGAGTTTGATATGGAATTTTTCCATCAAAAATCAATTAAAGGACAAGTACTTGCTGACCAGCTAGTGGAAGCACCTTTGCAAAGCACAGAACCTTTGAGTCTGGATCTGTCAGATGCATCTTTGCTCTACATTGAAGAATCTGTCGTATGGCAGATACATTTTGATGGATCTTTTACGTTTCATGGTTCAGGTGCAGGAGTGGTCCTTATTACTCCTTCAGGTGATCCTGTACCACAGGCTTTCCACCTGGCCTTCCCTTGCACGAACAACATTGCGGAATATGAAGCACTCATTGCAGGGATGAAACTAGCCATCAAGTGGAATATTCAACATGTGAAGGTTGTAGGTGATTCACAGCTAATCATCAAACAGGTTAATGATGAGTATAAAGTTAAGGATGACAAGCTCATACCTTATAAGAAGTTGGTGGAAACTCTGAAGGAGTATTTTGTGCACATTACCTTTGAGCAAATCCCAAGAGCACAGAATAGATCGGCAGATGCTATGGCAATGGTGGGATCTATGCTTCGTATTCCACTAGGGAACAATGATATGCCATTCTTCATATAAAATCTACGCCAGCCTACGTATGACATGCCAGAATCTTGCTTGGCTTGTGAGGTTGTTGGTCCTCATTCACCATGGTATGAACCCATTTTCACCTATCTTAAGGACAGTACATTCCCTCCCGAAATCTCCCACTCTGAAAAGCAGAGCCTAATTCACCAGATAGCCCGTTACACCCTGTTAGGAGGTACACTTTATCGTCGTGGCTACGATGGGAATCTGTTACGTTGTCTGGATGTGCTGGAGTCAATCCAGGCAATTAAAGAAGTACACGAAGGAGTATGCGGAGCACATACAAATGGAATGGTCTTGGCTAAGAAACTGTTAAGAGTAGGTTACTATTGGCCCACCATGGAAACTGATTGTTGTAATTATGTTAGAAAATGTGTGCTATGCCAAAAGTATGGAAATTTCATCCATGCTCCATCGCAACCATTGCAGCCAATCACTACCCCGTGGCCATTCTCCAAGTGGGGACTTGATCTAATAGGGAAGCTTACTCCTACCTCATCTGATGGTCATACACATATCATCACAGCTACAAAATACTTTACAAAATGGGTGGAGGCTATCCCTTTAACCTATGTCATAGGAGCACATATTGCTAAATTCATCATGAATCACATTATTTGCTGATATGGTATCCCTGTAGCCATTGTCACAGATAATGGGAAGTCATTTAAGAACAAAACTGTGAAAGGTCTTTGCCAACGGTTCCAAATCAGATTGAAATGGTCCACACCATATTACCCTCAGGGTAATGGACAAGCTGAGGTAATAAAAAAGACTTTGGTAAGGATAATGGAGAAGATGGTTAGCAAAACTGGTCGAAACTGGCACCTACAAATCCACCCAGCCCTCTGGGCCTACCGAACATCAATTCATACTCCTATGGGTGTGACGCCATATTCCCTCGTGTTCGGGACAAAATCTATCATCCCTTTAGAGATTGAACTTCCATCCCTGTGAATTTCTCTTCGAGACTATTTGGATAAGGATGAAGATTACCGAGTGGCAAGATTGGCTGAGTTAGAACTCCTGGATGAGAGGCGCATTCGCGCTCTTAATCACCTGAAAATATATCAACACAGAATCTCCCACAACTACAACAAGAGAATCATACCTTGCCAGTTTGAGGTGGGTGATTTAGTTATGAAGAAGAACTAGTTCAACACCAGAGCAGAGCGAGAAAAGAAAGGGAAGTTCGAACCACACTGGTTAGGACCCTATGTCATAGTTGCCAAGTATGGCACAGGGGCATACAAGTTGGCTCACCCCAATGGTGATGAGCTCCGGGAGCCCATGAATTCCATGCATCTTAAGAGGTTTTATGCCTAAACATGGCACAAGAAAGTCATAAAAATCACAAAAAAATATTAAAAATAAATAAAAATCAAAAAATCAAAAACATCAAAAACATCAAAAAAAAGAAAAAGAGAAAACAGGTCGTCCACTAGTGAAAACCACGCAATTGTGGCACTTTGGACAAGTCCTTGGGTGAAAACCGGTTTCCGGTGCCTTGGGAGGATTCGTTGTTCACAAGCATTCTGTATTAGAAGGGTAGTTGTCTTTGTCCTGGACCTGGTTCTACCTTCGAGTTTCCTTGTGCACACCATCTAGTCCAACCTTGATCCGGCTTTGCCTTCTTCTATTCGTCTGTAAGGGACGTGGTCTTTCGTTATTTCCCATCTTACGCTGGGGGCAACTCAACGACTTCACCTTCTTGTTCATAAGTGCATGGCTTCTGCCCTTGTATATTCCCCACCTAACGCTGGGGGCATCCATGCTTTCTTGGTTACCTGCACATAGCTTTGGAAAACTGTTAAAAACACAAAAATAATAGAAAATTGTTTCACAAAACACAAAAACAATATAACATTGTTTTGAGAAAACATAAAAACAATAGAAAATTATTTCATCAAACACAAAAACAATAGAAAATTGTTTCAGACAACACAGAAACAATAGAACATTGTTTCGAGAAAAACACAAAAACAATAGAACATTGTTTCGAGAAAACAACAAAAACAATATATATATATATATCAAAAAAATAAAACACCCTACAAAATGGTAACTTGCTTCTTACGGCTGAAACTTGTGTCTTGCGCATGTTATTTTCTCCATATCCTGTTGGTTTGTCTCACATATTCCCCGATTAATACGACTCGCAGATCACTGGATTCACAACCATTCACAAAAGCTAGCTGCTTGCTTTGTCTATACTCTGGGGCACTTTTGGTTGCCTGGTGCTGTTTCGTTGCGCACAAATGCTTTTCATCGACCCCGTGTCCATTTTCATTTCCCCTTGCATGTATCCTTGCTTGGGGCATCATTTTTAACCCTTGTTGTCAATCACGAACTTGTGGATCTCTTCAGCACTGATAACAAAACATTTGTACAACTATCTTGACCGTTGTTGGGTTAGATATGTGTGTTTGTACTTGTTTTCCCTGTTATATGAGCTTGTTTCCTTCTCGTATTGCATTGCATTATTGTATGTTGCGTGGAGTTGGTACTTTTAGCAATGGAAAATTGTTTGTAGTATCGCTTTTCATGTCATTCTACCTTTTTTGTATGCTTATATTTTTCATAAGGACCGATGATGTAGTTCCTATGGCAATATGATGACATCAAATTTGTTCCAAACAAATAAGTGGCTAGAGGTTAAGCTCTTCTCTCCCCTCATCCATATTTCTTCTACACCACTTCCCTTTCACCCCTAATTCTCCCTCTCCTCGGGGCATCCTGCCTAGTCCCCATTCTTCTGCCTACTTCTCACCTTTTTCAATCGTCGATCGAGTTCTTCTATCACCCCATCGACACTCAAGGGGGCATCTCTCCCTCCTACTAATTTTTCTTCCATCTCTTCAAAATCTCTTTTGTCTACTATCTTTGAATTGGCATCACTTATGCCACCCCAAAGAGGGGCAAATGTAGACACCTATAATTACGCCCAAGCAATTTAAATACTTAAATTGTGCTGATTATCCCCTTTCTCGCAAATCAACGACATATCGTCAAAGGCACTCATTTTCCCTCATATCATCATTAATTAATTACACTAAGCTAATTAATTAAGTTGCTTATCCAACAAATACCCTAATTAATGACCTTCCGTTAATAAATCACCCCTTCTACCTAGACTAATTAATTATTATTAATTAATTAGCTTTCCCTTCCATTTAACCAATAAATCAATATTTAATTGATTTAATCCCCTTATAATAGCCTAAATCGTACTAATATTCCTCTAATTAGCTTCTATAAGCTTACATCTACCTATTAATTAATCACCTTTGATTAATTAAAATCCCCCCCAACTCCCATGACTTGTTAAACATGTATTAAACCCTTCTAAAGTAATGTTACCTTTAATAAAGCAACCTTATCCATTCCTAATCATGTTTTACCTTTATCCCAAATTCATGAGAATGTGTTGAATCCTTTATCCTTTGGGCTATATAAAGAGCCCTCCACCTACCTTTTTACTTACACCTAAACTTTCTAAGAGAGCAAATGCAAAGCATATAGCAAAGAGACTAAGAGCTTGCACCTTGCCCTTTTGAGAGTTCATCATCTTGAAGAGTTAAGCCTCTTTCTTAAAGTGCTTGGGTCATATGGGAGGTGTCAAAAGGGTCTTGTATCCCAACTTTGATTAGCCCCCATTCCTAGGTTCTTGGAGCATTAAGGACAACTATTTTGATAGCCATGGAGCTTACTTAGGTCCATTCATTTAGTTGTTGTTAGAGAATAGAGGAGTTTAGATATTTAGCATTGTTAGTTTCAAAGTTTGTATTGATGAATGCTAGCATCTAACCCTTGTTTAATTCTTATCATGATGGTTTTTATGCTTTGTTTTAGCTAAATTGTAGAACTATTTTAGGTGGTAGTTCTTGCTTCATTTGATTTAGCATTAAGCAAAGTATACATGCACACATTCTCTAAGATCAAAGAGTGAATATCAGGTGACTGGTAGGAATTATTATAAAAATCCTAGAGAAACAAAGGAAATACTATTTTGAGATTTTGGATAGTCATCAAGGCCCACAACTAGTCATCAGTACACAAGAACCTTTATCTTGTACCGGACACCATTTTCTAGCATCATTCTTAGGTTCCAAAATTCATAGGGAGTAGTTGTGACACTGATTACATCCTATCTAGCACTTTACATTGCCCAGATCAGTTCTAAATTACACACAAATCATATAAGTTGTTCATATCTCTCATTTAATTATAGTTTTGTATTTCTTAAGTTTTTAGCATCATTATATTCATTATGTTTTACCATAACAGTTACTCTACAATTATATTTAATTAAGTGTTAATTAAATTAGATCCCCATTGGTTTGTACTCACCTTTTATACTTTAGTTGTTGCTACATATCCTAGACTAGTTTCAAACATGCTCACATAGCTCCCTCTAAGAAAATACAAACCATAATTTGGCTTCATGCTGACCTACTTATTTGCCTTCTTTAACCACAACTTCTGAACATGTACCTTTAACTCACATGCTCCTTACAGCATGGACTTTCTCAACTATACATGACTGAAATAATCTTCCCCTGAGATGATGCACCACTTATTACCTACTATCTTGACCTTATTACACTTTTTCATGATGATAACACAACAATCCTAGTTCTAGGTGCACCTATACCAAATCTACAGACTTCTGAACACCTTGAGACAAATATCAAATGCAAAACAATGCTCATATGCCCTTAACAACACTAAGACTTCATGTCAACTCCCTTCATGCTCGCTAACCTACCTTGTAGGCTTGATTACACCTTTATTAGTCTTTCTTAGGGATCATTTATCACAACTCTGAACTAGTACCATCTTATAACTCACTGATTATACCCACTTCTAAGCCCATACCATGATGTAATTGGACTTAGATCAAAGAGATTTTAAGAACACTATATCACTATAACATAGTCTACATGATAGAAACATGACACCACAACCTTCAATCTGACTTTCAGGTCAATAATAACCTTTTTACACTTTCTTGAGTCTTACACATACCTTCTCATGGCTTAACAATTCAAAACATGGCTTGTTGCAACTGAAACATAGCCTTCAAAACAGAGCAAGGACACTTACAAATCAAGATTTTTTTTTCAAGAAGTTGACACTCACCTCAGAACATTTAGCCTCCTAATCAGGACTCAAGTACTGCTAAAACTTCATGGATTCAAATCAAGATCAACCTTATACCAACTTTACATTTTATCACCAACACATAACACTTCAAGCTATCAATCATCATTTCGATCCTTAAGGAACACATGTATCCATTGTCTTCTCCTTTACACACATGTCATAACCTTCTTAGAATCTTTGATCACATAAATAACTTTTCACAGTAACATCAAACCTTCTTGATGATATATCTTCATGAAACAATCCATCAAACCCTGATCTCTTCAGTATATGCATCCACTAGCTGATTTTTCTCAATTGTATTTTCTAGACCTTCTTTAAGTTGTGTAAATCCTTTAAAGACCATGGTATAACCTTCTTAGGTATTCATGATAGTAAGAGAACATATCTCTCATAGCATAATTTCATAGAACGTTGAGTTAGGTTTTCAAAGTAAAAACCCTAGGCCCAAATAGTGAATATACCATTTCAAACTGTATGTCTCCCTAATAGTACAACATATCTTTAATGACAGTTCTTCAAGACATCTTCTAAATAGTGGCTACACATAAAATTCATACCCAAGGTACAATAACCAAAAAATTCATACTAAAAGCTATCACTCACCATTTATTTTTTGTAATAGAGCCTTCCAAGAAGATCTTCATGCCTTAATGTATAAACATACCTTATTCATACAGAACTGGAACTCAAACTCAAATGTGACCATATTAACCTACTTATAAGCCCAACTTTGATCTCAAGACACAATTACAGACTTATTTATCAACTCAATACAATAGCCATGTCATATACACCTATAGGATATTTACACATTTCAAGGACAAACATGCCTTGCTCCATAATTAGAAACCCTTTTTCTCAACTGCCATCAAGGAATAGAATTAACTTTAATCATACCTTCAAGCTGAGTTCCTCTTTCTTCATACTTAGACTCTTATAATCATCCTCTTACAACAATAATCAATAAACTCAGATCATATATGCAAGGGAAGAATCACTCAAACTAGTATTAACATACCTTGTTTTAATCATAGGTCCATCTTTATATTGACCGCCCTTGAATCTCAACAACCTTTCTTTGAGTAAATATTGATACAACTTGGAAACAAGGTCTGAAACCTTATATAAAATTTTACTTGACCTTCAATCCATCAAACACCATTTCCAAACTAATTAATTAAATTACAATACTTTGAATTCTATCATCTCTAGGTTAGACCATCAAATTGCCTTAAACACATACTTTTATGAATAAAACCATAACAGATCGACTGACATCCTTGATAAACTTCCTTGTCCTTTTTGTCTTTATTTTTCTCCTTTTTCTGAATAGAATTCAAACATACATGTTCCTCTTCAACCTTTGGCTTGTTCTCAATCATGAAAAACATCCCTTTTTGGCTTGATGACTGGTTAGATGCAGATTTATTGATTATATTAGGTTCATCATGGCTAGAACAAGTTGCTTTAGATTCTTCTTTTTCTTTCTTAACATGATTAGACCTTACATATGCATTCCTCTCATCAGTATCCTTCCTCCAATTGCAATATCTTGTAATATGACCAACATTTGTTACAATTGAAGAAAACAACTCTAGGGGTTTTATATCTCCAATCTTTTCTAAGTGACTCTTGATAAAAATATTTAGCAATATGACTGACATAGTTACAATTGAAACAAACAATAGGATTCTCACATTCATTTATCTAACTCTGTCTAGATAGATCTTGATGAAAATATCTAGTACTATGACCATTCACATGGAAATTCTAAAAAGTATTGTCTCTTGATTGATATGAATGATCATTTACACCATTTATCCATGTATAATCATTCTTGACTTCCATCTTCTACATTCCCTAGCTCTATGTCCAAAAAAGTTGCATGAGTAACAATAACCATTGAATTTACATGAGAACCTCATAGCATTGGGTTATCTTATGACCTCCCTTTGATCCTTGATATCCTTTTTATCCTTAGTAGGTCCTTGACTTGGTCCATCATGTTTTACCTCTCTCTTTAGATATTCCTTGAATCCCAAACCATATTTGTTAGTAGAGGGTCTTTAAATGTTCAAAAAATCATCAAGATCATTATTTCTCTTCTCAATTCTTTGGTACATCTTAGTTTACTTGTGGCTAGTTCTAGCTCTTCTTTTAATGTCTTCAATTCTATACTTAGCTTGGAACAATCCTCCTATCTAGATTCTATAATTTTTCTGATCAGTTCAAGATGATCTTCAAGTTCCTTGTTGATTTCTTTATACTCCTCTTCTTCCTTACTTAGTCTCTTTTATAGAATACTAATATGCATTTCATGCTCCTTAAGTGCTGCCTTCAACTTTTTATTCTTCTTATTTTGAAGCTTATCTCCTCTAGGGAATTCTCATATTCAACAGTGAAGTCAATTTCTTCTTCCTTTGAATCATCCACATCAGTTTGGTTCTTTCTTTTTGAACTACAACCACATTCCATAACCATGAGAAATGTTTCAAAATTGAGACCATCATCTTTTCTATCTGAGTCACTACCTTCAATGCTATATTATTTATCATCTTCATAGATTTTCTTCATGATTAGGTATTTATAACACTCTTCCTCTACCTTTGTAGTTTCAATCATATCTGAGATACTTTCAAAATATCCTCATAGGTCATCTTCATAACACTCCTTTGAAAAAATAGATGGATAAAAATGGGATGAAGAGCAAACACCAATATTTAGATTCCCATATATAAAAAAACAAAAATTTTAAGCATGCTATCACTCTGACCAAAGGTTTAACTTCATCTTGTACTAGGCTACCTGCTCATACTTGTGCTTCAATGCTATCCTCCAATTTTTTAGACTTGCTTCACAAGGACCTTTCTCCAATACCAATTGTTGGAAGCACTGTGAATGAGTGCACGGGAGGGAGGGGGTGAATCTCATCCATAAAATTTTACTTCATTTAACTTAGCTTGTATACATCTTTCAATCATCCATTCAACATATACAATCAATGTGGGCTTATTAACTATGTAACAACCATCCACAAGAAACATGAAGCAAGATTGTACACATGAACATAAGATATAAAGTGGGAAACCCTCAAAGGGAATAAAACACACTGAAAATTTACATATATTATACAACAAAAAGGAACTTAGTGAATATTACACATCACTTCACATTTGTTTAGTGAGCACCAACCCCACAAGGAGCACCAACTTTAGTGAGACACCAACACCTACAAGGAGCACCAACCCCTTTTTTAGTAGAACACAAACTCTCCAAGGAGGATATAACCCCTTAAGATGACCAATCACCCACCTATCCACCTAAATGTGAAGATCACTTGATGAAATTGTTCTACTACAACTGATTGTGATCACTTTTTTAGCTTGTACACTCAAAACTCTCCCAAGTTGTTCTCTCTTTCTCCTTCTTTTCTCATACATGCACCATACAGTGTTGATTAGGTCATATGAACTAGAAGATTCTACCCCTCTACTCTTATCAACTATTCATGTCTCTTTTCATCTCTACCCTAGCCCCCTCATACCTCTCTCACACTCTCCTTTATCTCGCTTACATCTCCATCCTCTAGCCTAGCTCAAATGAGATAATACACCTTACTTTTATACATGAATCATCTCATAAAAAACCATAGGTCAGATAATACCAATAAGTTAGGTCATATAAAACTTAAAAACACACTCTACAATCTCATATAAATCACATAAAGAGTACCTTAAAGGTCGGCATAAGCCTTACAAACATGAACATGCTCAATACTTCTCAATTAGGCCTAAAAAAAGTTATCTCTTCCAACAGTCACATGATTAAATCTTTCAAGGAACTAAGACAAATTCATCATGTTTCTAAAAGATCCAAAAAATTCATCAAAAACCTCTCAACACTATCTATAGGAAAAATAACCCCTGCAACATCAATCTTCATTAATCACCACTCTAATTAGGCAAGCACAACCAATTAGGTCTTAAACACCTAAAATTTATACTCCTCAAGACCAAAAAACTTCATAGAGCTCATATCACCTCACCAAGGCTCATATGACATATCAAAAAAAATATCCTAATTTTAGATAACCTCATAAAACTCATATCGCTAACATCCAAATTAGGGCATAAGGCATCAAAATGCTTCCATTCACTTAAACTAGCTTAAACCTTCTTCAAGGTCTTAAGAATCAGTCTTGAGAAAATAAAACTATAACACCTCTAGGGATACTTCCAAGAATAACCAACACTTGGAAAATTCAATGAGAAACTTGATACACCTCCACAAGAACTCACATGCATATGTCATATGGAGAAAATTGCACTCTCACACCTGATCCAAACCACCTTTTTGGTAAGCCTAATAGGGATGATTAGGCCATTAGGGACTTAAAAAGAGAAACACCTATTCATGATTAACTTCCATGAGCTCTAACACCTCATACCAAACCTCTACCAAGTATTCATGCTCATATAACCACTACAACAATATACAAATCAACCAAACACATCTTCTATCTTCATGACTAGAATTTGCACCTTCTAGGTCTTTAGCGTAGACAACATTAGAAGACACGTTTGACCAAAATATTACATAAAACCTACCTAAATATCTTCATGAGAACTTATTGTTATCAATATTTCACACCTCAGGAAAAATATTGAATCAGCCATGACCCCGCATAGAAATAACCTGAGAAAACTCGTTTAGATCTTATAAATAGGTTGCAAAAGGACTCAACAATGAAGTGGTGGGGGATGAGAAAGATTAAATGACCCTGTGTAAAAAGAAATGACTATATCAAGACATTTCCATGTCTTAAATACATTTTTCAAGTTAAAGGTAGACTCAACAATGGAATATCATGGTTAGAAAAGAAGGGGTAGTGTCGTAGAGGAACCAAGAGCAAGAAAGGGAAAATGGTGAATTTTTGAAGTTTTTTGGGCTCGAAACCGTTCAAGAAAGAGTCCAAAATCAACTAAGTATGGAAGATCCAGAAAAGAGAGCCACATGTCCTAATGACACTTCTCCAAAGATGAATCATAAAGGGAGGCTCAAACAAGCACCGCATCTCCATGTGTCCCAGGCTGAAATGGAGGCAGGGTCAAATGGAAAGTGGTCAACAGAGTCAAAAGATAGGCAAGGTGGGTCTAAAAAAATTGGATAAGTATAAAGTGCAAGCGGAGGTCGCTAAGTGTCATCTTAGCGCATCTCCAAGAGCATGTCTAAAGGCGAAGACCCAAATGAGTGCTAGCTCTCCACGTGGCCCAGAGTCTAAAAGGATAAAAGGGTCCGTTGAAAAGTCCACAGACCTGCGGAGGATGCCATGTGTCAACTCGACGCTCCTTTAAAGGAAAATTTTGAATCGGGCTTTCAAGCGAGTGTGGTACCTCCATGTGTCTAGTCAGAAAAGAAGGGGCAAAGTCGATTGAATAGTCAATGCATGGGGCAGGCCGGTGGAGGCTACCAAGTGTCTAAATTGCACTAATTCAAGGATTAAATACAGAGAGGGTTTCCAAATGAGCATCATACTGCCACATGTACTAATTCAAGAGATATGACCCTGCCAAGCAAAATACTTAGCTAAAAACATAGAAATTTGGTAGGCAGCAAAGGAAACGCCACGTGGAAAGCCTAAACTAGCAGCGCTAAAGTAGGCCATCGGGGGGAAAGTTGGTTTTTTGCCCCTTGTTATTCCAAAGGTGTAAAAGTTGCAAAATGGGCTGCAACTCCACCCAAAGGAAAAATTCAGCATTTGAGCCTGAGTCAAGGTCAAAGCGGGGAGTCGGAGGAAAAGGTGAAAATTTTCCTTTTGTCAAAAAGGCACAGAGATAAAAATTGAAGCGCATCTCCCCAGCCAACCAAAGGGTGCCACGTGTCCAAGTGGAGCGTCGGGGCCGTGGGAGTTTTCTGAGTTTTGCATTTTTTGTGGAAAAGGGGGAAAAATATAAATCACAGACCCGCAAACCCAATTTTTCCCTAATCTTGCTGCCACATGCTTCATATTAAAAATGAGACCCATTTTTCAAACTATTTTCCCGCCCATTTGTACGGACCCGATACAAACTTTAAAGGGGCATATCTTTCGACTCAAGGCTTGAAATATTATAAATCTTACACTGTTGGAAGCATCTCGACGTCCTCTATGCCATGGCAAGATTAAAAAATATATATTTTTAGGCCCTAGTAGGTGAAAAAAGGAGAAACTTCTTCGAGCCTTTAATGTAGGATCTTCTTGCCTCTGAAAGAGGGATTCGCGAGAACCAATGTCGAAAAAAATGCACCATAATAAAGTTAAACTCTAATGGTAACGTCAAGCTCCAACACAATAAGTAATATTTGATAAATGGAAAGAATATGAAAATAAGAAAACAAGTCTGCTCATGCTCATAGATCCAAAAAAAGGAAGTACAAATAAGGGTGTTGTGTAACCCCCATGCATAAACAAGGGAAGAACCTCAATGACACCACTGATGCATATGACGTGACTGACACATATGATGCCACTAAAGGTAGAGTTATAATTCCAAATAAGGAATGTAACTCCTATGACGCACTAACATAAATGATAATGACAGATTCTATGACAGAATCTAACACTTTTCATTTAACTTCCTAAGACCTATGACTCTCACAAGGTGAGATGACTCACCAGTTGATGTGGATGATGAATAGGCATGTCACACACACCAACAACCCCCCTCATCAAATATGAGGAAGAGGTCATGGTAAGCCAGAATAGAAAAGAAGACTCCCCTAGATAACTAAGAAAGATGTGTTAATGGGGCCTGGTAACTAAAGGCCTAATAAGGTTCCCAAATATAAACAACGTCTTTCTAGAAAGAAGAAGAGGAGAAGGAGGACTATATATCCTGAAGAAGATGAGTGGATGTAGCAAACCTCACCCCAAGAAGAGACCGCAAGTGAAGAAATTTCACCTCAGTGAAGGGCTTGGTGAATATGTATGTAACCTGATCAGCTGTCTGAACATATTGTATGTTGATGTTGTTTTCATGTATCAAATTTTGTATGAAGTGCATGTGAATCTCAATGTGCTTCATCTGCTAATGTTGAATTGGATTTCTACAAATAGAGATAGTGCTCATATTGTCACAGTAGATAATGGTAGGCTGCCAAAAGTGGATGTCAAACTCTATCAAAATACCCTGTAACCAAACAGCTTTTATGGCAGCATTAACTGCTCCTTTTTACTTTGCTTTTTTCAATGATATGGCAATGGCGTTCTGCTTCTTGATGGACCAACTGATAGGACTTGAACTAAGAGTGAAATTGTAGCCTGAGGTAGACTTCTTATGATCTAGATCATGGGCCCAATCTGAGTCTGTAAACCCAACTAATCTAATCTCAGTCCCTCCTAAGTAATGAATACCATCTATGTGAGTTCCATGAACATAGTGAAGGATCTACTTTGCTGCTTTTAAATGCAGCTCATAAGGCTCATGCATAAATTTGGACACAATCCTGGTAGCATATGAAATATCTAGCTGAGTGTGAGTAAGGTAGATCAATATCCCACCAACTGTTGATAAAGGGTACCATCAACCAAGGGGGAAGAGAAATCAGAAACCAACTTGACCCCGGAAAGAAAAGGAGTAGGTGAGGACTTGCAATCAGACATGTGAAACCAAGCAAGAAAATCAAGAGAGTACTTAGGTTGCAAGATCATAATTCCTGAGTCAGGTTTTGAAATATGGATCCCAAGAAAGTAATGAAGCAATCCTAAGTCAAACATGGAGAACTTTTTGGCCAAGGATATCTTCACAGAATCAATGATAGAGGAAGATCTACCTATGATCAACAAGTCATCAACATAGAGAACAAGAATAAGCATGTAGTCATCCTGCTGCAGAATATACACATTTGGGTCAAAGTGACACTGAGTGAACCCTAATATTAGTAAAAAGGAGTCCATATTTGCATACCAAAGCCCAAGGGGCTTGTTTAAGGCCATAGAGAGACTTATTTAACTTGCAAATGAGGGATGGATCATGGACATAACCCAGAGGTTGTTCCATACAGATCTCTTCCTCTAGGTCCCTATGATGGAAGGAACTCTTAACGTCCATTTGGTGAACTTCCCATCTATTAGCAGCAGTGATGGAAAGGGTCATTTGAATGGAAGTCATCTTTGCAACTGGAGTAAAGGTTTCCAACTAATCAACCCCAGGTACCTAGGAGAAACCCTTAGCTACAAGTCACACTTTATACTTCTTGACTTCTTTATTGGCTCCATACTTTGTTGGATATATCCACCTAAACTGAATGAATTTTCTTCCTTTTAGAAGAGGGGTAAGATATCAAGTGTTATTCTTTATGAGTGAGGAATACTCCTCATCCATAGTAGAATCCCACTCAGGAATCCTAGAAGCTTCCTGGAAAGATGATGGATCAGAAGTAGAGGTAAATAAGGAGTGGGGTCCAATGAAACTTGATCATGTATGTCTCTCATCTGAAGGATCTCCAACTAAATCTCCAGCACTCTGTAAATTTTTCCTAGCCCAAAGAGGTCCCAAAGGTTCAAGCTCAGAGTCAGAAGATTCTTCACTCGAGTGAGAAGGGACATATTCCTCATCATCACTATTGTCAAAATCAGAAGACTCAAAAGTTTGAGGATCGGGAGGAGTAGGGAGAGGAGGAACTCACTCAACAACATCATCATCTGATGAGTCAGAATATGAATCAGTGGGAAAAAGAACCTCAGTGGAAGTAAAAGTCAAGAACGACTCATCAAAATTTACACTCCTCTTAATATAGAGCTCATGGGTTATAGGGTTCAACAATCAATGTCCCTTCACACCATCACGATACCCGACAAAGATACAAGGTTTGGATTTTGGATCCAATGCATTATGTTTCTTCTTGGGAATCCAAGCCATAGCCTTGGATCCAAAGACTCAAAAGTTCTCAACATTAGGCTTATGTCCAAACCAGGTTTCAAAGGGTGTCATCCCTCTTACTTCCTTGTGTGAAACATGATTCTGAATGTAACAATCACAATTCACTACTTCATCCCAATACTGCGGAGGAAGGGACTTCAAGTGAACCATACAAGTAGCCATCTCCTTTAGAGTTCAGTTCTTTCTTTTTGCAAATCCATTTTGGGAAGGTTTGTAAGCCACTTTATGTTGCAAAGCAATCCCATTAGAATTGTAGAAATTCTCAAACCTATTACTCACATACTCGCCTCCATTTTTTGGTTCGAATAACCTTGATAGACCGTTCTGCTTGTTTCTCAATAAGATCCTTACAGTTTTGAAAATGCTCAAAGACTTCAAACTTAAGCTTAAGAAAATATACCCAAGTATAACACAAAAATTCATCAATGAAGGTTAGTATATATAGATCTCTAGTGAAAGAAGGAGATGGAAAGGGGGCAGAAACATCACTATGAACAAGATCCAAGGGATGAGTAGCTCTCCAAGATTTTCCCTTATCAAAGATTTTTTCAGGGTGCTTTCCGAGTGTGCAACCCTCATAAAGACCTTTAGAAAACTTAACTCAGGGTAACCCGTTGACCATTTTGTTTTGGCTCAATTATTCAAGGTAATGATAATTTAGATGCCCAAAACACTCATGTCATAGCTTGCTAACCTCATTCACATGAGTGATCAAGGCATTGAGCATCAAATCAGAAGAGAAGTGGGAAAAGGTATACAACCATGAACGGTGATCCACCTTTCCCTCGGCCACAATGTAGTCAGATTTAAGATCATGAATGATCACCGAGTTAGGACCAAATTCCACTCGCATTCCTTCACCAAGGTGGGTGATTTGGTAAACCGATAGTAGATTGGCAGAGAGATTGGGAACACTCAACACTTGGTTAAATGTTCCACATTCTATCTCTACTGATCCACTACCAGAAATGGACACATGAGTGTCATCACCTAACATTATTTTAGACATTCCACATCGTTCAATGCTAGAGAATTCAACCTCTAAAGAAGCCATGTGGTGTGAGGCACTGGAATCGATAATCCAAGTTGATGATGGAGCTGATCTAGCTATGAGGGCCTTACCTTTCTTCTTTTCATTTTTAGACTCCTTTTCTTTAGAAGACTTGCTCTTCTGATCATTTTGTTTAAAGGATTCAGGAACACTTATTTTATTCTTCTCAAGCAAATGAGTTAAGTGATCAGTTTTTCCCAAAAACAATGATGCTCATCATGGCCAGGATACTGACAATAGGATCATTTACATTTTTACTTCTTCACTTTAGGCTCAGAAGTCAAAGTTTTAGTGTTGGGCTTAGCTAAGGGTGGGTTGGTCTTGGTTTCTTTCTTAGGTTGGTCCTTTGTTTCTTTCTTCTTTTCATTTTTCTTTCCCTTATTCACCAAAAGGGCATATGACTTGGATTTCAGAGTCCCCATTTGAATGAGTCTGTCCTGTTCTTGAATGAGTTAGGACGAAAAATTTTCAAATGAGGGCATTTTCTAGGGACTACCCAAGGTGGCTTTCCTGGCATGGAAAGTTGAAATGAAGACAAAGTATTCATGACCTAACTTAGAAAGAATCAACAAGATCAATTGAGAATCTTTCTTCTTCGCTTTACATTCCTTTAGAAGCAGTCTAGTGTGGACAAACTTTAAAAAGTAGGCCTGCAGGTTTTCAAAGTCACTAGGATTTAACCCTAGTAGTTCATTCTCCAACTCATGCGCTCTCATGTCATCTTGCTTCCCAAACATCTCGTCAATCATTTTCCACACTCCATCGGATTTTGAGGAAGTTTCAATGTGAAAGAGAAAGTCGGAAGAGATGGACATACAAAGAATACTTAAGGCTTCATCACAATAGTTCAACTATTTAAATCTTTTGTGTTCATCATCAAGTTTGGTCTCTAAACCCATGGTGACATAGTATAACCCTTTATTTCAAAAAACCAATATAATTTTAGATTTCCATTTAAATAAATTAAAATGTGTGAGCATCAGTACTTTAGAGATATCCATAATGAAGAGATAGAACCAACGAAGGAAGAAGGGAGGAGAGAGAAAGGAAACAACCACCCCAAAAAAATATCACACCCCATGAGTTAGACACTTTATAGTTTAGTGCATTGATTACAATCTGATGCGACTGTGTGCTGAGAACCAGCCTATCACTCACCTTGTAATCAGCATAATAACGCGCAAGAGTGGAGACAAAAATCAAGGTTTATTGGGTGCAATAGTTCGACACAGTAAGGAAACACAAGAATGAGTGAAAACAAGAATGGGAAGAGAAACCCTTATGAGAAATAGTGTCTCACATCATATGAAAGAATCCCTTTGTTGTAAGACTGTGGAAGACGCTCTTATAAGTCCATAAGCAATAAAAGGGATAGAACAATGCTCAAGATGATTCAAAATGATCTGAAATAAGCAATACAAAGACACCCCCTAGAATGTGGCACTTTATAATATAGTGTGTTTATAAAAATGATAATCCCATCATCTAGAGTGTGAAAAAACATGCAACTTTGACTAAATAAGTGCTCAAAACTGAACAACGAGTCAAAATTTATAGCAAAAAACAATTCCCGCAACTAATGGAAAAATTCTAATAAGCCTGCAAATGGATTAAAAATGTGCCCTAAACGCATGCAAAGGGTGTCGCATGTATGCTCATTAGAAATGGAATAAAATTTTAGATAGGGTTTGTTTTGATTGTGAGGGAGGATTAACCTCCTTCCATCCCCAGACCTCACCCTTCGTCTTCAATAGTCAAAGGAAGGATAATAATACAACAAAAATATATCCAAATAAGGTATACAATGCTAATGAAATAAAAAAATTTAACCCAAAACTTTAAGGGATATTGATTTACCAATAATCAATTCTAAAAAAAGGAAGGATATCACCTGCGCTAAGGCAGTGTTGACCGAGACAAGAAAATCCCACATGGTCAAGTGTAATCCGCTGCAAGTAAATGAAACCTAAGTTTTTTTAACACATGCACTCCCGAATTGACAGGATTGACATCGTTTGAAGAGTGAAGCCATGTGTGTAAGCTACTGAGTTGGTGATAACCATCAAGCTGAGCCACCAAGCCACATGTTGATGAAAATTGAGGCCACTGTGGAGAGGAACAAGCATAAACAAAAAACCAACAGTGTAACCATTGTTACACAGGTCAGAGTGAGGTCAAAGCCTTGAGGAGCGCTGAGTAGGTTAGAAATAACACATCAACATTTGGCTCTAGGTCATTACACTAGCTAGAATTTAAAGTGGAAAAATCCAATTCCAAGGTCGAACCAGATGTGAACCCAGCAATCAAACAGAGAGGACCGAACATGGACAAAAGGTCATGGAAGGAACTCAAACCAGAGACCCTTCAATGTAAAAAAATGATTCTCCAAGCTAGAGATCAGGGTAGAATGATGGCAAGTCAAAAACGTTCACCAAAGGAAGAAATCAAGCTTCCAAGGAAACAAGAAATAGTGCAGTGTAGGTTGGTATAAGGGACTCAAGCTACAAAACCAATGCAGAGGTTGACAAGTGACCAAAACAATCCTGCATATGTTTGAACAATAGCAGTGCCACGAGTTAATAAATGCAAGCCATGAGCACTCAACACGAGCCAAAGTAAGGACATCACCACGACTGTGAAAACCATGAACAACACCATGGGAAAAACTAGGATGTTTATGTGATAGAAGGTTTCAGGAGTAATTTCTGAGCATAAACAGTGCACACAAGAAGAGATCTAAACAAGCATTTTTCCACCAAGATGTTTACAAAAAACCAACGAAATCTGGTAGTAAAAAAATACAAGCTTGCATACATGTACAAACCCCCCAAAAATGCACAAACTCAAAGAGAAAATTTTTAAGCAGATTATAATGATTCTAAAGTAATAATCAAAAAAATTTGCATGAGGAAATAAGAAGAAACCAGAAGTAATAAGCCACTGATAAATGAAGAGTGCACATTTTACCGAAACCAGCTCTAATGCCATGAAAGAGGGATTCGCAAGAACCAATGTTGAAAACAATGCACCAAAACAAATTTGCACTCTGATGGTAATGTCAAGCTCCAATGCAATAAGCAAGATTTGAACAATGGAAAGAATATGCAAATAAGAAAACAAGTCTTCTCATGCTCATAGATCAAAAAAAAGGAAGTACAAATAGGGGTGTTGTGAAACCCCCTTACCTAAACAAGGAAAGAACCTCAATGATGCCACTGATTCATATGACGTGACTGACGCATATGACACCACTAAAGGAGGAGTTACAATTCCAAATAAGGAATGTAACTCCTATGACGTACTAACACAAATGACAATGACAGATTCTATGATAGAATCTGACACTTATCATTTGACTTCCTAAGACCTATGACTCTCGCAAGGTAAGATGACTCACCATGTGATGTGGAATATGACTAGGCATGTGACACACATTAACAGCCTCAACAACCAAATCATATTCAATCTGCTATGTCGTTTCTTCCTCCTTCGAGGCGCCGAATAAGGATTTGATGAAGTCAAGACATATTTGGAACAAATTTTATGGGAGACATTAAATAGTGGTGGTTGAGCTTGGAGTTGTTTTCCCACTTCTCTCTTTTTCTCCCATCTGTATCGAATCTATAAATATAGGCTCGAGACTCATTGTAAAGGGTTAGATACTCTTTTGTTTTATAGGCTCCCCTTTCCTTCTAGCAAAGGATTTCATGCCTTCTATTAAAATTGCAGTATGTTTCTTGCCTCCTGGCTATTTTGTAATGCATTGTATCAATCTGCAGAGAAATAAAACACGTTTGTGATAAATTCTAGATCCTTTCTGTCTCTTTTTCTTGCATCTAGTCTTTCATTATAAATTTGGTTATCTGTGCTTGATTATTGTATGTATTTTATTGGTTTATGTCTATCAATAAAACTAGTGTTCAACATTCCTTCGATGCATCACCTTGTAGTTTAGTTATTTCTTTTTTCTTATATCCCTTTTTATCCTTGTCTCCTTGGAAAATTTTAGATTAGGTATAGAGATAGATCCTCTACAAGTTCTCATGTATGCACCTAAACAAAGGAATAGGAACCAACCTTTAATCTAGAGAGCTTTTCCATTTGCAAGGTCCTACACCTTAGGGAAATTTCAATTTTATGTGGATCACTCCAAATGACTCTGCCTTAGAAAATAAAATCTATAGAACTCATTTAGGGGTGCTATGATTTTGCATTAACATTTTTGGCATGCCTGGTGGGACAAAGAAGTCTTCATCTTATTACAGTAAGATTGATGTGCACTTGCTATGATTCTAACTTTTAAGAAGTTTTAAAATTGTACATCTAGTGACTCCAAAAGAAATAAATCCACTAGTTTCAGCAGTCCAATCAAGTTCATGAGAAGGATACAAACAAGTTCAAGAACAAGATAAGGATAGTTTGTACACATATACTTGTCTCCAGACAAAAGGAGAAGAGGAAGAAGATCCCAGAGGTCTCTTTCTCCACCAAACAGAGCCTTATCAACACCTCCTCCTAGTAGGTCATTCTTTTAATCAAGAAGAGTGTTTAGGCCGATCAGGATGGCACAACCAAATCCATATGTCAATTTCACTAGCAGCAGCCCACTCATTATGAATGCACAAAATCTAGTTCCAGTGGCAGCATTAAAGAGCAGTCTGTATTTCACTAAGGAAAACTAGACTTCTCCTGGTGACCACATACAAGATATTACAAATTTCTGTACAATCCATGAGATCACTAAGATGGATATTACAGTCAAGTTGCTAGCCTCTTCACTCAAATGTAAAGCTTCACAATGGTTTAGGATCCTTGAAGTAGGCTCTATTCAAAATTGGGACCAGCTGTGCACAACTCTTCACAACCAGTTTGGAGAGAAGGGGGATAACTTGTCCTTATTGGAATAGATGAAAACAATCAAAAGATCTCCTAATGAGCAATTAATAGACTTTAACCTTAGGTTTCAAAGGACCTGGGATAGAATTCTAGTAGTAGTATAGCCCACTAACGAAGATCCCTTCTTATACTTTCTTAGAGCTTTAAATTCTGATATTTCTTTAATGATTCAGTCAATGGGGGAAAAACCTTACCTACAGCCTATAGCCTATCCATAGGAGCTAAAAATTGTTTAATCTAGGATGGAAAAATTGCTCCTAGGCCATCCATGCCTCTATACCCCAAATTAGGGAACCCAAGTATTAGTCAAACACCCACATTAGCCATTGTACCTACTCCCAGGAGTCAAAGCTTAGCTGAAGCCTCCACCTCATCATATAACACTTCAAAAGAACTCCAGGAAATCATGAAATAACTTCAGAACATGGGGAATGAGTTAATAACCATAAAAATGAAGTAATCTCAAAGTTCTAGGCCGTATCAGCCTCAAACTCAGTATCAGGCTAGACCCCAATATCATCAAAATAAACCACCATCTCAGACTGTAAATTAGAGCCAAAACTAAGGACAGCCTTAAGCTACTATACATTTTAGGTCATATGATCCAAACACAACTTCAACATCAAGGGCATTGGTTCCAGCACAGAACAATATGGCACAAGAATATGATTGGTGTTTCCCATGCAATCAGCCACATAACCAATCAATGTGCTTTAATGGTGCACTAAATCAGGCCTTGATGGTGCAAACTAGTATGGTGTCATAGGAACCTAGCCAAGAAAGAGATTAGCAGTAAGGAGCTCAACAAGAGGGACCTCCAAGTGAAACTATGCTTGTCAATTGGAAAGTTGAGGACTTCTGTGAGATGAATTAGTTCCCTTCTCAAAGTTTAGTTGCCAATACATGGTCCAAAAAGAGAAATATTGGAGAAGGACAACCACTGAAATTAGGTAACCCTCAGCCTTCCATCACTCCACAAGGTTTTGGTGCTCCAAATATAACTCCCAACATGCATAACCAATCCAATCCACCTTCCAAATCCACTCAAGCACTGGCTGTAACAACCCAGGTGCAAGAAAAAAAATTTCCTGGGAAGGGGCAGCAAAAGGATAGCTCATTCAATATCATTGAGAAAATGAAGAGGAAAAGTGTGAACATTTCACTATGGGAGTCACTAACCATTCCAGGGCAGAGGGATCTATTACAAAATGCTATACAAAATTGTTCAAGCTCAAATCACACCCCTAACCAACAAGATAAAGTGCTTACCAATATAGCTCAACATGGGGAAACAACAAGGTAAGAACATGAGACCTCCTCCATTCTATGTTTCATTAATTATTGGAGACAAATTGGTGCATAATTATATAATTGATTATGGGGGAAGTATTTCTGTAATGCCTAAGAAAATAGCTGATCAACTAGGTCTCCAATATGAAGTCATCTCTAGAAGGGTAGTGCAACTAGATGGGACAGCAATGACAACTATTGGAATCATCAAGGATCTGAGCCTCACTCTGCATACCTGCCCCAATGTGATTGTTTTGCAGAACGTATCAATCATAGATTTACTACCACATTTTGCTTTGTGTTTTTCTAGGGACTTCAATACCAAAATTAGAGGATATATGTCTACTGATTGATCACATATGCTCTTTAGAACAAGGTATGGGGCAAAGGCCATAATCATATCTAATCCCATTGTTTATTATCATATTGAATCTTATGTGCCTATCCTAATCAATGCCAACTTCTCAGCTTTTGATCAAGAATACCTCCAAATCATTTGTGAAGTAGATACTAAGTTGGGATGTATCCCAGACTTGAATCCCGATGAGTGGGCCAACAAAAGACGTGATTTTGACCCCTATAAGGAGATGGAAGAATATAAGCTAGGTGTCTAGTGTCTACATGAAGAGAATCATCCTCTTCCTTACCTAATTAAACCAAAATATAAAGATGGCAATGAGGTATGGCAATTGTTCTTTGATGGCTCAAGGAGTAGAGAAGGAGCTAGAGGAGGAGCTATGATTGTGTCCCCCAAAGTTATGAAATATTATTCAGCCTTCATATTTCAGTTTACCTGCTCAAAAAACACTACTAAATATGAGGCTTTGGTTCATGGTCTTCATTGGGCAAGGAAGCTAGGAATCAAGAACTTGCAAGTGTTTTGTGACATTGAACTAGTTTCCAATCAAGTTAGAGGACTTAATGTTGTCAAGAATTACCTGTTCAAGAACTACAAGAGTAGTGTATGGGATCTCATGGAGGATTTCAAGGCCTTCAACATTGTGTCCATACCCAGAAAGGAGAATGAAGTTGTTGATAGGCTTGTAGTAGTTGGAGAAATGTTTGATGAGTTCAAAAATATCAAAAGAGACAAAGAACAGCCACATATCCATATAGTTGTGAGGCCAGCAGTGCCAGGTAACAACACATGTTTGCATGTCTTCGAGAATGATCAGAAGATCATTAATTTTTGCAAGAAGAAGCTGAATTCTCAGCTAGAAATAAAAGTAGATTAGAGCAGAAATATGGGAATCAAATAGTACAGCTGCATATAAACAATCTTCCCAAAGGCTTAGTGACATTGGAGTCTATCTTCAATCATAATGATCATTTTAGAAAAGAGAAGGCTAACATACAAATCAAAGGAGAAGATTCAGATTCAATCTCAGTTGGAGAAGGCAAAACACTTCAAATTGGCAAAGTGGCCACCAAGCAAGAAAGGTATGAATTCATGCAAATTTTCCAAGAATTTCTAGATGTATTTTCTTGAAGCTATGAGGACCTAAGAGGGTTCAATCTAAAGCTAGCACAACACACAATTGAACTAGATCCAGCTGATCAACCCATCAGGAAAAAGCAGAGACTAGTCAATCCACACATTGAGCCTCTGATAAAGAAAGAGATGAACAAGCTGATAGAGGCAAGTATCATATTTCCAATCAAACACTCAAGTTGGGTTACAAACTTGGTCCCAGTCAGGAAGAAAAATGGAGAGATTAGGTTTTGTGTAGATTTTCAAGATTTAAACAGAGCTTCCCTCAAAGATCGCTACCCACTCCCTTCAATGGAGAAGATATTACAAGTGGTGTCTAGATCAGAGAGATTCTTCCTCCTAGATGGTTACTCAGGGTACAACCAGATCATGGTGAAAGAAGATGATCAGTTCAAAATAGCTTTCACCACCAAATGGGGCACCTATGTCTACAGAAAAATGCCATTTGGATTTTCCAATGCCAGAGCCACTTTTTAAAGGGAAATGGGTATGGAATTCAAAGGGTTGATCAAAAAAATAGTATTTATCTATCTAGATGACATTACGGTGTTTTCCAAAAATGCATCAGACCACCTTTTCCACCTAAGGCAGGTGTTTTGAAGATGCAAGAGTTTTGGGGTATCATTGAACCCTAAAAAATTCATATTCTTAGCCCATGAGGGCAAGATTCTAAGGCCATATTGTATCAAAAAAAGGATTGGTAATTGACCCAGAGAGATTTTAAGCAATAAGAGCATTGCCATTGCTAAGCCATAAGAAATCTCTTCAAAGCTTATTGGGAAAAATCAATTTTGTCCATAGTTTTTTACCAAACTTTTTTGCCTTTATTGAGCCAATAACGTTGATGTTGAAGAGGAGCTTAGCATTTAGGTGGATATTTAAAGAAAAGGAAATCTTTGAGACCATCAAAGAAGCTATATCACAAGCCCCAACTCTCGTGAATCCATATTTCTCTAAAGACTTCATATTGTATGCCTTTGGTGGAAATGAAACAATTTATGTAGTCTTAGTTCAACAGAACAAAGAAGGTACAAAACAGCCAATTTCTTTCTTCATTCAAGGTCTGGAAGACTATGAAGTGAAATAATCTTTCATCAAAAAGCAAGTCCTGACAGTAATCAGAGTATTAAATAATTTTAAGCATCTTGTTTCAAATAATAAAATCCAATTGTTGGTCTCCCATGTGGGAGTTAAATAATTCCTTCTCAAGAAGGATCTGAATGAAAAACATACACGATGGATCACTCGTGTCATGGAATATGACATTGAGATCAAGGTCAATAATCTGGTCCATGGGAAGGGGTTATGTGAATAACTAGCCTCAAGTCAACAAGATGAAGAAAATAGTGAAAAGGAGATTGTTTTTGTTATCCAGGATAATCAAGAGGAAGGAAATGATGATGTACCTACTCCTTGTTGGACTTAAGACATGGTACAATTCCTTCAAATAGGCATGTGTCCTCATGGGATGAGTAAAGAAAAAAGGAGACATTTTCGACTATAGGCCATCCCATATGTTCTTATTGGTGGTGTCTTGTTCAAAAGAGACATCAATGGCATCCTGTTGAGATGCATTGAGACATATCAGGTTAAGAGAGTGCTACAAGAATTCCATGTGGAAGTAGTTGGATACCATTTTGTTCCAAGTGTGGAAAGCACTACAAGATCATGAAGGCGGGGTTATTATTGGCCCAAAGTGTTTAGTCACTGTCTGTGCATGGATTCAAAAAGTGCAAGAATTGTGCATTCTTCAAAGGCAAAGAAAAGCTAACAGTACTTCCATTACAACCAATTTCAGTCGACCAACCTTTCCTGCAATGGGGATTGGACTTCATTGGAGTCATCAATCCAAATTCAAGCCAAGGCCACAAATGGATTCTGACAGCAACATAATATTTCACCAAGGGGACCGAGGCAGTGGCACTCAAGGAAGATAATGAGTCTCAGTATACTAGGATTTCTATGAAGGGATAGTGACCAAAGATTGGAAGTGTCAGCCACTATTATATCATACAATGCATCGGAATTCATAGGTTCCAAGATCACAGGATGGGCTGTTAAGAACCAGACTTACTCGAGCAATTCATCAAACTATTACCCTCAAGGTAATGGCCAAGCCGAGTCCACAAATAAGAACCTGTTAAAGATCATCAGAAGAACTCTATGAAAAGCAAAGAACCTGGGACACAAAGCTCAAATCAGCCTTATAGCCTGATAGGATAACACCTAAGAGATTTACATGCAGCTCTCCATTCAAACTAGTCTATGGGAAAGAGGCAGTGTTGCCTATATCACTTGAGTTGCCAACATTGGATATTGTGAAGCAACTAGAGATTTCTGAATTTGAACCAATGGAGGCCAGGTATGTGGAGCTGATAGAATTGGAAGAAACCAGAGAGCATGCACTTCAAGAAATAGAGGAGGATGAGGCCTCAATCAAGAGATGCTTTGACAAGAAGGAAAAAACAAGGACCTTCCAAGAAGGAGACCTGGTTTTTGAAATGGGATGCATATCAGGGCGAAACCAGGAAGGCATTCCAAGTTTGAAGCCATTTGGAGTGGCCGCTACATGGTCAAAAGATATAAAAGTAGAAATTATTTCTAATTGTCTACATTGGATGGTGAGGAATTATAGATTCCAGTAAATGGAATCTATCTTAAAAACTGCTACTAGAAGGAAGGTTATCACCTTGTACATATTAGTTTAATTTCTTTTCGTCTAAGTGCTTGTGCACATTGTCTTGTTCTAGTTTAGGTTGCTTTTCTCCTAAGTGATTTGCATGTTCTACATGTTCTATTTGGAGCATGTATGATTTCAAATTTTGTATATAGTTATGGTGCTATTTTTTTTTTCTCTTATGTAGTCCATTCAGAGAGACAGATGAAGCCCCATGCCAAAACAATTTTCTACTCTCAGAAACCTTCGTTTCGAGAATTTTTATGAAAATTGAGAGTGTAAATAGCTGAGCTTGTGAATTAGAGGTAGAAATCAGTATCAGACCATCGTTCTCAACTCCATGCCCAACGGATATGACAAGGCAATTGGTCTTTTCATCTAGCAGGTAGATACCCCTGTGAGTCACCAAATTGTTATCCATATTTTTCACCTTCTCGAGTAAAATATTGGATCAGCCATGACCCCGCATAGAAAGAACCTGAGAAAAATCATTCAGATCTTGTAAATAGGGTTGTAGAAGGAATCAACAATGGGAGTGGCGGGGGCTGAGAAAGATTAAATGAACCTATGCAAAAAGAAACAACTCTGTCGAGCCGTTTCCATGTCTTAAATCCATTTTTCAAGTTACAGGTAGACTCAACAATGGAATAGCAGGGTTAGAAGAGAAGGAGAAAGTGCTTGCAGGGGAACCAGGAGTAAGAAGGGGAAAAAATGGTGAAGTTTCAAAGTTTTTCAGTCTCAAAACCATTCAGGAAAGAGTCCAAAATTGACTAAGTATGGAAGAGCCAGTAGAGAGCGCCACGTGTCCTAACGACGCTTCTCCAAAGATGAATCCATAAAGGGAGGCTCAAAAAAGTGCCGCATCTCCACGTGTCCTAGGCTGAAATGGAGGCAGGGTCAAATGGTTAACAAAGTCAAAAGGCAGACAGGGCGGGTCTACAAAAATTGGCTAAGTATAAAGTGCAAGTGGAGGTCGTCAAGTATCAGCTTGGTACATCTCCAAGAGCATGTCCAAAGGTGGAGACCCAAATGAGCACGAGCTCTCCACATGGCCCAGAGTCTAAAGGGCTAAAAGGGACCGTTGAAAATTCCATATACCTATGGAGGCTGCCAAGTGTTAACTTGACACTCCTTCAAAGGAAAATTTTGAATCAATCTTTCAAGCGAGTGTGGTTCCTCCACATTTCCAGTCAGAAAAGAAGGGGCGGAGTCGGTTGAATAGTTAATGTGTGGGGCAGGCCGGTGGAGGCTACCAAGTGTCTAAATGGTGCTAATTTAAGGATTGAATAGAGAGATGGATTTCCAAATGAGCGTCAGACTGCCCCATGTCCCAAGTCAAGAGATATGACCCTGCCAAGCAAAATACTTAGCAAAAAACATGGAAATTGGGTAGGCAGCGAAGGAAACACCACGTGGCAAGCCTAAACAAGCAATGCTAAAGTGGACCATCGAGGGGAAAGTTGGTTTTTTTCCGGGCCTTGTTATTCCAAAGGTGTAAAAGTTACAAAATGGGCCGCAACTCTGTGCAAAAGAAAAAGTCAGCGTTTGAGCCCGAGTCAAGGTCAAAGCGGGGAGTCAGAGGAAAAGGTGAAAATTTTTCTTTTGTCAAAAGGGCACAGAGATAAAAATTGAAGCGCATCTCCCCAACCAACCAAAGGGTGTCACGTGTCCAAGCAGAGCGTCGGGGCTGTGGGAGTTTTCTAAGTTTTGTGTTTTTTTGTGGGAAAAGGGGGGGAAAAAGATAAAATCACAGACCCGCAAACCCAAATTTTCCCTAATCTATCTGCCACATGCCCCATATTAAAAAGAAGACCCATTTTTCAAATTGCTTTCCCGCCCATTTGTACGGACCTGATACAAACTTCGAAGGGGCAGATCTTTCGACTCAGGGCTTCAAAATATTGCAAATCTTACACCGTATTGGAAGCGTCTTGATGTCCTCTATGCCATGGAAAGATAAAAAAATCATTTTTTCAGGTCCTAATAGGTGAAAAATGGAGAAATGTCTTTGGGAATTTAATGCAAGATCTTCCTGCCTCAACAACCAGATCAGATTCAATATACTCCATTGTTTCTTCCTCCTTCAAGGCACCGAATAAGGATTTGATGTAGTCAAGACAGATTTGGGACATATTTTATGGGAGACATTAAATAGTGGTGGTTGAGCTTGGAGTTCTTTTTCCCTCTTCTCCCTTTTTCGCTTATTTGTACTGAATCTATAAATACAGACTCAGGACTCGCTATAAAGGGTTGGAACATTCTTTTGTTTTGCAATCTCTCCGTTTCCTTCTAGCAAAGGAATTCGTGCAGTTCAAGCCTTCCATTAAAATTGTAGTATGTTTCTTGCCTCCTGGCTGCTTTGTAATGCATTATATCAATTTGTAGAGCAATAAAACATGTTTGTGATTGATACTAGATCCTTTCTATCTCTTTTGCTCGCATCTGGTCTTTTATTATAAATATGGTTATCTATGCTTGATTATTGAATGTATTTTATTGGTTTGTGTCTATCAATAAAACTAGTGTTCATCATTCCTTCGGTGCATCACCTTGTAGTTTAGTTATTTCTTATTTCTTATATCCTTTTTTATCCATGTCTCCTTGGAAAATTTTATATTAGGTATAGAGATAGATCCTCTACTAGTTCTCACATACGCACCTAAACAGTGGAATAGGAACCAGCCTTTAATCTGGAGAGCTTTTCCATTTGCAAGGTCCCATACCTTGGGGAAAGATCAATGTTATGTTGATCACACCAAATGACTCTGCCATAGAAAAGAAGATCTATAGAACTCATTTGGTGGTGTTGTGATTTTGCACTAACACTCATCACATATCCTAAGCTATTTGGAATAGGTTTTTTTACTTCATGAAACATGCAACTCATCTTTTTACGTATAAATATTCACAAAACATAGGTTTTTTTATAGCTTACCATCACTCTTGAAACATGAAACCACCACCAAAATTACCTCTGATGAATCCTCTACAATATTGAAACATCACACTATCCTTCCCATGCCATTACATTCCCAAACTCTTAATATTTTTCCTATCACTTTGAAACTAGGGTTTAGGGAGGGTCTAAACCCACTTACCTTCTTAATAATGGTTCATAAAATTGTGACAACCAAATGAACCCATTCCAATTGGAAAAATTTCTCATGAGACCTCTTCAAAATTAGCTAAAGGATAATCCTCCCATTTAAAGCACACATATGTGGGTGAGCATCCAAAGTTTACCCTCAAACTAGCAAATACATTTTTGAGAGCTCGGTAGAGCTAAAAACAACTTTTCATGTTTTTTCTTCAGTATCATGACCTTAAATTTAGCATACACCTATGTGATAACCTCCTTGATGATATCCAATCCTCATCCATGACTACTCACTTCTAAAACTCACCATACACCATGGTTTTCCTATGCTTTCTTACCTTGTATCCATGATCTTGCTTTAATTTGACGTTGACCATGCACTATGAACTTAAATTGTTGTTATGTACACCTTCCACACCTATTATGAAATTTCAAAATTCTCCTCACATGCTCACACTGACTTACCTTTTCATGTTTTTGTTCATACTTCTTGTTATGCATACATTGGGTCTAGGACTAGGCCTAGAATGACTTCCTTTGATACATGACTTAAGTAAACTAACATGTTATTCATTTTACAAACTCATTAACATATCTAACTCAACTCCCTGAACCTATTATAAATCAGAAAAACCTTTATACAACATTTTGAGCTCATAAAAAACACCTGCTAGATGAACCATGCATCAAGAACATGCATGCGCCAAGACACCATGCCACTACAACACTTCATGTCACCAAAACACCTCACTACCAAAAAACCTTCACTTATTTCACCTTTATTTAACATAAATGAACATTAATAGGAACATCATGTAGACTCCTATGCTCACCAAGACAACCTTTGTCATCAATTCCACTTGACATTATTGAGAACAACATGATACAATGTCCAACATACAATTCTTGTAAAGTTGGAGAGTAAAGAGGATAGAGGAACATAAACAAGGAGATAGAAGAAATGTAGTTTTTATTATTTGTATTAGTAGTGAAATTTAGAAAATTACAACAATCAACAATTTCTAACCCTTTGAAATGGAGAAGCGATCCTAATTTATAGCTTACTAGATGTCTCTTCCTCTCCCCTCCATGTGAGTTTTCAAATGCCCTGGGAATGAAACTAAGTCGTTTTCTTATTTTTCAAAAGGGACATTTACAATACAAATTTAAGTCACTTAAGGGAATAATATAAAAGCGTTAAAAATTAAATTCCCAATGGAGAAATATAATGTTAGAGAAATAGGGAGGGGGAGAGAAAAGAAGACAGAAGTGAAATATGGAGATAGGAAAGCTCCTTGTTGATGCAGAATATGCTTTTGATGGATCTTGAGTGAATAGTCCATGAATGAAGTTTATTTTTTTTGACCTCCTATTCAGTTGGCACACTATGATTGTGAATTCCTCTTCTTATAAGATATGGACACACTCCAAGGAATTAAATGAGTGTCAAGAAACATTGTTGTGAGAATTACACTAATATAAAATCATGTTTATCCTTTTTCAACACAATGTTGTAGTTATAACATAGAGATCATCACCTTTCTCTTTTTGGCTTCAAATTTCACTTTTGTGACACAAATGTTTACTTTTTGAATGGAATCAACCCTAGGATGTGAAAACACCTTCTTAATCATCTTATAGACACATGTTTTCAGTACCCTACATTTTTTTATCCACACTCCTCACATTCACACTCAAAATATTAAACTTATATGATTATTCCAATATCATACACTCACCCCCATTAAATCACACTTTAGCTATAGTAAGAATGTATTTCACTCACCCTAAATGACTTAAAGCACCCAAACCACTTAATACTCATCCTAACCCATTTTAGCCCTAACTTATAACCTCCCAACTCCCTCAGACATTCCTAACTATCTTCAATCATCTCCATACCTAAAATAACCTTTTTTGAAGTGGTTAAAACCACTTACAAGAGGGTTTCCCCACTTTTACTGAGTCATCATCGATTCTAACTAATTTTCGATGATTATATAAGGATCATAAAACTTCATGAAGGTTTATCCTCATGAATTATAGCAAATCTCTATTACTATGAAGATTTAGATGACTACATTTCAAACATCTTCACACCTCCAGCATTCCTATCACGTCTTAGAAATCTCTATGAACTCTGTAACGTTCCCACCACATTATTTTATAGCATTTTGTAGACACCTAAATTTGATATCTCTGCCCTTGTCTTCCCACGTGCATATATTTTTCTATGGTCCTATCTATGTCCCTCTTTAATTAAATCCATCCCTGTCAATATTTAATAAAATGCCCACTTATTATACTATCATCATTAATCCTTATTAATTCACATTAATTAATTAATTTCCATTAATTAATATTTGTATCCCTAACTACCCTAATCAACTTGATATTTAGAACATTATTATCCTAAATATAAATCCCTATGCTTTTTCTACCCATTCATATCTTCTAACTAGCCATGATTCATCCTTAAACAACATAATTCTACACATAAGCTTTAAAGCACTTTTTCCCTCCTTAAAAACTAAAGTCCTGACCTAAAGCACAAAAATTCACCCCATTGGGGAAAATTTCCCCATGGTCGGCGGTGACCCAGCATAGATGTCATCAACCCTATAAAACTAAGTTGTTTCTTTCTATAATCATCAGATGCATGTGAATATTGGAGCTTTTTTGTGACCTGTGAACTGACTCTTGTGCCTAAGAATTCCTACAAAAATTACAAACCTCTTGAACCTCTTTGGAACATGACTGCATCTCTCACAATCATTATTCATGAGATTTATCATCATCTTTGTGTTGTATATGCAATATTTATCATATTATCTTAGTATTTCTTGCATATAACATTTTTCATGTTCATATCAGCTTTTACAACACTCAAATTTTTGTTATCGACCTTCTTTTCTAGCCTCTTCACTTGCAAGTCTCACATTTCATCCTTTTTGAACTCGGCCTTATCTAACTTCTGCTAAAATTTTCATCGATCCTGTCAAATCATCGTCAACCCATCCTTTTACAATTTTGATTTCAACTTCCACACCCCTTTTCTATGTCCACCTTCATTTTTTTCTTGACTCAACTTACCAAGACCATCATTTTGTTCCTCTATACTTCAAGTTCATCCTACCTACACCTTAGTTGCCATTTACCCAAGCCCAATTTGTCAATCCAACCTTCCTTACTATGATTTTCTGCTACTTTTTGGAGCTTTCTACCTCTAGTTCTCTTCTGTAGGTGACTCACAACATCCACAGGCTCTTGTTTTACAACCAAACCTTTACAGGTCTACATATCCATCTTACAGTTCAAATCTACCCTCCCATGCCATCATCAACCCAGACCAGGTAACATTTGATTTACATTTCTTTCAGTCAAATTAGTATCTAGATCAAATATTAATTACTTTCAGATTAAGTAGTATTTCTATTTCTACATGTTATATGTTATTCCATCCTTTACTTCACATTTTATTTAAAACATCGGTTGACATCCGTGAAAGGAATGTCACACTTCTTGGATCTGGATTTGTTTGGGAAACCCCCACATATCCTATCTAATCAATATCTTTCTCATTTTTTCCTACTTAAAAGTTCATCAGCCACAACAAGGATCGGTTATTTTTCGTTCTTCCATCCACGTATATCATGCTTCTGATGTGCTATAAACCCTCCATATCATGAGTTTCTAGTTTCTTTTAGTATCTAGCTTATTAATTTGAGTACGAACGAAGAAATTTGGACAACATTCCTAGCATGCCTGGTGGGACCACCCATTAGGTGATCCCTTTTAATTTCTTTTCTAATTTTCTTATTTCTTCTATCTTCTACTAACATAAAAGTGTGAGGCCCTGCTTATTGCTTGCTCATATTGGTTCGGCCGCTAGATTAATCTTTGCTAAAGTTCAGATGAAAAGAAAAATATTTATCCAAGAGGTCCTTTTTATCTCCTTTATGCATTATATTTCCCTTTTCATGTGTGTATCCTCATCAAAATATCACACTTCAATTTGGTTTTAAAATAACTTTTTTTTTTGCATCCTTCTTTCTCACATAGTCTAAGTAGGGGTTAACTTGTTGTGTCTCACATTCCTCAGACACAAACCAGACTCACACATTCAAATTAACACATCTAAACATCCTTGTACCCAATAGACTAATTGGAATTTCATCACCCAATAGGAAGCCTCCTGAGACTCCCCCAACCAACACATACTAAAACCAAACATATATTTCCTTCTCTTAGGTACCTTGTTATCCAAACCCTTTTTATTTTTCACACTTTCTTAAAATCTAGATAATGAAAACTTTTTTTTCTTGACACGTTTTCTTATTTTTCATCTATAACTACTACTTTTCAAGATCAGACAATGCAACATAGTAATATATCTAATGATATTACCACTTCATCCAGTAATCTTCAGATTCCACATTGGATCTCTAAACCTTGTAATAACCATATCATTCAAATCAATCCCCATTTTTAAACGGATTCTCTTAGCCCCCATCAACCCCTTTCCCCTTGATCAGTCACACTTCCATCTCATGCTCCTTTAAATACCATTAGGCCTCCCTATAGCCCCATCTATGACTTCTTATGTTGTAAACCCCTTGAAACCTTTCAATCCACTCAATTGGTTGATCTTATTCCACCCTCGTCATCTAAATCTACATACGTTCACAATTTTCAACAATTAAATACTCCTTTTCAACCCCAAACATCCTATCAAACACCACCCTCGACTTTAATACACCAAGATTCTTTACATTCTTATCCATCCATTTCTCATGTTGTACAACCAAGACCATCCAACACTTCTCCTAAGCCTATGTCAATCATAACCATAATCCCCATACCTATCGCATTAACTACTATTACTCATCTAACATCTACCATGATCAATATTTCATTTGTACCTTTAGTTACTCATGGTCCTCCTTATAGCCCCATCTATGAATACTTTCTTCCATCTCTCGATCATATCAACTAGTTAATCTTGTCATCCCTTCTTCATCTACCATACCTATTTAACCTTCATTGTCTATTCCTATTTCTCACAAATCTCAATAATATAACCTTCCCATCCAATCTTGGCCATCTTATTACATCCCCACTTTCCCACATTACACAATCCCACAATCAATTCAATCTCCACCCCTGGGTATCTTCAAACAACCCTTCCCAAATCCACCATCAACAAAGCCATTTCTACCTTCCACATCGTACACATTCACTCCTCAAGTGATCAATATGATACATTAAACACCTTCATCCTTACCTATCTCATATATCTCATCATTTTCCTTTACCTCAGACATTGTGCCTGTGACTCCTTTAATACCTACCTCCACATCTACATCAACCATGTCCATGATCATTGCACATATCCTATTAACCTCTACCATTTGTTCCACATCTATATCTATCTCTACCTTCACCATAACCATACCGACTTTGACTATACCCACATCTACCACTTCATCATTTACACCCCCAAATGATCCAATTATACCTACATCCTTGTGAGTCCCAACTACCTCTTGAGCAAAACCACTTAAATATACATTGGCATCTTTGTCACACATACCTACATCTTTTCCTATGGTTACATCACCTATCTTATCCCAATATCCTACACTTAACCCTTCAACAGCTACCATTTCCACATCTATACCCACTACCACACCAATCACTAAAACCCCATTCACAAACATATTATTCTTTCCCCTTGAAACATTTATGAAGCAAGCACCTCCACCTAAAATGAACATGAAGGGGATTCATTCCCCCTCTACAAAATTAATTATTCCTACATAAATCATTCTAAAAATTACACCACAATCTTCAAAACCACTAGTTAAAATCATAGTCATCCCTACCAAGGGTAAAAATTCTCGATCAAAATATAGGACTCTTTGTAAACATCCCCAAAAGTATCTTGTGCCCCCTCGTAAGAAGTTATATTTTACCTCCATCCTAGGAACATCGTCATCTATTTTAGGGCTAGTCCCTCCATCTAAGACGTCTCGTAATAATAAATCCAAATCCAAACAATCTAACCCCCCTCTCAAAATTGATTCATCTTTTAAGACATATAATTTACTCATCCAGTCTATGTCCACTTCTTCCCCTAAATCAACGCCAAAGTATTATATCAAAACCCAAAAGAGTTACCTTCCCCATGACTCTTTGATTATGTCCTACGTGGATATCCTTCAACATTCAACTAGAATATCTGCCATCACATTTCCCTCCATTAAACCTTTTAATCCAAATAGGCCAAATCCATCATGGTTCGATCCTAACTTCATATCTACCTATCATCGTACTCTAGGCCACGAAATTAAGCATTGTAATGCCTTTCATACAATCATCCATAACCTTATTGAGAAATATGATTTCCTCATTTAGGGGGAACATCCTTCTTCATCTACAACCAATCCAATTCATACCCCATCCATTGGGTTTCCCAAGATTCTTTCATCCACATCACCCCTTAGGATCTCTCTTGCAGATGAAATTCCTCCTAAGGAAGGTCCTCCCTTGTTCATCAATATTGTTTGTGTTGTCAATCACCTTTATGGTCTCCAACCATTTATCCAATCTAAATCCAAAATGATCCTATCTAAAATCCTTCGACATCCACTATCTCATCTGCATCTAATTTGTTTGCATCGATATAATCTCCCTCACTAGGGGGATATCCTCCCATCTTCCTTGAGCATCCCTCCCACATCAATTCATCTCTTATCCATCCATACAATTCCTTGGATGTTGGGGGAATTCACTTTTTGACATCACTTTATTTAATCTCATCCAAACCATCTCATCCAATCTTAAATCCAAATTAATCTTTTCCAAATCTTCATCACATTTTAAGTCCATGTTTGTGGCCATACTCGTCCTTTTCTTGGGGGACCATTTATTTTCATCTTAATTCCACATTTTCGGCCATATTTTTCCTTCCTTTGAGGTACCATCCACACTCTTATTCCAAAGCCCACGTTCATGTCCATACTCGTGCCTCTCTTGGGGCACCATATTTCCATCCCAAAGTCCATGTTTGTGGCCATACTTGTCCTCCCCTAGGGGGCCAATTATTTTTTCATCTTAATCCCACCTTTGTGGCCATCTTTGTCTCATTAAGGATACATACATTTTCTCACTATCTCAATTTTAAAAGGTAGCACATAATTTACATATCCTCTCATCTCATGTATAATGCCTCATCCCATCCATTCGTCTCAGATACATATTTTCAATTCCTCGATGGGTAATGCATAGTTTGTTATCTTCACTTATCTATCCTATCTTATATCATATTTACAAACTCTCTTCATATCCAAATGTGAATTTAATGTCATTGAACTCGTTATCAATAAAATCATAACATTGTGTGGAAATTTTGGCCTTCCTTGATGGTAAACCAGAAGTGGAACCTCTTAATGCATTGCACTTGTGATCATTCTATTGTTAGCATTTGTCTTAGTGATCTCTTAGTCATATCCTTATATCATCCCTCCATCACTAGCCTCTTCTATTTTTCATCGTAGTGATTTGAAATTATGTGGTCATCCGTCACTTCCTATATGTGACCTTAAATATGGCCACTACAGCTCTGCCCATAGCATATTCCTTATAGATAGGCTCTCCCCTTTGGTCATAACTATACAATCATTACATTTGTCACCCTCTTATTCACCTATTGGAACCATTCAAAGGGTCTAGGGGTGTCTCTTGTACATTCATTTTCCCCTCCTAAGTGGTCTACCAAGCTACCTCTAGCTCTTCCCCATGTTAAAATCAAAATCAAAGGATGCTCTAATCAAAATTCAAAGCACTCAAAAATAGACTGTTCCCTCAAAGGACAATTGTTCATGCAAAAAAAATCAATCAAAATTAAATTCGAATCAAAAAAATAGACCAATCCCTCGAATGAAAACTATCATTTATGTTATCTTTTGCTATCTATATTACATATGTATAAAGTAGACCATACCCTCAAAGGGTGGATCATCTTCTTATCATGGTATTAAAGGCTTCTTGCATTTATCATCTTTCTTCTATCATTACTCTTTCTCCTTTCCAGAGCTGAGGCATATATTTTGGGAACACCACTCACAGAGAACCCTCTTCCCACGTACAAGTTACATCTCAAACCCCTTTTTGTGTTGACATTATGTCTATAATTCCATCCCATCCATGTTTCTTTATGATCTTTTATATAACTAAATATCGTTGGTTATTTTCTAACACATTTTTTTATTGCATGTGCCTTGCATTAATTGGATCCCTCTTGTTTAACTCTAATGCAATTAGAGACATATTTTCTTCATGCATTCCTTAATACAACATAATTTCATTCATACCTATAGGCCACCATTATTTTTTTGTGTTCTATCCTCAACCCCTTTTCACATATATCTTTTAATCTCATCCAATCTATCTCATCTTAAGTCTACTTTTGTGGTCATCTTTGTGTTACCTCTTGGGGCACCATATCTTACATTTTTTTATTTTTCCTATTTGTCCATATTTGTGTACTTTGTTGGGGCACCATTACTTTCATCTATCTATCCTATTTTTCTCTCAAATTCCACCTTCGTGGCCATATTCAATCCCCCTTTGGGAATTCTTCGAATTCCACATTTATGGCCATATTTATTTTCCCTTTAGGGCATTCTATTTCAATATTTTGATCCTATCCTTTTACAATCTCGAAGTCCACCTTTTTTTCCATACTTATTCCCTCTTCGGGCCTTTTATTTGTATAATCCTATCCAATTTACACACAAATTCCACCTTGTGGCCATACTTCTCTCCCCCTTTGGGTATAATTTTTCACTACTTACCTTTTTGGCCTTCTCTCGTGTCCTATGCTGGGGCACCATTATTTTCATCCTTGTCCCTTGCAAATGCATAGTTTTTCACTCGATTCCTCATGTACAAAGGATTTTGTATAATTTTCACATTTATTTGTGCATACATTAATGCTTTCTTATGACCCCATGATCATTCTAGTTTACGTTCATTTGAGAGCTTTCCCATTGGATTCTCTCCCTTTTGCAGTGATTTTGGCCCACTCACTGGCTTGTAAAGCATTGTCACTTGTCTCCATTGAGACCAAAATCATCCCTCTACCCATGTGATATTGGAATTACCACCATAGTTTTTATTGTTGTTGTGATCCTTTTTGTTTGGGGCACCTTTCTTTATGATATCCTATTACCCATATTTCTTCACCCACCCACCCTTCATCATCTACCTTTTTTAAATGCATCATCAATTTCCTCTGGTGTCATCAATCCCCCATTTGAGGGGGATTTCATCATCAACCTTATGTCAATATTCATCATACTCCTCTTATTTCACTATTTTTGTCTCCTAGCTTGCTGACACAAACCACTCAAAAAAGGGAAAATTTAGACACCTAAATTGGGTATCTCTACCCTTGTCTGCCCACGTGCGCATATTTTGATATGGTCCTATATAGTCCCCTCTTTAATTAAATCCATCCCAGCCAATATTTAATAAAATTCCCACTTATTATTTTATCATCATTAATTCACATTAATTAATTAATTAATATCAGTATCTGTAGCTTTCCCTAATCAACTTGCTATTTATGATGCTTTTATCCTAAATATGAATCCCTATGCTTTTTATACCCATGACTATCTTCTAACTATCCATGATTCATCCTTAAACAACCTAATCCCACACATAATCTTCAAAGCACTTTTTCCCTGCTTAAAAACATGAAATCCTGACCTAAAGCAAAAAAATCCACCCCATCGGGTAAACTTTCCCCATGGTCGGTAGTGACCCAGCCCAGTCATCATCGACCCTATAAAACTGAGTTGTTTCTTTCCATAATCATCAAATGCATGAGAATATTAGAGCTTTCTTATGAATTTTGAACTGACTCTTATGCCTGAGCATTCTTGCAATAATTACAGACCTCCTGACCCTCTTTGGAACATGTTTTCATCTCTCATTATCATTATTCATGAGATTTATCATCATCTTTGTGTTGTGTATGTGATATTTATCATATTATCTTAGTATTTCTTGCATATAATGTTTTTTCAGGTTCAGATCAGCTTCTTCAACACTCAGATTTTCTTTATCGACCTTCTTTTCTAGCCTCCTCACTTACAGGTCTCCCATTTCATCCTTTTTGACCTCAGATTTATCTAACTACTACTACAATTGTTGTTGACCTTGTTAAAGCATTGTCAACTTGTCCTTCTACAACTGTGATTTCAACTTCTAGATCCCTTTTTTGTGTACACCTTCATTTTTTTCTTAACTCAACTTACAAGGACCATCATTTTGTTCCTCTGTACTTTAAATTCATCCTACCTGCACCCCGGTCACCATTGACTTGGGCCCAGTTTTTCAATCCAACCTCCCTTACTACTATTTTTTGTTGCTTTCTGGAGCTTTCTACCTCTAGTTCTCTTCTGTAGGTGACTCACAGCATCCACATGATCCTGTTTTATATCTAGACCCTTACAAGTATACATATCCATCTTATAGTTCAAATCTACCCTCCCAAGTCGCCATCAACCCAAACCAGGTGACATTTGATTTACATTTATTTTAGTAAAATTAGTATCTAGATCAGATTTTAATTACTTTCAGATTCAGTAGTATTTCTATTTCTGCATGCTATCTGATATTCCATCCTTTACTTAACTTTTTATTTAAAACGTGAGTTGACATCTGCGAAAGGAAGGTCCCACTTCTTGGAGCTGGATTTTCTTGAGAAACCCCCACATATCTTATCTAATCTATCTTCTTTACATTGTTTCCTACTTGCAGGTTCATCAGCCACAGCAAGGATCAGTTATTTGGTACCCATCCATCCACGTATATCACGCTTCTGAAGTACAATAAACCCTCTATATTATGAGTTACTAGTTTATTTTAGTAGCTAGCTTATTAATTTGAGTACAAATGAAGAAATTTGGACAACACATTTCTCAACAAAGATAATATTTTGTCTTTTGTTTCTGTATTTATTTTTTTAATAAGTCACATTAAATACCATATCAATTCATAAATTACCTTTTGCATATCTAATTTTTATATTATCAAATAATGAACATTTTCTACAGTAATCACTAGCGATTTTCCATAAATCATCCACGACCGTATAGAATCACTAATGATCCCTATTTTTTTATCACTTTAACCACATTTCTCATATGTGTAATCAATATATCAATCTGATCTACCTATTTTAAATTTATTTCTCTTTGTATATGATTGTATTAGGTCAGATACTCTCAATCACTGTTAGGAAATAAGGGATAAAATATGCAGAACAATCCCTCCCATAATCGCAACAGTAGAAACTAATATGTAGAAAATATTATAGATCTCAAATAACAGTGCAGAATAAAATAACAAAACACAAAGAGACAGTATTTAACATGGTTCACCCAATTTGGGCTACGTCCACCTAGAATCACTTGCTCATATTTTATTACAAGCCACCACTCTCTCAATATAATACCAAGATCTATTTGGAGCTATGCTCAACAAAATCTATAGAATTCACACCTAAATTCAGAAACATCTGCAGTGTTGCATAATACCTACCATATGCACAAAACCACATAAGTAGACAACTACTTAAGCATTTTTATAAAATCATGTGTATAAAAACTATGGGCCAACACCATCCCATAAACTTATGGGTCAAAATCCCACCCATATGAGTAAAACACATTTCCCAATATATGGGCATGTTTTTTTAAGGCCAAAAAAAAATTTCTCGGGGGCAATGCCCTCAAACCCTAGCGAGACAACTGTGGAAAGTGTATAGTACTCTTAGTGTACAGTCTTCAACACTTTCACACATGAAAATAGGCTCCACAACTTAATAATATCCCACTTGGAGACTAGTTTTCTTCTGAGCAAGCTTCTCAACCCTTCACTAGTTTCCGTGAAGACCAACCAAAGTTGAACATAGCTTTAGTTTTTCTCTTGTGACTACCTTGGTCATCATGTCTTCAAGATTATGATCAGTATGAATATTCTCCATCTTTAACTTCTCTTCCTCTAAATCTATCCTGATGAAATGGTACCTTAACTGTATATGCTCCATCCTAGAGTGGAAAGAGGAGTTCTTAGCTAGGTGTATAACACTCTAACTATCACTATGAAAATTTCCTTTCTCCTACTTATTCCCTAACTCAACCAGCAACTGTTGTAACCAAATCATTTCTTTGCTTGCCTCTTTGGCAGCAACATACTCAACCTTTGTGGTTGAAAAATCCATCAGCTTCTGTAGTCGTGAAATCCAGTTCATTGTTGTCCCACCTATAGTGTAATCATAACCTGTCGTGCTCCTCCTAATGTCTACATCTCCAGCCATATATGATTCTACATAACCACACAAAGTGGTGTCTGATCCACTATAGCACAAAAATGTCCCCATGGTCCCTCTCAAATACCAAAGGATCCACTATACTTCATGCCAGTGATCTCTACTTGGATCACTCATAAATCTACTCACCACTCCCACTACATGGGAAATATCAGACCTAGTGAACACCATGGCATACATAAAACTACCAACTACTTATGAGTAAGGTACCTTGGACATATTTTTTCTCTCTTGATCTGTCTTGGGACACTGCTCCTTTGATAACTTAAAATGGCTTACCAAAGGAGTCCCAACTGGTTTAGCATCCTGCATATTAAACCTCTCCAAGACTTTATTAATGTACTCTTCCTAAGATAAAGTCATCTTTTGTTCCTTCCTATCCCAAGATATCCTCATACCAAGGATTTTTTTGGTTGCCCCCAAATCCTTAATAGCAAAGGATTCACTTAACTGCTTCTTGAGTACTTTTATTTCCTACATGTTTTTACCTGTAACCAACATGTCATCCACATAAAGACATAAGATAATATAACTTCCATCCTCAAATTTCTTTGTATACACACAATGTTCATAATGACATCTAATATAACCTTGCTCCATCATGAAGCTATCAAATTTCTTATACCATTGACATGGAGCTTGTTTTAAGCCATAAAAGCTCTTCTTCAATTTGTACACCATCTCCTCTTTACCTTTGACCTCATAGCCCTCTGGTTACCACATATATAGATCCTCCTCCAAATCACCATGGAGAAATGTAGTCTATACATCAAACTACTCTAAGTGCAAGTCTTCTACTATAATTATTCCAAGAACAGTTCTAAATAGAAGTCATTTTTACTACAGGAGAAAAAATATCATTAAAATATATACCTTTTTTTGTGCAAACCCCTTGACCACCAACCGTGCCTTGTATATTTTCTTGCCTCCTTCTTCCTCTTTGACTCTGAAAACCCACTTATTTTGTAATTTTATTTTTCCTTCGGGTAGCTTAATCAAATCCCATGTCTGGTTCTCCATGAGAACCTAATGCTCCTCATCCATGGCAAGACAACTGTGGAAAGTGTACAGTACTCTTTGTGTACAGTATTTAACACTTTCACACATAAAAGTAGGCTCCCCAATCTAGCAATCACAAGCATATATGACCTTCCTATTGTTTCAAAGCCACTAGTCTCGGAGCAGTTTGACATTGCACATGAACTAAGCCTATGTGTCATCTCCTTGACACCAAACTTTGAAGGCATCAAATATCAACTTGAAGTCACTCAAATAATAAGAAATTGTTGAAATAGTATTGTATGAATACTTTGAGAACTTTGATTTGGTCATAGCCCTTGTCTGGGCCACCTACCATGCATAGAAGGATCTCTTTATCCCTTTAGAACTTTAATCATAGTGTCATTATCAATTATTGTTATATCATTATCACTTGATTGTAAAATTATTTGACACCCTTTAAGGAATCCCTTTGGTTCCATAGATTGGCCTTTGCTGAGAAACCATCATATCCTCATCTAATATCTATCTTGTCTAGTTATTTAAATGTGTACTTGTTTCTTTTATTTGTTAGAAGGAGGATTCACATGCCCGTTTTTCATCCACACATCTCGGCATTGCATTTTTGACACAAGTGTCATTAAACCTTGTTGTCTTCTGATTTTTTGGTGATTTTTTATATAATAATTAAAAAAATTCCACCTTAAACATTCTGGCACGCTCGGTGGGACCCTTAGTCATTTTTTATTATATTTTGTATATTCTTGTTTTCTTTCTTATTAAATTATCTAACTTTTCATATCAGAGTGCTTTATATCACTTCTTCAAAAATGCATAAAATGAGAAAAATAAAAAAAGGAATAGAAACATAGGTACACTTATTTTCTTTCATTTTTAAGCATCGCATCTTTTTTCTGATATGTCTTCATCGAAATCAACCTTTCATTTTGGGTCTTCAAATGAACCTTCATTTTTCTTGCTCCTATAGTCTAATTAGGAGTTAAAAAGTTGCATTCACAAAAATCCCATCACACACTACCTCCACTCCTTCTCACCCCCATATCACCATGGCAGAACAAAGAACCACAAGATCCCACTAAATTTGATGCATGACATAGGAAAGTAGAAATAGGAGCAGGGTATAGTACATCTAAATTAAAGCATTAGGATATTCAATATCATCCATTCGACCTAAGCAATCAAATGGAATGCAGAATATATAACCCCAAATTTGAAGAGTAAAGTTTGTAAATGGACTTACAAGCAAGTAAGTATGAGGGAAATGATGAGGCCATAATATGCCCGTTAAATGTACAATAAATGATATCATCTTACTCTCCTTTTGATTAAGTTTGACTACATTTTGTGACTTTTGTTTGATCTGATATGAGTTAGGATGTAATTATCCATATTTTGTTGATTATGATTCTAATGTTTAAAAGCTCTGTAATTCCTAAAAAAGTGTTTTGGAAACTCAGTTTTGTAATAAATTAGGTCACAATCAGGTGGAAGAATGATGTATGAAGTGGTCAACATGTTTTTGTAAGCATTAGAATCAATAAATCTTAGTTACGGAACTAAAAGACTTATTTCTGGAACTCCATTACACAGTCACAAGCTTTTTCATTTAGTTCTAGAACTTCTGGACTTAGTTCCGAAACTCTAGTACTTAGTTCCAGAATTATCAAAATTAGTTCTAAAACTTTTGCAGATAGCTCCAGAACTCTCTCAGTTAAACCTAGAATGATTTCCTTTAGTTCCAGAACTCTTCTAGAGTTCTGGAACTAATAAAAATCTAGTCCAAACAGTCAGTGATTTGTCAAATCAATGATCCTATCAATCAAGAGGAGATTAGAAGACTTCCAACTCTCCATACTTATAGATCTAGGATAATTATCACACAGTTGTACGTCCAACCATGTTCCAATTCAGCATCTATTCTGGGCACGATTCAGTTCCATTGTATCAGTGGAATAGTTACATCCATAAATGCACCCCTAGAAGAAGTATATATATACAGACCTGCAGATAGGTTAGATATAGAGGAATATAGATATAGAACAAGAGATAGATATAGATTGATATACACAGATCCAACACATTTTTGTAATGTAAAATGTTTTATCAATAAAATAACCATTACTATTTTGAGAGAAAATTAATTTGTTCAATCGTGTTTCAATGTGGAGCAAGGGTCCACTCCTCCAAGAACTAAGATCCTCATTTTGTTGGTATATATATTTTTAAGCTATAGTTTAGATCTGTTAATTATGTATCATTTTCAATTCCTTAAGTTGAAATCTGTTGTAGAATTTTCTCTGTAGGTGTTCTAGATTAAGTTCTTGTTTCTTTGCAATCATTTTCCAAGCATTCTTAATTGTGTGTTCATTTCTGTAAAGTGTGTTTATTTCCAGAAATTCATTTCTGTAAAGTGTGTTTTTTTCCAGCAATTCATTTTCGTAAAGTGTGTTTATTTCCAGCAATTCATTTCTATAAAGTGTGTTTATTTCTAGCAATTCATTTCTATAAAGTGTGTTTACTTCCATCAGGTTTTCATAGTTTGATTCCAATAAGGTTTTTAACCAAGAATTCTTTAATACATTGAAAATATCCCTCAGGAAATACAAAATACCTACAATCAATTGTTATATCGCTAAGGTTTCTCTTATTGCATATAGCTTGAGACACACCCCTGGTTTGAATATGAAATCAATAGAGAGTTGATTAAATGAAGGGAATCATGACACCCATCACAATCTAGTCTTGCATTTAAAACATCTCAAACATGATAGACCCGCTTCACCAATCCTTAGAATCAATCCATTTTGACATTCAAATCATTCCAACCATGACAGATTTGTTCTGACTACCTCTAGAAATAGATCAAGAACCTTTGCGTTCTCCCAGCACTCAATCTATAACATAATATTCTCCTTATATCGACCATTCACATTTCTTCCTAAGTGCTGATCAAGTATTTATAGAACTCTTGGACTCCAATTCATTTTCTCTTAGTAGTTACCTTGTTAGAAAAGGAATCCATATCCATCTCCCTTATCTAGAATATTGTCCATGGTCTTCCATCGACACTTGTAACTATTCCAAACTTTACGACAGTGACTATCAACCCATTATTAAGAAAATCTCTTCTTACTCCTCTACTAGTGATGCAAGGATGTCAGCACCTATTACATCTATTCCCATCACTAGCTTCAACCTTAGCATCATCTCATCACAAGACACATCCAACAAAAAACCACCTACGCCATCGCCTTCCTCATTTATCCCACATGATACACAAATGTATACCTTTAATTCACCATCTACATCTATTCACTCAATCTCTAGTACTCCTCATGTAATATCAGCTGGTTTCCCTCTCTCTTTAAATCCTTTGATCATGTCTCAGCCTATTTCATTGCAAAAACCTACATCTTTAATTCAAAATCTAGTTGTATGTATTCTTTCATCTTTACCACCCATCAACATGAGTTTTATTTCTAGGACTCTTCCCTTTTCACAACATGCATCTACTTCCTCTATCTCACAATATAGTTATATCTCTTCTCAATATATCCCATAACCATAAAAAACATCATGTTAACACCTTTATTCCTTATCCCTACCATTATGTTCAATCATCTTTGCAACCTTTAGTCTCTCAATACACAATATCCCAGGAAATATTCCTCCTCGAAATATTATATTTTAATATCACTTATATAAAAAATCATACCCTTACACATATAATTAAGCCACTCCTTAAAATGTCCAACAACACCAAAAATATCCTGCACAAGCATTACTAAGTAGAATTATTAGGCTTGAAGCCGACATTATGGGACCTGAAATTAATTTCACTTACAATAAAATTTGCAACAAACCTATAAATCCATTTTTACCTTTCAAATCCTATCCTCCTCCCTGGTAACTCTTAAAGTTCATCAATTTCTATAGAAAGGAGGACCCGTAACAACATATCAAGGATTTTTTTCATGTATGTTATCTCCTTTCTCATGACTAGGATCTCATGTTGAGGACATTCTTTATGTCCTTAGTTGGCCCTTCCCTTGATTAGTACAATAGTATCCCTCAACATTCCCTTTTCTCATTCACATAACTCACACAATTATTTCTAGAACACTTTTCCATCAACATATCTCGTAAAATATCCATCACCAACCTGTATACAATCAAACAATTTGAGATTGAATCCATTGTTGGTTTCATCGCCAGATGGAAAGTAATTATTAACCAATTTTCCTTTCCCCTTCCATAAAATGATTTGATTGAGTTATTTTCCTGATCTTGCATAAAGCACATAGCATCGACCCTTTAAATTCAATCCTTTAAAACATTTGACAAAGCCTTTACCATTTCCTGAAAACTAGAACTTTGTGCTCTCAATGATGGTAAATTTAACTTGTGATCCATGAAACCAAATCCTAAGTCCTTTACAAATTCTTCCAACAATGAAAAATTTAAGGGTTCAGCAAATGCAATTTTTTTGAAAACTGATCCAAAGGTCATTTGAAATTTGAGCGGTCTTGTCCTCAACATAAATACACACCTTTACGGGTTCCTATAATGTTGTCTTTGAAAAAAAATTAGTAGTTTATATGATTAAGCTCCCTCCCATCTGACCTATTGACAAATCATCCAAGCCATCAAGGTATAGGCACAATGAATATTGTAAATATCATTAATTCTAAGAACATGACATTGAGAAATATTGTTCATTTAGAAATTTCCTCCAAGACATTATTGACCGAGGTGAATTACAACTTGATAACTCGAATGCACCTCTGAATCAAAGTTTGGACGTGTTTAAACAACCCTTCTCAAATCATCCCCCATATAGCATTCAACTTAAGTCCAAAATTGTAGTGTCTCATCGTATTATCAACATTATGAATGAACTCTTATCTATGTCTATATTATTCAGTGTTTCCACAATCAAAACCCCAACCAAACAACATGAATCTTTGGATCTCCTCACTGCCCATATTTCAAGCCCATCCACATCACAACATATGGAATATTCTACATCTACTCCCACATAAAATTCTCATATCATCCCTTCAAGATCTCAAGAAAAGAAACATGTCATTGAAATTTTAAATATCTCTTTTCAATACCATGTCATCCATCATCAAATAAAAAATCTTATTGATTCAAATCAAAAACCCACAAATCACCCACCAAGAAATATAAAACTTCTACTAAACAATCATCATCATAAAACCATACCATGAAACATATAACATCTACCCTCTATTTTAGGGCCCTGTCCCTCATCCAAATTTGAAATTAGCATCACAAAATCTAAAATAATTCCTCAACCATCACCCAAACATGCCACACAAAACAAAAACTACGTATTTCACTCCTTTAAAATATCAAATGATATCTAAAATCCTTTCACCTTAGTCAACATCCCAATCAACCACATTGGGATATTATACTAAAATACTTGAAAATATTGTCTAATCATCTATCATAACATTGCCACATGTTAATCCCTCCAATTCTCAAGGGTAGAAACTCTTCTCATATAGTTATGAGGCATTCTACGTTTATCATCAGATTTCAAGACACTTCATTGAGGACTACAAATCCCTCCATGCCATAATTTGAAGTCTTGCTAATAAAGGACTTCTCTCTATGGATAAATACAATACACCTACTGATCCCAACATAATAAAATCCAAACATAAAATCAAACCCACCTCTCAAACCCCATAATATTACAATTCAAAACCATAACTTGACACTGTGTCGAGTAAGAGCAAGGATTCATCTAGTATAACCCCTCTTCATCACATATATGATGTCTGTATAACCACAAGAACATGCACACAAGACTTTGAATCCTCGAATCGAGAAGGGCCCAAGGAATCCATATCCTTCACCCCCTCCGATTCACCTATCCCATCACCCTCTAAGGCCAATTTTCATATCCTTTTTGTACCTCGCACTCAATCCACAACATCCATACTAAAATCTCTCCTTAAAAAATTACACCAAACTCCTATTAAGATGTGTCTTTATAAGCTCATTCAAAACTCTCCATAACATTGAAAAATAATTATTAAAGCTCTTCACTCCATTTCAGTACCATTAGAATACCCCCAAACATTTTCTAACTTTGTTAGCACACTTAAAATGAATACCACAATCACATTTTAGGATTTTGAAATTCCCTTCTGTAGACACAAAATAATGCACTTGGGTACATTTCTAGGTCCTAAAAGGATACATGCATTCATATGATTCCTAAGTAAGAAAACTAGTAATTGAAAACTATCTTTGGCCTCTTTTCTTTGTTTATTATCTACTTTATGGTCTTTTACACCCTACATACTAGTTGGTACTTTGTTTTTTTATCATTTATGACTTCAGACACCAGTTCCCAGCTAGGATGTCAATGCCTAGGTGCCCTTTTCCTCTCTCGATTTCCCTAACCCTTTTCTATATTACTCGCTTATTTTGGGTTTCTTTTATCTTTTGGGCATCTTATTTTCTCATGGCTCGGCCTTCCATTTTTCAATTACAAAATAAAATTGAGGGAATCATTAAAATATAAAGATATGTGACCAAAATAAAGGACCTAGCTCTAAGCATCTACTATCATCACCTAAGCTTACATCCAAAGGCATCTAAGAGCACTATAGAAATTCATCTAGCATCCATTCAAGGGATAAGGTAATACATTTTCTACATACATTGCATAGGAAGGGGAAGTTCATTATTCCATCCACACATCTATTTACATTGATACATCTAGTTATCACGTGCACTTGCACAAGGGATTCCTAGGGCATGATTATTTCACACACACACAAGAAATACATGGATACTAAGATGTAGTGTAGTACTTGGTCGTAATTTCACTCATTCAACTAACCACTAGGTTTATTCCAACTCCCCATATGACATCTTTAGTTTTTGGAGATTTTATGTAGTTTGAGGGTTTTGTAGGTGAACATCTCTTTGCAGGTTATAGGTACATTCTGTGAAGAAGGTGTGACATATAGGTGACCAACAGTGAATATTAGCAACACTTGTGTGACACCACAAAAAAATATTCCAACCACTTTCACATTCATGGGCACACAGAAGCAAACTTTGGTGCCTAAGTGCCCCTGACCCATTCCAGGCACCCTAGTCTGGCCTTATCTGATAGTTCCAAATTTTATAGTACATAGTTGCGATGTTCTTCCCTTATTGTTCATTAATTTTCTAGTCCATATCAGTTCCAGGATCACACGTAAATCAGTTAAGTCCTTTCTTTTCTCTCTTACACTTAGGGTTTAATACTTAATTAGCTTATTTCTTGTGTCAAATCTATATTGTGACATTTATTTATCATATGTGACTCTATAATTAAGGTTTAGCAATAAATCTATTTTTGTTAAATCATTTGGTGAACCTGCATTCAAATACACCTAGATCATTCTTTTTCTTCTCTCATGGATCCTAAAAATCCTCTAATCTCCTTGTATGACTTGTTTCAAATGTACCCACCTTGCAAAGATGTTCTTTAAAAATCCCTAAACACTATGTATTTCCCTCGACTTACTCCACCCGCTCAAGTAAGTACCATTTTTTATTGTCTATATTATGACTCTATTGTTCCTAATTCCACATTCAATCATCCCATCCTAGATTCCATTCAAGCTTTACACTCTTTGTTTCAAGATAAAATTTAGGTCATGAAATCCATAATTACATCCCTCAAAGCTGAAATCCAAGATCTCAAGGATGTTTCTCAAGCCCATGATTTTGGTCACACTCCCCCTTCGTCCCTCGACATATAAGCCCCCCTTTATTACATTTACCTAGCCATGACCCCCTTCACCCCACTAATATTAATTTAATTAATTTAATTAAATTAATTCTTTATCCTCACTATATTTATTATTTAAATATCTTATTTAAATAATATCTACACATACAGTTCACTTAGACACCTCACCAAGCTAACTCAGCCTAAGACCTATTCTTAGCAAGTTACCATAACTAACTAAGACTTACCCAAACCCTAAAAATCAATGCCTACATTCCCTCTAACCACATTCCTGCATGCTCACAAGAGGCTCTGAGTCTAATCTGTGGGATAATGACACAAGATCTGAGAAAATCAGGATGATCTCCATAAGTTTAGTAAACCTAGGAAATCCCGCCTTGACCGACGTCGGTTACCCCTAACTGTCATCGGTTAAGCCGGACCACCGTCGGTTACCCCTTTTAACCCAAAACAACCTTATTCTCAAGGTTGGAACTTGGAACTTGGAAGTTGGAAGCAAGAAAGTTGACAAACAAGAAAAAATCTCAGAGAGATAACACATCTTCAGAGAGCCAATTCCAGCAAGAACTCACATCCAAGGAAGGAGATTGAGCATCTTCTCCTGCACAACCATCCCAACCATGTTTTGATCTATCTAAGCAAAGAGGAGTGTGCATGCAACCCATGCAGAATATTTTCTTCAGTTAGTGACCACTTGCAGTCTTCAAACCCATTATCAGCACCTTTATCCTTCACATATAGACCTTCAGGAATGAAATCCAAGTAAGTACAACATCATACTTTCCTGGTTATTTCATTTCATCATTATTTTATCATCCATTGTTTATCTTTCTCCCTATTGACCTTCTCCAACATTTTCACCTCCATAGACCCATCAAAACCTCACAAAAGCCTACTCCAGTCACCCATTACCTCGTCCTGACCAACCAAAATCCTTTGTGTAATCACAAAGGAGACCAAAACCCTGTTCTGTGATATTTTCTAGATCTCACAGTAACTGGCCGGTTATACCTAACCGTGGTTGGTCACTCCTGACCGACGCCTGGTCTCTGTGTTTTCCCACATAGCCTTAAACAGATACCTACCCACCTAATTTTACCTCACCCTCACTCACATGTGACCTAGCTGAGACCTTTATCAGACCTGTAGAGACCCAAAACCTATCACTTGACCTTGGATTCTATTCTAGCTTAGCCTATTAGATTAGATCTATTTCTTATTGTGTTTTTAAGTGAGATACCTAAATCATTTTAAAATAACAATAGGATTTACTTGTTTTACAGCATTAATTTGTTTAAAACAGTGGACTGACAGCCATCTAGGAAGTACCATGCTTCCCGGATCTAGCTCACGCTAGGCAGTTCACTACCCATATTGTTTAATTCCTTCTGGTGGTTTTGTTTTCATTACAGGTAGTTCCTCCTAGCCAAAAGGAAGCTCTCATGGTCATCTATGGATTCAGAAGTCATACGCATGTAACAACCCATCAAATGACATTTGAATAGGTATTCCTCCTATGCCCGTTACCCTAATTGTTTTGTCAACAATTCAAAGAAACAATCTAAGAAAAAGGTGAAACATTTTGGCACACCTGGTGGGACCCATCCGGGGTTCCAGGGAAATTTAGATACACATTCCAAGGAATTGAATTATGTGTTCTGTTTCCTTGATTAATTCAAAGCAACACTAATTTTTTCCCTAGGTAATCCACTTCTTCTTTCTAATTTCCTAGGCTAAAAAGAACATTTGTCATGTTTTCTGATAAACCATGCGACCCATATTTTCAGATTTCCTTTCTGCAATATTAATGAAAACAATCCCTAATTGTCTTCATATTATTCTGTCCTTGTTATACCAGCATCACTAACACATTTGGATGTACAATTCAGATTTACATAGTTTGATCACTCTAAGGCATCCAGTAATGATTACACATGTAACATGGGTACAGAAGTTGTGGGCACTTGCTACTATGATTTCCTAGACATTCCAGAGAAAGTGGAACTTGCTCCTACTAACCTGCCACTTTGGTACTCATCGTGGAGAAACTAGCATACTCTGAACTGGCTGGTTTCAAGGGACCAATGAGAACTAACAGTCTAAAATGAAAGTTTACACAAGTGGTGATAACCAAAAACCGAATCGGCCAAATGGTTTTTGAAATACCAACAAACAGTCTGGAAAGAGTTTTTCTGGACATCTAACAACCACAGGATCGTGATGCATCACAGTAATATTCAACAAGGCTCATCACGATCTCACTGCAAGGAATAACATAGGAAATTCTAGTTCACCATAATCCAGTAAAATGCATTCACAGCAAATTTGATTGCTCATACATACGTAGAAAAAGCTGACATGCAAGGAAATGAGAAGCATTGGAAGATATATCCCCTCAATGTGAAATTTCATTATTCAAAGGGCAAAGTTATCTGCAAACTGAGGCCTGGATCACCATGCACTGGAGTCCACTACATCTAGGGCTTCACAACACATGGCTTCACCAAAGCTGATATGCGGCCCCGTCGAAAGGAAGAGCTTTGTTACTGAAAAACTCTCCTCCTTTACAATGCCAACACTTCAATCCAGAAACATGTTGCTAGAAAAGCCGGGAAATATTGGAAATCGCGAAATCATGTTCCTTCCACATTAAAGTTCTTAAGATCCCATTAAATTGAGTGAAAATTTTCCAGATTTAGGACGTTATTTATATCAACCGATAATGCGTCCCACAAAATTCCAAAAAACATGATATTTTTCAAAGTGGGTTAATTTTATCCCAAAATTAGAACCACTATAATGAGAATTAAAAAATAAACACTTCTGACAAAAAATCATGTGCTCAAACGGTATGCGATTCTTCGTTGAGTTACCGTGCCAGATTTAATGTAGAATGGTTACGCATCCTGTAAATCCAGTCCAATTACAGGGTATGGGTTTGTAATTTGACAAAATTCAATTATTAATGCAACTGCAGTCAAGAAAGAATATCCCATTGCCTATTTACGTTTTAAACGGTATAGTTTTGCCTTTTTTCGAAAAATGCAATAAGTAAAAACCTAGTGTTGGCTCTTTTCCTGGAGGCATTTCCAGGCATAGCAGGAATGTGCATTCTTTGACAGAAAAGTCCATATTGATGAAGAATCTGACCTTGATCTAAAATTAGAAAGTTGACTGTAGTTTCTCAAATATTTTCAACCCTCTGCCAGAATCGTCCAATGCGTTTTTTGACATTGATATGATAATGCAACACTACTTGTTGTAATGGACGGATTTTCCCAATCCTCTGTTTGACTATTATCTTCCCTGCCTTGGCTTTCATAGGCTTTACTAACCTGCTACTTTGTACCATGTAGAAATTAATCTGTCTGATCGAACGGTTCGCGCCCATTTGGTCCATGAAATGTACACAGTTTCGGACTACTTTCCCATCACCCGGTTGGTTCTACTCGCAGCCCATATGTTTCATTAATTCACTATTCGACCAATCACGCCCATTGTATAGTTAGATGACAAAAGTTCTCATTTCGGCCTTCAGCCTGTTCATATACTTTTGGCCCGCGCATAGACTGTTCTGGGCTGCCTTCTCACACCCTATTCGGCCAGTTAAAACCCTAATTGTCCCACGCGTAATCTAGAGGTTACTGACTTACCAGCAGTACTAACCACATTTTCTCTTTTGGCCAGATCGGCTTTTCACATAGCCCCCACGTACCTTGTCACTAGATTTCCATAATAATAATTACACATGTAATTGCTCATTTCGGCCCATAAAAATGCGAGCACTAATCCCAATCCCAGAAATGCTTTGAGACTAGGACTTAGCCCAGTGGGACCCATCCGAGGTTCCTTGCATTTCATTCATTCTTAGGAAAAAATTGTCAGTTTATTTCCTTTCTAAAAAAAAGTGTACACACTAATTTTCTTCCCTGGTAATCCACTTCTTCTTTCTATCTGCTCTAAAGGAAACTTTTCTTTTGGTGTCTTTAACAAGAATCATTTCTTTATGTTTTCTGCATTATAGTGAAAGAGAATCCATCTTCCTCTTCATCTTATTGTGTCATCCAATTTCACATTTTCAATTTGGGTTTAAAAACAATCGCATTTCATTCTGATTTATTACATTAGCTCACATTAAATGAGGGCAACCTATATGGTGGAGGTCATGACCAGCTGATGGTTGACAAACGAATCGTAGAAAAGCACTTCTATCCTTTTCTCTTTCTCTGAGTCTTACCAAACCACACAAAAATTCAAATACATACATTCTTAAACAACATCTTACCTGGAAGAAGCTGTAGGTGATCACATGATCACAGCATAGTGGGCACCCAGCTCACTGCTCTGTCGAGTCATACTTCAGAGCAAAGCCTGCCCCCACCATAACATACCTGAAACCTCACCCTTTAGATCTCCTTATTTGTAAGAAGCCATCCTCGCCAAAAACTGTATTTCACAATTCATGTGTCATTCCTTAAATAACATAAGTTAAACAAACATAATAGAAAATGACACTCTGAGGATCACATGTTCTTAGTGTTTCTGCTTGGCTTGCATTTTGAGGTGAAAGATCACAGTTCATCACTTTTTTGTTCATCCTTGCACGCTCCTCATCATAGCTGGTGTATTCCAGCTTCACCTGAGTGTGCCTGGGCCATATCACCATCATTCCCAAAATTCTGGGTCTGATTCCACATCAAATTTTAATTCACAACCACTTTTTCTCATCACTGTTTCAATTTCACAGTAACCATCATTGGTTACCTCTGACCGCCATCGGTTAAACCCAACCGACGTCAGTTCCAGGTCCTTTTGCTAACCTACTCAAAAGGACAGTTTCACTTCACTTTTTTCCACTTTCCATAGTCTCTGTCACTGTCATTTTTCCCATTGACATTTTACACATCCTCATATTTGGCATACTTGTCAGATTTTGCCTTCTTCCTTGTTTTTTACTCACTATCCATTTTCTACAGTGACCAGAAGCAGTTACCCCTGACCGAAGTCAGTTTTCTCTAACTAGCATCAGTTAGCCTTTTTTCACATTCCAGCCACCATTCGTTACTTCATCCATTTTTTATCACCAGTTTCACCTGTTCCTGTTGCTGTTCTCTGTATCATTTACAGAGAAGCAACCCTACCTGATCAATACTGGTTCATATGGTGCTGACCTAAAGACAAGCAAATGCCCTCGTGTTCCACACCAGTTGCCAACTGCTCCCACCTAGTCCTTCACCACCTTATATTTTATCACCAGCCATGGATCCTATCCAGCCTACTAATATCGCTACTAGAGATGAGGAGTTCACATGACTCCTTGACCAGAACCCTACTGCCTTGCAATTTTACCTCTCCCACTCATCCACTCGAGATGCCTCAGTCAGTTGATATACGGCATGCCCGTATCTATCCCCCTGACTCTTGCACCCACTTCCGCATCAGCCCCATCTAGCTCCATGCTACCCACATCCACCTTACCCCCAGTCGTTTCGTAGTTAGGTTCTATACCCACCATGACTGCCGCATCTATTATCTCTGTGGCACCCATTACATCCACCATACCCTCGATGATTACCCCAAACACAACCTCATCCACCCCTCATGTCTCACACATACCTGTAGCTACGTTCCCACCTCTAGTGTCGGTGACCCCTACCCCATTTCAGAACTGTGGTTCTTTCCATTCCACAATCATTAGCCCATATTGCCACTAGGGTTACTATGACCCTTCCTCCCCCATATACATACTACCAACAACCACATGTTTCATCTATTATTCATTCCAGGTATGTACCCCCTATTTCATTACCTTCTTCTCCACCACCTTACATGGAAGCCCCATACACTGGAATGCCACCCCCATTATATTCCCAAAACCAACCTCCTCATGCTATAGGAGGCATCCAATCATCACAACCCACCAATGACCTAATTAAATTGATGATGGATAAGATGCAGACACTGGAGGCATCAGTTTCTAGCTCCCACAACACTCTCACCTATGATGAGATTTGCAATGAGCCTATTCACCCATCCATTCCTATCCGTTCATACCCTGTGCATTGGGAAATGCCTAAATTCAACCACTTCAATAGTAAGGAAGACCCACAACAACATTTGCGCTCTTTTAAACATGGGTGTTATCTGATTGCTCATGATGATGCCTTGCTTTTGAGAACTTTTCCCATGTCCCTCACTAGACCTACATTAGATTGGTATAGTGGGTTACCCAAACACTCTATATTTTCATTCAATCAAGTAGCCCAAGCTTTCTTGGATCATTTCTCTATCAATATCACCAAGAAGGTTACCATGACCGATCTATATTCCACACGTCAGTACGAGGATGAATCTATCACAGATTTTTTCACTCGCTGGCACAGCCTGATCAATCAACTTACCTTTCAACTGCCACAAACTGAACTCATCAAGCTCTTCACCCGAGCTTGCACCAGACATATCTCCCCGACCTTGTAGGTCCAAAATTTCCAAACATTCGATGAGGCATTCACTATGGCATGAAAGTTAGAGATTCGGGCCATCGAAGAGAAGAAAATCCAATTACGAAATAAGAATTCGGCATTCAAGTCGAATGAAACCTCTTCTTCTTCCAAACCACCAACCAATTATTCAAAGGCTAAGGGTACCACTAATGCAGTGGTACTCAAGGTTGTCCCATCTCATCCGTCCAATCAGGCTACACCCTTATCTAATCTATCACCCATCTAGGCTTTTCGATTCAGGACAAGAGCAGTGAAAATATACCCCAATTGGGGAACCTTACTCTTCTGTCTTAGAAAATCTTATCAAAGCTAGCACCATCACCCTTCCACCCATAAAACCACACACTAGTTTTGACCCTGCTCGCCCCATGCCCGCGTGGTATAAGGAACAAGATTTCTGTAACTATCACCGAGTGAAGGGTCATAGTGATGGCAAACTGCATCACTTTTAAGAATATTTTCCAATAAATGCTCGAGAAACACAAGTTGACTGTGGATAATCCCAATGCCACCCCCAACCAAAATCTACAAATCTTCAAAAAACCATTTCCAATCATGCCCCTTCATCCAATCAAACTGGTGAGACATCCACTCACGATACCCATACTTGTGAGGTTCACGCAATCTTTAATGAGGTACATGTCACCTCTCAATTACCTCACATCCCTTCCATAGAGGAAATCCTAGCCTGAAATCCTCCTTCCACATTGGAACCAACCGTCACTGTTCCTTCACCAATAGAAGAACACCCTTCATCTCCTACATCACCTACGGAGGAGTCTTCTGCTAACATTGAGACCATCTCACCCCTAGCTTCTCCACTTAGAGAACCTTTACCTACCGTACCTCCTCAACCCATAGAGGAGCTCCCATTACCTCCTCCACCCATAGAGGAGCACCCATTACCTCCTCCACCCATAGAGGAGCACCTATTATCTTCTCCCCCGCAGAGGAGCACCCATTACCTCCTCCACCCACAGAGGAGCACCTATCCATTCCTCCACTTATAGAGGAACTCCCATCATCTCTTCCACCCATCATAGACCTGGTGGAGATACCTTTTCCTCTTGGTGAGCATTCTCCATCAGCTACCCAACATCCAACAGACCTACTTTCAGCTCTCTTACCCACGGAAGCTGAAGCTGGCTGATTCCCCATCTCTAAGATGCATTTTACGGGAATTCCCATTAGGTCCTCACCAACTCCACCCGCAAACGTGCCATTCTCATGTTTGGCCGATCACTTGGATTATGTGGATAGGGCTTTATTATGGGGGTGCCTCTTACTCCCTGTCTCAACATAGATGTAGAGATCCCTCGATGACACCTCCACTATCTACCCAAACACATTTCCACCCATCAAACCACATACAACCACTGCTATGTCACAACCCCTTCCATGATACCTGTTAGCACTCACACCACACCCTTACCCGTAACCCGACCTATGCCTAAACCCAAACCCATACCCACAACATTTACCTCCACTAAACCTATTACCACTTTAGGGGTCACCCTGACCACCAGCCTTACTCATCCACCTATTAAACTAGATTTAGCTACATCCTCCAAATGTCAATACCACACCTACCCTGACACCCAAACCAAAGAAACAAACTCATCAACCTCATACCCTGACTACACCAATCACACCCACACTTGTCCCATCTACCTTAAGACCTCAGCTGCCCAACATGGTCAAGCACCCTTCACCCATCCATAAACCAATAACACAACAACCCATTCCTTCCTCACAAAACTCTAACCTACCCAGGCACACAACATGACTCATACCCACACCTACAGTCTCTTTACCACCAATACCTCCGATACCTTCAACCATTACTTCACTACCCACTACACTTCAGTCATTGTCCCTCACACCCCAAGTATGACCCGTCATCTACCTTCATAGCACCCCGTTATCCCCATGGGTAACTCACCCTCTTCCTCCATCTTGCTTTTCCTTCTAGACCTCGTACACCCACATCACCTTTACCCAAGAAGGTGCAACCCAAAAACAAAACCCCACTACCCCACAACAAGGTAGTCAAAACAACCCCACACCCTCCTACCCATCCATCTACTGTACCCCTACCCAAACGAACCCGATTGATACCTCAAACCACACTGGTGCACCTAAACCCATAGCTCGACCTATTCCTACTCTTCCAAAAACAATTCCTCAGACAACCAACCACACCTACACCCAAACCCACATTCACTTCCCATTGTGATCCACTAGCAGGGTCCTATGCCAAAATTTTAACCAACCTCCTCGAGACTTCTGTTATCACATTACCACCACTCCGACCTTATGACCCCCTCAAACCCAAGCCAAAGGGGTTTGATGATACCAAAATTTTTGCATACCATCATGTGCCAGGGCATGATGTGGAGAATTGCAAGGCCTTGAAAACCATCCTTATCCAATTGTGTCCACCCAAAACCAACTTTGATGATGATGACCTTCTTGACGAGGATCCTGCTTCACCTACACCCATTCCCACACTACCCACTCAACAACCACAACCTCCACCCTCACAACTCCTAGAACCACACACAAAATTTGAAATTAACATGGTTCGCATCAGAGAACTTGCCATGCCACCACCCAAATGTCATTGCGCCCAACTGACCTCACAGGGCTTTTCTCCTCCAGTAGGTTTTTTCCCTTCATGTCATTATACCACTTACCCTACACCTTCTCCATTTGACAACTTCCCTCAAATCAACATGGTACACGTCACTACGCATGTGTAGAAGGGTAAAGAAAAGGTAGCTGACCCACCAACCAATCCTATACCCAACATACCATCTGCACCCATACCTAAAATAACTATTTGTGGCCCCACATACCCCATTTCTAATGGTATCACACATCGCACCATGCTCAAACAACTACACCAATCTCCCCTCAAAATGTCCTTATACAACCTCATCCAAACCTCAGAATCCCATCGTCAAGCCCTCATGGAGGTTCTTCAATCTATTGAGGTTTTACCCAATGACCCTACACCCGTAGCCTCCATTATCACACCCCATCATGTAGCCTCTCTCACCAAATTACCACCTTCATCCTCACCTCACCTTGTTCACCAAGTGGCCTCCCTTAGCTTCTCAGAGGCAGAGATCATGCCATACCAAAATGATGACCCAGACCCAGCCCTCTTCATCTCTGTCCACATTGATGACATACGGGTACACCATGTGATGATTGATGGAGGTGCTAGCATTAACATCATTTCATCCCATGCATTTTCTCAAATGCGCATACCTGACAATTACATGCATAAACATCTAGTCATGTTGCGTTCATTCAATGACACTATCACCTCCACACTAGGCACTGTCATCCTTCACGTTCATGTGGGCCCCTGCACTGTTCCAGAATTGTTTTATGTTTTGGAGGGGGAATTCCAATATAACTTGTTGCTTGGTAGACCCTAGATCCATGTCATGGGTTGTGTTCCTTCCACTTTGCATCATTGTGTAAAGTTTGAACACGAAGGACACACTTATACCATTCCAGCTGACCCATCACCTTTCAAAACATGCAACATGCTTTACCAACCCAATGATGTGCTCATACCTATCAAGCCATCTACTTCCGCAACCAATACCGCTTCACCTACACCCCCACCTACCAGTACAGTCATTGCTTTCACCGCACATACCTCCTCTATTCCTACCACTGCTATAACCTCCATGGCTGACCCATTAGCTTCCCAATCTGTTAACTCCACCTCCGCATCGACCTCCGTTAACACATCATCCATACCAGCTACCCACATACCAACCACTGATCCCTTGGAAGGTGTTTTTCAATGCCTCACTCTAGGGGAGTACCACCTATATAGTGTCAACACATTCCTTACTCCGCACGAGTATGGAAGCCTTCACCAACACCCTCGCTATGATCACCATATAGGAGAACACCTCCTTTATGGTCCTCCTCATCTTTGTACTAGTCTCACCTATGGGGGACTTGATACTACCACTTACACACCTGAACCACCATCACAACCCCGCCCATTTTCCACTGACTTCCAATCACTTACCAATCACCATTTTTCCCACACCTTCCTGCACCGTTGTGCATGGAAGGGTTTTGGTTTTGGATTTTACGAGCAAGGCCTCCATACCATTATTCCATGTACCACCCGCAAACATAATGACCATAGTGGTATCGGCTTCCCTGAACCTCCTACCAAACAGGCCCGCATTGAACTCATTATAAACCCTAGCCCTTCTCCACCTTCATCACCACCCTCACCGACGGAGTCGATGGATCCTGAATCTATCCCTCCTAAATTTTTTTTTTCATAAACACCATTTCCTTGGGGCCTTTGACTTATCAACGCGAAGGCGAGGCCCCTTCCACTCTCCCATTCCTGTATCCTGAGATGATCGATGATGACACACCTACCATTAATGTTGTTCAATGTCAGGATGATGAATCCATACTCACCTACCTTGGTGAAGAAGACTCATATATTCATTGGGTGTTACCCTCTGAGATGCAAACCATGTTGAATGAATCGACTATCAAGATCAACATTCATACTCAGGATGACCTGCACATCCTAAAGATCAGACAATCTTTAGATGTTGTTGAACAGGAAGCCATCACTTCTTTTCTCTGAGATCATAACCACGCTTTCACTTGGTCTTACGCAGACATGCCCAGTATTGACCCCACCATAGTGGTCCACAATATCATAACCATTCCCGATGCCAAACCTATCAGAAAAAAAGCTGAGGAAAATGCACCCTCGCATTGCTCTTCTCATCAAAGAAGAACTTCAGCGTCTTCTTTCTGTTTCCTTCATCTTACCCATTGATTATCCTCATTGGATTTCTAACATTGTCCCTGTTACTAAAGCAACAGGGGGACTCCGCATTTGCACGGACTTCTGTGACCTCAACCTTGCCTACCCGAAAGATGACTTTCCCTTGCCCGGTATTGATCAACTGGTTGACCTTACCACTGGTCATGAGATGCTCTCACTCATGGATGGTTTCTCGGGTTATAACCAAATTTTGCTTGCCCCAGAAGATCAGCACAAGACCGCATTCATTACCCCTTGGGGAACCTTTTGCTATCGAGTCATGCCTTTTGGCCTTAAAAACACTGGTGCTACATATCAGCATGCTATGACTTACATCTTCCATGATATCATGCATCACATATTGGAAGATTGCGTGGATGATCTCTTGGCCAAATCTAAACATCGCGCTGAGCACCTCACCATCCTCAAAACCATCTTTGACTGCCTCATTAAATATTGCATCTGCCTTCAACCTAAAAAGTGCGTCTTCACGGTTCTCTCAAGAAAACTCCTGGGATTTATTGTTTCCCTCCGTGGTATAGAAGTTGACCCTGCTAAAGTCAAGGCCATTCTAGAAATTCCTCCACCCACTAACCTTAAACAACTCCGTAGCCTACAAGGTAAATTGTAGTCCATTCGCCGTTTCATTTCACAACTATCTGATCGGTGTCAACCATTTCATCATCTACTTAGGAAAGATGTCTCCTTTAAATGGGATGATGACTGTCACAAAGCTTTTGAGGCCCTAAAACAATACCTTCTCCAACCACCCGTACTCATTCCACCGAAAGATGATCAACCTTTTTACCTATACATATCAGCTACCAATCATTCCTTGGGAGCCATGCTCACTCATCGCGATGAACAACATAGGGAGCAGGTGGTTTATTACATAAGCCATACTCTTTTAGACTATGAAACCCGATACAACCATCCAAAAAAAATTTTCTTAGCCTTAGTTTTCATCACCACCAAACTCTGCCATTACCTACTCAACCACAAAACCTATGTTGTGACCAACACCGACCCTTTACACTTCATGTATGCCAAACCTTATCAAAATCAGTGTGTCGTGTGATGGCTTATGCTTTTAGCTGATCTTGACCTTGAATTCATTCACCAAAAGTCCATTAAGGGCCAGGATATCACCGACCAACTGGCTGACGCACCTATTGCCAAGGACCAACCCTCTAATTTTGACTTTCTTGATGAATCCATTCCTACCTTTTCCTTGGACAAACCCCCTTACCAAATGACATTGTTCTTCGACAATTCCAAGTGTCAGTGTGGGGGTGGGGCTGGTGTTATCCTCATTCCTCTAGATGGTGAACCCATGCCTTTGTCTTTCAAACTAGACTTTGAATGCACCAACAACATTGCCGAGTACGAAGTGCTCGTACTAGGTCTCCAGACCACCTATGCCCTAGATGTCAAATCAATCCACATCTTTGGTGATTCACAATTGGTCATAAACCAAGTCAATGGTATGTACCAATGTCGTAAAGAGATACTTCAAAAGTATAAACATCATGTAGACATACTTTTGACCACCTTTGATCGTTACACCCTTCAAACCATCCCACGTTCAACCAAAAAATTTACAGATACCATGGCCTGCTTAGCTTCCCAAATACCCGCTTCCCCTACCGATTCCAAAATATTTGTCACCGTATAATGCCTCCATTCACCTTATTATTTACCTCACGATGTTTAATCAATCAGAACCAACACCCCTGACCTGAGTGACCTTTGGTATAAACAATACTCCGACTACCTTTCCCTCTCCATCTTACCTCCTGATCTCACCCATAACGGACAATGCACCTTCCTTAAAAAGGTCTCCCATTTCATTATCCTGGGGGGACTCCTCTATAAGCGTAGATTTGATGGTATTCTCTTACGGTGCCTCACAAGTTCTGAAATTCCTTATACCATTAAGGAGGTTCATGATGGCATATGTGGAGGTCACTTTAGTGGCCTTGCTGTTGCTAAGCGTATTCTTCACCTAGGCTATTACTGGCCAACCCTTAACCATGATTGTTGCGACTATGTCAAACGTTGTGTGAAATGTCAACAACATTCCAACCTTCATCATACACCCAGTCATGCCTTACAGGTCACTCGTGACCTTTGGCCCTTCTCTCAATGGGGTTTGGATCTTGTCAGAGAAATCAATCCTCATTCTTCCCAACATCATCAATGGATCATAACTACTACCAAATACTACACAAAATGGGTGGAAGCCATACCACTCATCTCCATGAAAGCTGAGAAAATATGTGAGTTCATTAACCATCACATCATTTTTGCTTTGGTGTCCCTCATCGCCTCATCACTGACAATGGAAAACAATTCAAAAACAAAACACTGCAAAAACTTTATGATGCCTTCGGCATTCAGCTTAGTTTCTCCTCACCTTATTACCCACAAACCAATGGCCAAGCCGAATCCACTAACAAAACCCTCAATAAAATTCTCATGAAAGTGGTTGATGATACTGGGAAGGATTGGCATACGCACATTCCTTTTTCTCTATGGGCATACCGCACTAGTATTCACACTTCCACTGCGGCTACACCCTTTTCACTGGTCTACGGTACCGAGGCTGTTCTGCCTCTCGAAGTCTAGATCCCCTCACTCCGCATTTCTCTCCATGACATGCTTACTGATGATGACTTTTGTCAGGACTACTTAGCACAACTAGAGTTATTAGATGAACGTCATCTTAACGCTCTGGATCACCTTCAAGTTTACCAACAATGTATCAAACGTGCTTATGAAAAACATGTTCATGAACGAACCTTCCAAGTTGGTGACCTTGTCTTGAAAGAAAATCAACACGTAACCAAAGTAGAAAAAAGTAAATGGGGAAAATTCACTCCTAATTGGCTTGGACCATACATCGTAACTCATACCTATGGATCGGGTGCCTATCATTTTTCCTCGCTTGAGGGTAAACCTGAACCTGAGCCCCTTAACGCATTGCATCTTCGACCATTCTATTGTTGACTCATTGTCCTACCTCACCCTTTGTCTCTCTCCATGCTCGTCCCTTGAGCGCTATCCACTCCATCCACCTCCCTAATGATTAAACAAGAATCATGTGAGTACCCATCACTTGTTATCTTCTCTTGAATATGTGTACCATGGCACTACACATAGCATGATTCTCATGGATACTTTTCATCTACCTTTAGATGAGATCCCATGGTCGTTCCACCTCACCTTTTGAACAAGAGTCCTATCCTTCACCTTGGTCTTGTCCATGATTTCAAATACCTCCAATGGGACCAAACTCCTTGAGTCAAACTTCTAATAAAAAATATGACTCCCTCAAAAGGACATCTTCCTCTCGACCAAATTGCTACTATAAATAGACTGCTCCCTCGAAGGACAGCTATGTGAAGCTTTTAAAAAAAATGAAGAAAAAAACAAAGCTTCCCGCATCGATCAGCTTCACGAAGACCTCAAGGAGTACCATATTATTTATCCCATATAGACTTCCCGCATTGATCAGTCTATCAAAACAAAAACACTTTTTAGTCATGGACTTGCCCATTGTGACCTCGGACCTCTTGCCCAAAAGACCTGTCACTCAAAACATATACAATTAACTACCTTTCACCCACCTTACCATTTCCACTCTCATTTCCTAAATTGCCTTAAGGGACATCTTGGAATTTTGACATTTGGTGATCCTGTGACTACTTTCACCATAGAACAGTTAATCATGCAATGCCTTTTGGGTCTTGTATTCATCACCCCTTTTCAAGGTATGATCTACTCGGTATGATTCTACCCAATCAGGTGGCTTTATTGCCCCCCCTCTTATCTTTTAACCATCTTTGTTTACATTTTGATTACCTTATACAGGACTTGGTCCTCGACGCTTACCTTTGGGGGTCATCCTCCCCTTTCGCCATAATCACCCTCACCTGCAACATTTTAACTATCATCTACCCACACCTATTAAACCTAAACCCACTACATGCCCACAAACCTACCAACTCATTTTCATCTTCTTCCCTAGCTCATGGGAGAACTACATCGGTCTGAGGTCCCTTTTCACCGGGACTATGTAGGCAGCACTTCCAGGGCATGGGGCCCTGGAAGGTTAGCTCGGCCACTCTTTACCCTAACCATTTTCCCCACCTTTACCTGATTTCCTGTTCATATCAAAAACCTAGAAATCTATCCCATATCCACATCATTCGACCTACATACACTCCTCATGTTTCACATACTCTTTTACCACTACCATTATTTCCCATATTCATCTATAACCCATATTTAAACATTGAACACCATTACATTCATTTGCATTAACATGTATTACCAAAATACCGAAATACACATCCATGCCTAAACCAACCTGACTCGATCCATGCCTAAACCAACCTGACTCGATCCATGCCTAAACTAACCTGACTCGATCCATGCCTAAACCAACCTGACTCAATCCATGCCTAAACCAACCTGACTCGATCCATGCCTAAACTGACCTGACTCGATCCATGCCTAAACTGACCTGACTCGATCCATGCCTAAAATTAACCTGACTCGATATGCCTAAAATTAACCTTAACTCAATCCATGCCTAAACCGACCTAACTCCATCATTCCTAACTCACCTAATCCATTCATATCATAATGAAAGTAAAATAAAATACACATCACAACACATAATCATCTGAACCTCATACATCTCATCATATAAATACCTGTGTATCACAATAATGTACACTCATCTCAAAAATACATGTGTCTCTCATACATCGCCGGCTCACAGGCCGCTATCTAATACAAAAATATCTTCGGCTCACAGGCCGGTATCATGTACAAAAAAATCATAATAAATACAAAATCTCTTCGGCACGCAGGCTGGTCTCATATATAATCCATACAAAAATGACTTGGCATGCAGGTCAGTCCATAGCAAGTCAATCATCTCCCCATCTGATGTCAGGGAATGCTCCCTGTGACTGTGTCTCTCCTGACCCCTCTGTCACACCTGTCTGGTGCCTAGCACCTGCCTCACCTCCTGCTGATGGCCCCTCACTTGGGGCTGGCCTCTACACACTAGTGGCCTCACCATGACCCTATCCCTGGGCTCGTCGGCCCCCTGTACTCTCCACACTGTGAGTGTGGGATCTAGTCCTCTCACTGGAGGCCTGCTGTGCTCTGTACTCAGCATAGGAGGGCACATCTAGCCCAGCAGCTAACAAATGATCCTGATAATATCATGCCTCTGCTAGGGCATCCCTGAATCTGACCATGGTCACTGTTTGTGGGGGTGCCATGGGTCTCCCTGCCTATGTGGATGCCTGTACCATGGGACCCTGTCCCAAAATCTACCACTGTGCCCTGTGTGGTACCATGGCCTGACTCGGCCCTGGAATCTATGTGCCTGTGCCTAAATCTGGGCTTAGAGTAGTAATCTACACTTGTTCTGCTGTCAGCTGGCTCTGCATACCCGTAACCTCTCCCTATGCTATGGCCAACTAGCCCTGTAAGATCCTATACCTACACCTATAGGGTGGCTATCTGCTCTCCCCCTCTACCTACCTCCTCTCCATCTCCATCTCCCCCTACCTCCACCTATGCAGGTACCTATCCCTACCCTACCTGAGCCTGCAACATAGCTATCTGGGCCTGTAATGATTGCAACATGTGCCTCTGAACCTAAAAGCTTGCCCCTACATAATCCTGAGCTGCATCACCAAGGTAGCCACCTACCCCTGTAGGGTGTCCCTCTACACTGTGATGGTGGCTAAGTCTGGCTGCCCTGGCCTCGGTGGTACGGCTCTCAGCTATGCTGCCCACCACTACCTGTATCCATCTGCCACTCCAGCATCATCAATCTGTGAATCCACTAGCTGCTCCTCTTGTCTAGTCGGCACGGTGGGTCACGGTGGAGACATAGGTCTCTCCACGTCATCTCTCCTGTAATGTGGAAATAGAGGCAGTACATCCTGGACTAACCCGAACTCATGCCTAACCCATTCTATGGGTATCCACTCATGCTCTCACGCTCTCCTCCCCTCTATCCACAGATATAGTTATAGCCCATCTAGCTTATGGCCATCTGTCTATATGCGGGGAAGCCCACATACGGCCTCCAAATGATGTCCACCCTGAACACCCCCTCCAACAATCTCCTATAGTAAGCTACATCATGAGTAGCTCTGGCACCTCGGGCCTCTCCAATGGTCGGTACCCACTGCCTATACCCAACTCTCAAAACTCTCTATGGGAATGCATCTACTTGAGGCATCCCCACTGGTCGAACACAAGTAATGTGCTCGTAAGCCCAACAATGTAGTAGTACGGTGCATCAGATGTTGAACCTCCAGTCACCCGTAGGCCCATAGCTCTCTATATACCTATGTCAGCAATGCAGGTGCCCATGTGAATTGTGTCTACTGTATCACCATGTCATGAAGGACTCCCATCAGTGACCTCAGGAATCTCCCACCCTCTGCATCCGGCAGTGCGAAGCAGCACACTACCTCCATCAAAAGTACCACTAACCTCATCTCCTCTAGATGAGCTCTATACATCACTCCATAGCTCATGCTAGAACTATGGAATGTCAGGTCTGCTACACCCTCACCAAAAATGGGTGCTAGTAGCTCCTCAGATGCCTCTGAAGAGATAGAATAAACCTGGGCCCCCAATATGGGCAACCATAGGATCCTGTAGACGTCCTCTAGGGTGATCATCATCTCACCCATCGGCATATGGAAGGTGTTGGTCACCGAGTCCCATCTATCGATGAGGGAAACCATCAGACTCACCTCCCAGACTACATGCTGGTAGTGCCTCACCCCTATCAACCCCACCTCTACAACATGTTGCCACTCCTCCTACGTCATGCTCACCCATACTATCAATAATAAGGGCGGCACCTGGGCCCTCATCCGCAACTCGTCTCGGGCCTGCATCCCACAAGAGAAATGTATTAGTACACCTTCCCAATTTACCCTATTTTCACCCTACCTATCTACCCTAACCTTCACCCAAACCTACCCAAACCAGTCTACCCTATCTATCTACCCTAACCCTCACCCAAACCTACCCAAACCCATCCACCCAAAACTATCTACCCTACCCCTCACCCAAGCCACCATATCGTCTCCCTTAACCCTTTTCCCTCTCACCTAATCCTTTCCTACCTACCATACTTTCCCACCTTGCCCTTAATCTATTCCTTTTTTGTCCCAACTTAACCTTAGGTTGACTGAGCTCGGTTATCCCTTGACCGACCACGGTCTCCCCTTGACCGGCATCGGTCACTGTTCTTGTGACCGATACCAATCACTACCAATCGACGTCGGCCACACACCGACTGACATCGGTCACTGTCGTGCCACCCACCACAACTTCCCAACCCTTATTTTTCCCTTCCTACTCCTTCTACCCACTTAAACCCCTCCTTACACCCCTAATTATTCCTATCCTACCCTTTTACTCTACACCCTACCCTTCCCCATTCCCATTTCCCCCTTTTTCCCCTTATTTTCAAATTTCTCCCCCCCCAACCCCCATTTTTAACATTTTTTATATTTTAACCAATTTCATTAAACAATCAATAACCAAGGTTTGGCACTTACCACATCCCACTGCCACCATTGTGGTGGAACCTCTGGCCTCTACGCAGCTCCTCCTGATCCCTCTCTAGCCTCTGCCATCCTCAAATGACCTCTCACTCTCCCAACCAATCACCTCGTTTGATCCAATCTCGCGGCCCCACCTCTCGCCCAATAAATCTAGCCTAATGGCTTGCCAACCAAGCTCTCTGACATTATCTTTTTCCTCTTCCTCTTTTCTCTCTTCTTGTCCTTTTCTCATTTTCACAATTCACAAATGAATTTTAAAAATGCAGGTTTTCCAATTTTTATAACCTACCCGACTCAACTAACGTCAGTTAACCCTTGACCAATGCCGGTCTGTTGCCCTAGATAACCACCATCGATTCCCCTACACTGTCATCGGTTCATACTAACTGATTTCGGTTACCATGCATACTCATTTTCCTCACATAGACCTCATTTTCCTTACCTCCTCTTTCTTTTGCCTCCCCTACACCTACCTAGACCACTTTACCTTCCCCTCTGGCCCTCCACCTTCTTCAACCTCACCTTGTCCATTGTTGCAACCTCATTCTTTTACCCTTACATCAGCTTTATCCGTGTTGTGACCTATCTACCTAGACCCAGAAAACTATTTGTGACCTTTGAACCAATGTACTCGCTATACCTTGCGACACCATTACCCATGTTGTTTGACCTCATGCCATTTACCTTTCCTATTTCCGTGTTGTCTATCTTGACCCTACCTTTGGTGTACTAGAACATACCTAAAAATTCCTGCACCTAACCTACGTTGTGTTTCCTGACCTTATCCTATACCTTGGATACTGGATTCACTTCAACCTTGTTTGGATAAACCTATCGACCTTAGACGATGTAGAGTTTTCCTGATATTCAACCCAGTAGCGTGTTACATTTTATACGTGTGTGTTCATTTGACTATTGTTACTTGTGACCCTAACCCATTACCTAGATTTCCTGAGTAGACCTTTCACCCTTTTCCACTACACTAACTTGCCTTTTCCTCACATTTACCTATTATCAAACCACTCACCGCTTCATCCAGTTGCCTTATTAGTTCCTAGTTTGAGGGGGATCACCTTCACCCTCACATGGGGCAACCACATCTTATTTTTTTTAGCATCGCTTACCAATACAAGCTACGCAACAAAAGGGGGCAAAATGTAGACACCAAAATTAGGTCACACTCCCCCTTCATCCCCCGACATATAAGCCCCCCTTTATTACATTTACCTAGTCATGACCCCCTTCACCCCACTAATATTAATTTAATTAATTTAATTAAATTAATGTTTTATCCTCACTATATTTATTATTTAAATAATATCTACACATACAGTTCACTTAGACACCTCACCAAGCTAACTCAACCTAAGACCTATTCTTAGCAAGTTACCATAACTAACTAAGACTTACCCAGACCCTAAAAAATCAATGCCTACATTCCCTCTAACCACATTCCAGCATGCTCACAAGAGGCTCCGAGTCTAATCCGTAGGATAATGACATGAGATCCAAGGAAATCAAGAGGATCTCCTTAAGTTTAGTAAGCCTAGGAAATCCCACCTTGACCAACATCGGTTACCCCTAATTGTCACTGGTTAAGCCGAACCGCCGTCGGTTACCCCTTTTAACCCAAAACAACCTTATTATCAATGTTGTAACTTGGAACTTGGAAGTTGGAAGAAAGAAATTTGATGAACAAGAACAAATCTCAGAGAGATAACACATCTTCGGAGAGCCAATTCCAGCAAGAATTCACATCCAAGGAAGGAGATTGAGGATCTTCTCCTGCACAGCCATCCCAGCCATGTTTTGATCTATCTAAGCAAAGAGGAGTGTGCATGCAGCCCATGTAGAAGATTTTCTTCAGTTGGTGATCACTTACAGCCTTTAAACCCATCATCATCACCTCTATCCTTCACACACAGACCTTCAGGAATGAAATCTAAGTAAGTACAACATCATACTTTCCTGGTTATTTCATTTCATCATTATTTTATCATCCATTGTCTATCTTGCTCCCTATTGACCTTCTCTAAGATTTTCACCTCCATAGACCCATCAAAACCTCGCAAAATCCTACTCCAGTCGCCCATTACCTCGTCCCAACCAACCAAAATCCTTTATATAATCATAAAGGAGACCAAAACCCTATTCTATGACATTTTTAGATCTCACAGTAACCGGCGCCAGTTATACCTAACCGCGGTCGGTCACCCCTGACCGAGGTCTCTGTGTTTTCCCACACAGATCCTTAAACAGATACCTACCCACCTAATTTTACCTCACCCTCACTCACTTGTGACCTACCTGAGAACTTTATCAGACCTGCAGAGACCCAGAATCTATCACTTGACCTTGGATTCTATTCTAGCTTGGCCTGTTAGATTAGATCTATTTCTTATTGTGTTTTTAAGTGAGATACCTAAATCATTTTAAAATAACAATAGGATTTACTTTATTTACTACATTAATTTGTTTAAAACAATGGACTGACAGCCATCTAGGAAGTACCATGCTTCCCGGATCTAGGTCATGCTAGGCAGTTCACTGTCCATATTGTTTAATTCCTTCTGGTGGTTTTTTTTTCATTACAAGTAGTTCCTCCTAGCCAAAAGGAAGCTCTCATGGTCAGTTGTGGATTCGGAAGTCTTACCCATGAAACAACCCATTAACCGAAATTTGAACAGGTATTCCTCCTACACCTGTTACCCTATCTATTTCGTCAACAATTGAAAGAAACAATCTAAGAAAAATGTGAAACACCCATATTATAATTATCATTGAATTAATAGACATAATGACAATGATTTATATGCTCTAAAATGACAAATTAGACACCTTAAGTAGTATAGTCTCATTTCATTTGCTACAAAAAATGTTGCTACATGTTCATCTCTGATTGCTACATCCCACTAGGTGCCTAAATCTTATTCATCTATCTCTAATGAGAATCATACCATCATTACTCATGTTCCTTCTATAGTAATTCTAGATCTTCATAAGCAACTTCCACTCAAAATTAGTCCAACCCCTCCTCCTTTCAAGTCTTCTACATCATTACGAAGTCAAACTAAGAAACTGCCTCTCAAAATTAGTCCAACATCTCCTCCTCTCAAGTCTTCTACAACATTACCAAGTCAAACTAACCAACCTTCTCTCAAAATCAATCCAACACCTCTTCCTCTCTAGCCTTCTATATCGTTATCAATCCCACATAAGCTACCACCAACTCATTTTAACAAATATAATATTCCTTATATTTATGGCCAAGATACATTTTAAATAACACCATAGATCTTCATATTTTACACACTTGGGGGGAATCATTCTTACTACCCCCCTCCCTCCAAACATCATCAGGTGTCTACCATTTCTATTATTATGTGCTATGTGCTTAATATCTAAATCTCTCTAAGTAATCTTACACAACTTGATACACATCTTGTATCCTCATTACCCTATGATGTACTCTTGTGCTAAGGTTCACACTTGACTGTTGAGGGCATACTACATCCATGAACCTCACACACTACACATTTCATGCTTTGTTCTTCATGATACATCCTTCTAGCACTCTATTCTCACACATCATACTAACCTATGATACACTCTAGTTCCACAATTCACACTCAACGGTTGAGGGTCTAAATCTGAAATTAACCTCACCACATTCACTCTTAATGTTATATGCTTTATGATTTATATTTTAGTCTACATTATCAAACCATTTCCCAATGATGCACTCTTGTTCTATGGTTCATTCTCCAATTTCAAGGGGTATTTTATAAATAAATTGCATCTCATTCTCATCCACATATAATGGGGAGCAAGTTTTTCCTATCATGTTCACATTGCATACCATTCCATCTCACTCATTCACAGCACACTGCATATCTTGATTGTATTTATTATTGTTTACTAACATGTACACTTTGTTTCCCATGCTAGACAAATACTAAATATGTCAATATATTTTCTATATACACGTGTGCATTCACTTGGTATTTATTTGTGAATGCAAACTTCCTATAGATCTTTACACGTAGCAATGATGTTTGGCACTGTACCTCTTACCATTCCCACTGAGGCTCCTGGGGGCATCTGCATTTACTACTCTTACACATCACAGGTGTTATTTTTTCATTTTTTACTACTTATTCTTACTATTACATTACTTTCTATTGATCTATACATGCTTTTACATACTCTTTATCTTTCTACCATGTTAACAGGTGCTTCATGTGCAACATTTTCTTTACAGGAACTATTTTCCACCATGGTTGTATGATAATTTGTTTCATATTATTTTTCATTTCTTTCTACTTATATGTTATTTTTTATGACCTATTCCCTTTGTCTTGTATACATATTGTATGCTTTTGGCCACTTCGGCCCTGATTTTCTTACGACATTATGAGCGATGTCCGATGTTTGAAACCTATTTTTCATGGTGTATCTTGTATTCTTACTTTCTTGATTGCACATTGTATTCTACTTACATATTAGCCTTGATTTCACTAACACATGTTTCTAGCCACTTTTTTTGCTTGTGCCTTAGTTTCTACCATGCACATTCCCTCCCATGTAGGGTATATAGTTTCGTATTAGCATCAGATCATCTCCTTTGGGCCACATTCTCCTAATGACGTCACATGCAATCAAAATGGGGGGGCATACATTGGGTGAATCAGTCACCCTATACAGTGACTCAAAGCTACAATATAGTACAGTTTAGCATAGGAAGAACACAAGCTACATTTTCATAAACGACTCAGAATCTAACTTGGGTCCTTATTTCAGCACAGAATCCATCACCCAGATACAGACATTATCATTTGGACGCTCCTAATCTATTTTGGGTGCTTATGTCATTAGGGAAGATATAGTTACTTTCTCATATCAGCACGGTTCATAGCAGTTTCCAGAGTAGATTTCATAGTACAAGAACATTTCTCTCTCCAAATGTGGAACTAATTCGGAACAAATACAGAACTAATACAGTGAAAATTGGAACAAAATAGGATCACACCATATGTAGTGGTATATAATACGGAAGCATCCATGGAAGGATAGTAACACTAGACCTCTCTCCCCAACACTCTTCTTTCATGGCATGAGATAACCCAAAAAACTCATTTTTAGCATGAGATTTCCCTAAAAACTCATTATACACATCATTTTTAGGACATCTTTCTATCCTTTTACAATATTTTTCATCAAGTGCACATTTTACTTTTACTAATTTTTTAATTTTACATACTTTCATAGAGTTTTCTAATACATGACTTTGATTACTCTTTCACTCTTATTTTGTAGGTTTGTCCTTAATACACAATAATAATTTGTCATACATCAAGGAAAAAAGTATGTACAACACGGTACAATGCCATACACTTCACCCCTAGGGTCACTTCGTGTTTCTCAGCTTCCGCACTTCATTTTTATCACTTCACGCTTTCACTTGTCTCTTTGGCATGTTATCACCATCACACTCTACATGGTTATCAGCTACACATCTCTTATCTACTTTATGTTATCAAGTATTCACTCAAAAACATAAAGTGGGGGAATATATAGACATAAAATCACGCACTTGGGTACATTTCTAGATCTTAAAAACATGCTTGCATTTATATGGTTCCTAAACAATAAAACTAATAATTGACACCTATCTTTGGCCTCTTTTCTTTATTTATTGTCTTTTTATGGTCTTTTACACCATACAACCCAATTGGTAATTTTCTTGTTTATCTTTTATGAATTCAAATGCCAATTCCTAGCCAGGACTCTAACACCCAGCTACCCTCGTCCCCTCTAGTTTCCACTAACCCTTTTCTATTTTAATCACTTATTTCGGATGTCTTTTATCTTTTGGGAATATTATTTTCTTATGAGTCATCCTTCCAGTTTTTTATTACAAAATTCAACCAAGGGAATCATATAAATACAAAGCTATATGACCAAAATAAAGGATCAAGCTCTAATCATATACTATAATCACCTAATATTGTATCCAAAGGCATCTAAGAGTATTAAATGCATTCATATAACATCCATTCAAGGTACAAGGGATTGCATTTTCTACATACACTGCATAGGAAGGAGAAGTTCATTATTCCATCCACACATCTATTTACATTGATACCTCTAACTATCACCTGCTATCACGTAAACTTACACAAGGGCTTCCTAGGGCACGATTATTTCACACACACACACAAGAACTACATGAATTCTAAGATTTAGTGTAGTGCTCGGTGGTAAGTTCACTCAATCAGGTGACTGTCGGGGTTAGTCTGACTCCCCATATTACATCTTTATTTTTTGGGGATTTTATGTAGTTTGAGGTTCTTATAGGTGAGCATCTCTTTGTAAGTTATAGGTACATGCTATAAACAAGGTGTGACATATAGGTGACCAATAGTAAATATCAACGACACTTGTGAGACACCATAAAAATCATATTCTGACCACTTTCGCAGTCACTGGCACCTAGAAGTAGACTTTTATGCCTAGGCACTCATGACCTAGTCCAAACGCCCTGGTCCAACCTTATCTGACAGTTCCATATTTTACACTACACAAATGCGATGGTCTACCCTATTTTTTATCATTTTTCCAATGAATTTCATTTCCAATATCACACACAAATTAGCTAAGTTCTTTCTTCTCTCTCTTACACTTAGGATTTCATATTTCATTAGCTTATTGTTTGTGTTAAATATATATTTAAGAATTTATTTATCATATGTGATTCTGTAATTAGGGTTTAGAAATAAATCTATTTTTTGTTAAATCATCTCCTTACAACTAAAAGACCATGATCTTCCTGTTTTTATCACCACACATATCAATGACATTCTTTTCAAAAGATTTATGATCGACAATGGTGCTAAAATCAACATTATATCATCACACATCTTTAAATAACTATAGTTACCCAACATCATAGTCACCTAATCACCTATTGTGATATGTTCCTTCAACAATACTATCACCCTCATATTAGGCAAATTCAATTTACCCATCAAGATAGTAATTAGGATCCTTCACAAACTCTTATATCTTTTATAAGGAGAGTTCCAATATAACATACTACTAGGTCATCCTTGGATATATTTTATGCATTGTATCCCATCCACATTGCATCATTATCTAAAATATGAACATGAGTGTAAAACCTTCACAGTTCTTGTTGATCCTAATCCCTTCTAAACATGTCACGTGACTTATAGACCTAATGATGTGTTACTCTCTTTACGAAATTCCACATTTTCAAACTAATATTCTATAATCTCATCCATCCCATTATCCAAACTACCATATGATCACTCCTTTGAAAACATCATGTAACATTTTTCATTCAGAGAGTATCACCTTCTAACCCTTAATGCACTCCCTACACCTAAGACATATGGGAGACCTGATAAACAACCACTCTACTAGCATAACATGGGAAATATCATCATCTCCTTTGGTCCCCATTTCCTTTGAACACAATTAATATATAGAGGCATTGACCTCCCTTCATCTCATCTTGACAATCAGCCACACACAAATCCCTTTTCCTCATACTTTTCATTCTTGGATAAACCTCAATTTACCTACACTTACCTTCACTATTTTTTGTGTAAGATATTTAGTCTAGGTTGATATGATCATGGTCCCCATGACTTACATTTTTAATACCTGAGAAAACCCCACGAGAAATATGGACTCATAGTCAAAGTTCATTCTTCAGATCCATCACCATCAACATCAGAAACTTTAACACCATTATCATTATTATCACATTCACCCTTTGATAATGATGATACCATATCTATCCCTCCTAAAAAATTTAATCAATAGTGTTATACTTTGATTAATGACCTATCAAGTTAACAGAATAACTAAAACTCTTCCTCGAACCTTACCACATATGATAGAGAAATATTCCCCTACTATCGGCATCCTTCATCTCCACAACAATGATGTGATCTTAACTTATCTGGGTGTTGATGATATTATCTTCATAAAACCCCACCTTACGAAACACCCGCACTTCTCAATAAATTTACCACCAATGTTAATATTGACACATCATAAGAGCCACACATTTTCAAGATCATTCAAGCCTTATAATCACATGAACTCTAAGAACTTGCTATGTTCTTATCCAAACATAGTCAAGCCTTCGCATGTTCCTATAGTGACATGCCTGGTATAGACCCAAAAATCATTTTCTATAGTATCTTCATCATCCTAGATGTCAAACCCGTGAAGTAGAAACTTCATAGGATGCATCCTCACATTGCGCTACTAGTCAAAGAAGAACTTTATCGACTTATTTCAGCCAACTTCATACTACCCATTGATTATCTACAGTGGGTTTCCAACATCATTCCCATCACTAAAGCTACTAGAAAATTATGCATCTCCAGAGAATTTCAAGACCTTAACCTCACTTTCCCTAAAGACAATTTTCCTTTACCCAACATCGACCAGCTCATTGATCTAACAACAGGGCACAAGATGTTGTATATGATGGATGGTTTCTCTGGTTAAAATCAAATCCTTATTACACCAAAAGACCAAAACAAGACATCCTTCATCACCTCATGGGGAACCTTCTACTATAGAGTAATGTCCTTCAGCCTAAAAGTATGTAGGATAAATGTATCAATGTGCTATGATATACATCTTCCATGACCTCATCCATAAAACCATATAAGACTATGTTGATTATCTCCTAGGTAAATCTAGACACTGAAGAAACCACCTAATTGTTCTTGACATGATCTTTGCACATCTTTTACAGTTATTCTCTATCTTAATCCTAAGTGTATTTTTAGATTTCTTATAGGAAAAATCCTCAGATTTATAGTATCTATCAGAGGAATTGAAGTTGACTCCACAAAAATTAAAGCCATCATCGAAATGCCTCCATCATCCAACCTCAAATAACTTTGTAGCCTTCAAGGGAAGATTCAATCCATATGTCTATTTATTTATCAATTATTTAATTGTTTTCAACCTTTCCATCACTTTCTTAGAAATTATATCCACTTCAAGTGGTATGATAATTGTCAACATGCCTTCCATGCCCTCAAATAGTATATTTTATCTCCACTTGTTCTTTCACCTCCACGCAAGGGGGATCCATTCTATCTTTACATCTCCATGACTAACCATGTCTTGGGAGGTATGCTAGCACATCAAAATGAACAAGGTAAAGAACAGGATATTTATTGCATTAGTCACACCCTTAATGATTATGATAATCATTCTTGTGAAATACAAAAGTTGTGTTGTGCCTTATACTTTGCAACTTCTAAACTCCAGCATTTTCTCCTCAATCATAAAACTTACGTCATCACAAAATTTGACACACTCAATGTATGCATTATAAACCATATCACAACAATTACATCACTATAGGGCTCATGATTATGACTAAATTTTATCTTGAATTTGTCTCTCAAGAAATCATTAAGGGGCAGTTCATTGTTGATTATTTTGTTGAATATCCTCTTCCTACCAATCAACTTCCTTGTGAACAGTTCCTGAAGAATCCATTAACACTCTTGATCATGATAATACCCCTCTTAAAATGACCTTTTTCTTTGAAAAATCTAAATACAAGTAGGGGGTGTGCCGGAATAGTCATAATACCCCTTGAGATACTCATATCCCGTTATCTTTCAAATTAAAATTTGACTTCACTAATAATATGAAAAAATACAAAGCCCTCATAATGGGACTTCATATTACAACCTTTCTTGGCATAAAAATATTTGACATCTACAGAGACTCACAACTTGTCATCAATCAAATCAAAGGGACTTGTCAATGTAAAAAATGAGATCCTATTAAAATATTAAACCATCATTGAATACTTAATGAAACTCTTTGACAACTATGAAATCAAAACCTCCCCTTGTTCATCTAATAAATTTACAGACACCATGGCTTTTCTTACCTCACTCAAGCCTTTATCACTAGAAGATTCCAAACTCTTCGTCATCATACACAAACTCAATCAACCATCCTATACCAATACTAAACTTCCCACCATCAATCATGTATAAAATAGCTCATATGACACCTGATACACATAGACATATGACTACTTTTTCACTAACAAAATACACCCATATCTGTCTAGAAATGGTAAAATCTATTTTTAACAACGCACATCCCACTACATCATACTAGGGGGTATCCTTTACAAAATAGGATTTGACAGCCTCCTCTTCCAATGTCTTAAAATTTTGGAGGCTTGTCTAGCTATCCAAGAAGTCTATGATGACATATGTGGTGGACACTTTAACAATTTAGCTGTCACTAAACGGATCCTATGCATGGGATACTATTGGCATACACTTAACCAAGAATATTTTTAATACGTTAAGATATGCATCAAATGTCAACAACATTCTGATCTCACACATATCCCTAGCCACGCTCTTCAACCCGCTCAATATATTTGGCATTTTCACAGTGGGGGCTTGACCTTATTAGACTCATCAACCCTCATTTATCAAAATGACATAACTCCATCATCACAAAAATTGAATATTTTTTTAAATGGGTGGAATAAATCCCCCTTTTTCTCTATTGAATCAAATTAAATTTTTGACTTCATCCATCATCACATTATTTATCACTTTGGTATACCTCATAAAATCATCACATATAATGGAAAATCCTTCAAAAATAAGAAAGTTCAAAAACTTTCTGATAATTACAACATTAAACTCAGCTTTTCCTCTTGTAATTATCCACAAGAAAATAGTCAAGAAAAATCATCTAACAAAACACTCAATAAAATCCTCATGAAAACTTTCAACCAAACTAGTATAAATTGGAATCTTAAACTTCCATTCACGTTATGGGCATATTGAACCATATTTTGATACCTTACAGGTGTTACACCCTTATCCTTAGTATACGACACTAAATTTTTTCTTCCTCTCAAATTTCAAATCCCATGCTTACGTGTTTCTCTCAAATAATTCATCCCTGATGAGGATTATCATCAAGAACGTCTATCACAACTTGAAATATTAGATGATGTCATCTAAATGCCCTTGAAACATTAATGTCTATCAAGAATGAATGAAATACACATACAATAAACATCTTAAACAAAGTGAATTTAATGTTGGTGATATTTTTCTAAAATAAAATCAGCGTGTCACTAAAATGGAAAAGAGTAAACGTGGGAAGCTTTCTCTTAACTAGATTGGACCATATATTATCACTCATAAATATGGGTTTCATGCTTACCGTTTATCCTCCCTTGATGGTAAACCTGAAAAATATCCTCTCAATGCCCTGCACTTACAATCATTCTATTGTTAAAATATCGACTCACAAGACCTTAGTTATGCTAATATCTCCATCCATCATCCCACACATCCTATCACCCTCGTAATGATTTCGAATTATGTAGCCTTTTGCTAGAATACTTGTCATGACCTTGAATATGGGCACCATGAATCTACTCATAGCATATTCCACATAGAAAAGTTCCTTACTCACAATAAGGGAACCCCGAAATCATTACTCTCACTATCCCCATGTCTTATCCTATTTAACGACATGACAAGGATATACATGTATCTTGCAAGTTTATTTATCTCCTTCTAAGTGGTTACCCAGGCTTTCCCTTAGCTCAAAAAATAAAATATATATGGGATGGATACAATTGAAACATAGATTGATCCTTTGAAGGATCGATATTAAAAATTAAATCAAAAATTCAATAAGGTTTTAGACCACTCCCTCGAAGGATGGCTACCATAAATATCAAAAAAAAAAAAAAAGTCATAAACCATTTCCTCGAAGGATGGCTACCTAGTCAAAATACATATCAAAAGGATTTCATGCATCAATCAAACTTCAATATCAAAAAAATAAAAAATAAACCATCCCAAGAACTATTCCCCCATTGATCAACTTTCCCATAAAACACAAGCTTCCCAAATTGATCTTCTTATGTTGTATTGTTATCCCGTAAAATTGACAAGGGAAATTTCGCGGGTAACCCAATGGAAATTTTGTTCTGGTCCCTCATCAGGGACCCCTTGCATTCGGAACGTTGCAAAGTCCTTTCCCAGGAAATCTAGTTTTCCGAACTTAGCCATTTTTGGTCTTTTTTGGTTGGGCGCACCTTTTGTCTGTGCAACACAGAGTAACTTTGTGCCCCCTTCATTTCCTTTGGCGCACCCTTCGAAGTGTCAACACACATTTTGGTGTGCCTCCTCATGATCCACCTTTCTTACATGCACCAAGGTGCATGCGCCTTCGTGTCAACAAAATTTTTGTTGCACCACGTTTTGGTGTGCCAAAGGCACACGTATTTCCATGTTGACAATATTTTTGTTGCGCCAAAGGCACACATAATCATGTGTTAACACGTGTTTTGGTGTGCCAAAGGGTGTAAGGTTTGAAGTGTCAAAAGGTGTTTTGATGCACCTCTTCAAAAATTGGTTGGCGCATTTATTGCACCTTTGCCTATATATAGGCGCATCCGCCCTGTCACTTTCACAATTAAAAACACACGTGATAGATTTTATTCCTATACACCTGTCAGCATGCCTGTCGTCCTTGTATCGCGTTCGTGGACCCCGCTTCGTCTCTCATGTTATATATAATCCGGGTAGGTGGTCCTTTTCCTCTTATGTTTTTTCTGTTGGTTGTTTGTTTGTGTAGTAGGAGGCATGGATTCTGTAAAAACCCTTCTTTTGCTGTTCTTGTTGTCCTTCTCCCATGCTCTTCCTCCTCTTTCCAGATCTGTTAGTAAGGAGGACTCTACCTCAGAAAAAATCACTTGGATCTCCTTAGTATGCCCTCTTCACCATCCAAAATCCCTGCAGAAGAGGCTTAGAACACACGCAACCCCTCTAAAGAAAGAAACAATACTTAAAAGTTGGTAGACTGTGTTTTTCCTCTTGGCACATTCGCCATGCTTGCTGCATAAAAAATAGTTGTGCCCTCAAAGTGCACTTTCCTTTCTTGCAACACCCAAAATCCCTGTGCTCTCTTGGTGCACCGAACTCCTAAGTAACATTGCAAAAACCTGCACCATTGTCGCACCCTGCACCCATGCAACACCAACCTTACTTGCGCCAAGTATAAAACTATGTTAAATGGCGCAAGCGCATCCCCTGTTATAGTAACACATTTTCATGCAAACCTTTCATGCACCATGCCAATTTCCCCTATTGTGCACGAAAAGATGATGTTACACACACTAACCTTGCACCCTTTGGCACATCCTGTACCCATGCAACATGAAAATTATCTACGCCCGGTATAAAATGCTTATAAATGGCAAAAGGCACACTTCTGCTTGCAACAACAAAAATTTCATGTGTAGTATCCATGCGCCTTGCACCCTTTGGCACTGATTTGTCCCTTGTAACACCCTTTTTCTGTGTGCCATACTATTTAATCCTGCAGCCTGCAGTGTTCATGCACCCAGTGCCCTGATGCCTTAAAATTGCTAACTCTTCTTTCTGTCAATACTTTAATGGGAGATCAAACAGCTAACATGACTCTTCTACATTGGGTTTCGCTTCTTCTTATAGATCAGCAACTGAGTTTAGAACTACATATGTCTACATCAAGCAAGAGACCAACCAAGTCTAAGGGAAAAGCCAAGCTTACAGAGGAAGAGATGAAGTATAAATATCAGAGGGTCAGGATGCCCGAATCCTAGGCAGAATGTGACCTAGATATAACAGACTCTGAGCTTGGTTGCATTGATATGGAAGATTTCTGGGCCAGAACCAGGAGGTTCACAAGAAGTCCCTGGATGGACAAACTGGTAGGAAGTGGCCTGCATTTTGCTGGGGGAATCTCAGTCAATGCAGTAAACAATGAATTCATGATGGTAGTGGCCCGCTGCTATAACAAAGACACGAGGTGTGTCCAGAATGAGAAGGGTGAGGTTGTGATCAACCTCACTGCCTGGAACTTCGAAATTATGCTTGGCATTCCTCACCACTGGCACTTTTTGGCCGTAAGCCAAGAAAACTGCACCAAGGCTTAGGAAGACAATGAAGACCAGTGTATGCAATTGATGAATGAGGTATACCTGAAAAACAAGAAAGTGGTAACCATATGGCCACAGGTCATTCATCACAGCAATTTCACTGAGGAACTAAGTGATACCATCACATACCTAAGTAGAGTATTTAGGCTTCCTGACGCCCACTACTTTCATAAATGGATGCTCAGGTACCCGGAAAAAATGAACAAGAATGTGCCAGATCAACGCTTCGACAACTCACCACAACGGGGAAGTTCTACATGAACTCCTACGTAGTTTATGCTGCAGCCTCGGAGAGGGATTATCCAGCATTGATGCGATGTGGGGTTTGGCCCCAAGTGAGAATATATGAATACTACCCAGAGCTAAAGTTGGAAAACAGTATTTCACAGTTTACAAAGATCAACGACGCTTTCTTCTACGGCATCGTCTACCTTTTGAGGCCAAACATGACTCATGGTCGTACGACCAAGAGCATTGTTGCAGCAACAGAGAAGTGGGAGGCCTTATTCACACAATTTCCCACCTTCACCTATCTAAGGGCAGCCAACTTCTTGGGGGAACCCACCAAAGTGCCAAGATATGTCAGCCCCAAACTGATCCTGTTGGAGCTATCTAGACAGCTCATAACCTACCACGAAAATTGTTTGAAGAAAAAAAAGGGTGGAACTCCTTTCCCCCTCATAGTGGGAAGGTACACTTGTCTTTCCCACCACAAAGCCCAGGAGATGTTTGCAGAGCTAGCACTGCTCAATCTAAAGCACAACTTCCCAGCAAGCCCCACTTTCGACCAAAGGAATTGCCTTCCCAGGGCCAAACTCGATCCAATCCACATTCCGCAGATCAAGGATATTTGTATCGACCTGTATCATGAGGTCGAGCTCAGAAGAAAAGATCACTCCCGCTTGGCTTTGGCTGAAATAATTCAATATAGTGTGGCCATTGTCCTAAAGGGTTATTAAACTACTGATCAAGAAGTTGATCAGGTATATCTTGACACGGATGGGGACAACTGGCCATTTGCTGTAATTGACAGAACTAAAGTGCCCCAAACCATTGAAGAAAGGGTCAAAGAAACTCTGTGGAGAACAGAGCACTGGTGCAGGATGAATGGCCTCATCTACCTCGGGGTTGATTTCACCACATCTCCATTGGGCAACGCACCTTCCAAGCCAAAACATATACCAAAGGGTAGAGGTAAAGACAAAGAGGGTGAGTCAAGCTCTGCCCAAGAAGAGGCTCCTGAGAGTCCCCCTTCCGCCGCACGAGAACAAGTTGTAACTCTGGCTTCCCCAGAGAAAGAAGCGGCTGAAGATGTTCCGTTGGGCACATCCACTAAGGATGTTGCCACTGCTACAACTATTGAGGTCCCTTCTATCCCTTCTCCCTCTCCTCCTTCCCCTCCTTGCATGACCCAAGTGACCATTCTTTTGGTCATATCCTCTCCCCCATCTTCTACTGTTCCCCCCTCCTTGTCATCAATCTTCTCTTCTCTCGTGGAGCTATCCCCCACCATTTCCTCCCTCATCTCTCAGCTCCCTTCCATTCCCATGTCTACCTCCCCTGCAGTATCTCTTACTCCCGTGAGCACTTTCTAAGCCTCCCTCTAAATGTCGTCTCCAAGTGTCTCAACGCACTTTCCTTCTACTACTGCAGTTGCTCCCTTTTCTACTTCTAGTCCCTCTCCCATAAGTCCAGCATGGATCTCTCAGCACCTGAGCCAACAAAAGAGGAAAGTTCCCATTACACCGATGGACTTCTCCATCATCCCATCAAAGGGGGCCAAGAAGCAAAAACCTATAACCCGCTTCTCTCAGAGTGCGTCAGGAGAGAGAGTAATGGAGATAGTGTATCCCAATCCTTTAAAGGATAAAAAGGATCTGTCTTCGACAGATTATATAGTGACCCAAGTCACAATGGGGACGTCTTCAGAAAGCCTTCAGGGAGAGGCCCTATCTACAGTTGATGACCTTTGCAAGAAGCTCCAGGAAGCAAAGGAAGAAAAGAGGCTATTAAAGGAGCAAAATAAACATCTTCTCCACGCCTTGCAGAAAATGGGCAGTGCACCTCCCAAAACTGTCGCTGAAACTCCTGAGCCTCTAAGCCAGGATAAGATAAATGAAAACGCCAAAATCGGTGAGCAGGGTATGGCATTTTCCACCTGGAGAAGCCAAATCCTCAAGGAAAGTGAGGGAGTAATCGCCAAGTTCACCAGATTGTATCAGAATATCAGTCGGGCAAACAAAGAGCTTCAGGCGATAGCAGGACCTATCTCTGAAGAGATACACCATGCCAGGATGCAGCACAAGACCTTCCAAAAAATTCTCAACCGTTCAGTCAAAGATCTGGTCAAGTTCGGCATCTTTGGTCACCCCAGAGCCCTCAATAAAATCCTTTCTACTCTGGACTACCGGGTCGATCAGTTGGAGTTTGTCCTGGAAAAGATTGACAAAATCAAGGAGGAAGCCCTGGATGTAATGCATCAAATGGATAAAATTGTCCTGAGAATGTCTCCGGGCTTGCTCACTCCTTTAACCTTGAGAAAGGTTAATGAAACTATTTGGATCTTCAAGGAGATGGTTTCACAAGGGCTGGGAGCAAAAGTCACTTTCGATGCCGAATCCATCAACAACCTGCTGGCCTGTCGTGACTTCATAGGGTACCTGATAGAGGCAGAAAATGAATATTCCAAGCTCCTAGAAAAGCTCACAGATGAGCGGGAGACTTACGAGGCTATCAATGATCGTCACAAGGATCCTTCCCAAGATCAACTTCAGCCCATGATCAGCAAGTTCATGGAATATCGTGCCCAGTTCCACATCACGTCTCCTGAGAAGTAGTAGAAGCAGGATACCCCCTTTCAGCCGCGGGACGACGATGAATATTCTCATTCCTCTCAACCTTCTCTTTGTAAACATCTAAAGTATGTTGACACAAATGATGACATCATCCATGTTGCACCATGGGATGATGTCATCCACCAAGTTGTCAAAAGTCAACAAATGACTAAGATATTTTGTAAGATATTTTGTAATTAAGTGGTTGGTTTTTTTTTGCCTTCTTTTCTTCTCTTCTTCTATAAATACTTGAATACTTGTTGTATTCAGGTGTGGATACTTTTCAGATGAAAAATAGAAGTAAGAAGAAAATACTTTGAACTTTTTGTAACAGAAACAAATATTAATACAATATTTAGACTTTGTGCTGAATACCTGTGTTTTACATCAGACCTTTCTTATGTTAGATCTGTATGATTGTTTTGTTGAATCTACTTCTACTTTGTTGTCATTTATTCATTAGTATTGCTTTATTCGTCTATGCAAGTAGGTTCGGCTCTGTTTACTACCAACCCAAATCATAGACCTTCTAACCTTTCTGCTTTGAAATTCATTTCTTTTCTCCCTTCAGATCTTTCCCATCTCCCCACCTCGTTCCTTTCCCTTCTTTTATAGTTGGAAATACCTCTACTGGGATGAGATCCCAACCCCTGAAGGTAGAATATTGTGAGACTTGCACAAGATTCCTGCGGGTAGAATAGCAATAAACCAGTTTCACTTTGCTGACTCAAAGAGGGGCTATGCCCTACACACTATTGGCTCGTCTGTCCATAGATCTGCCCACCCGACAAATTTTTGAACCAACAATTTTTGGCGACTCTACTGGGGAATGAACAGACCTAACGGATCTATGGTAGTGGTGTGGTTGAAAATCAAGAAAAATTCAAAAATCACTACCTGTTTGCAAATTTTAACTTTTTGTCTGAAATCCAAAATTTTTGCAAAAAATGCTCCAAACTGAAAATTTTCTTCAAAGGTCCATAGATCTGGGCTAGATAGAGATCTTTAGTTCACTGAGTTTTTTAAAAAAGTCTTTATTTTTCCGTAGATCTGAGTTTCTGACAGTTTACCAAAATTTTCAAACTCTTTGAAAAGTCAACTCTAGATCTGAAAATCAACTTACTAAGTTTTACCATCATTTTATCCTTTATTAATCAAACAAAAAACCACAATCGGTTTTCAAGAGAAGGATAAAATTTAAATATTTAGAAAAGTACATGCTGCTGATTTTTGTCAGAAAAATTAGAAAATCAGCAAGTACAATCAAAAATAATTCTTAAATCTGCTCCAAAAAAATGTAGACCTGGAAGGTACACTGGCGGGTGAACCATTTACTCGTAGTAGGAGAGCTCGTGGAAAAGTTGATCTAACTTTCGATCTACTTCAAAGAAACAACTTCAGTATAACACTGGCACGCTTCTCATCGCTAAGTTCAACTAACCGGTCATCCAAGAGTGTCTCACCTCCACGAAGGAAGCATCTCTCACCAGGAACATCTACATCACTTTGCAGTGCCTTGCTGCTCAGTGGAACTGTGCTTCCAGCTTGCTTTCTTTTTCCGGCTGTCCAAATGGTAGTACCATGGGGAAATGCTATGGGCCCTCTGGCTTTGCCACATCCTGTTCACGTGCTCCCAAATGGAAACTGAAAGAATTTTCCCAAATTTGATGGGAGCGGAAACCAAAGCACCGATTCACATATATCTGCATTCATCATGTCATGCAGTATCCTTGATGTGACCCATGAATATGTGTTGGTTCACCTTTTTCTGGAAACCTTGCAAGGACCCGCCATAGAATGGTTTCAGCATTTGTCGGCTGGATCTATTACTAGTTGGGCCACCTTACGGGCTGCATTTGAAGACAGGTATAATCCTTCCGAAGACGTGTTCGCGTTACAGTCAAAGATCAATCACCTAAAGAAGGAGGTCAATGAAACTATGTGTGACTTCATCACCCGTTTCAATTCACTGATCAACCGTGTTTCGCCTACCATACTTCCAACACCGGAAAATTAGAAGTGTTTCTTTGTAAACGCCATGAGCTCAAAAGTATGTTTCTTACTCCTACAAGAACAAGTAGCTACTTTGATTGTCACCCAGGCTGCTGCCATCTGGATTGAAGATAACTTGCTAATATTTGGCGAATTAAAAAGAGAATCGTCCAAGCTTAAAGCTTCGAGCCCTTCTCCCACCGCTTCATCTGATCCGGCATTTCAAAAGATGGCGAACGACTTGCTCGCATTAAAGAAGCAGTTAGCCCAAGCTTCCCCCAGTTCCCCATACTGAGATATTCCACAAAGAAATTTCACTTCCAACAGTGTCCCACAGAGGCCGCGTTTGCCTACAACTGCTCCATGGTTTGCACTTGAGGCTCCTCTGGTCAACGCTTTAGCCAAAATTGAAGAAGAAGAGTAAAATTATGAAGAACCTTCGTCTCAAGGTGAAGATGATCAAGATGTCGGTGAACCGACTGGTGACTCTACTATCAGGTATATGGAATTTGACGAGGGGAAATCTGATGAAGAAGAGGGTACCCAAGGGTATGCAAGTGGAAAGTCATATGTTGTTTTCACCCGCTCGCAAGGAAAGGAAGTAGAGGTTGCTACCAAGATACAGAAAGAAAAGGCTGTGTCAAGCACACCTCCAACCATCGCTAAACGAGGTAGTCCCCTTCCGGCTCAACTTGTTATTAGATCTTTTTCAAAAAAATCTTTTCAGTCCTCTCAAGTTCCTATCAAGGACAGTGATCCTACCCTGTCGTCGCGAAATGAGGGACTCATTCCTCCATCAACGCAACTTTTGGCCACATTTGACATAATTGACCACGCCAAAAAGACCAAGATCCAAATTTCTGAAGCCGAGTATCTTCAGTCAAACCCCGAACAGCTTGTAAGGTTGACCGAATACATCCAAAGTTAGGCTGTCGTAACTAATCAGGTTTCCCCAAAAGGAATCCTCTCCACCCCTACTTCATCCCACATAAACGGTGCCTCGACTTCCACATCAGGCAAGATAGAACCTTTCTACCTCTCCCTCCTAATCAATGGCCACAAACTAAGCAACTGCATAATTGATTATGGAGCTTCTGATAATGTCATGCCAGAAAAATTCACCCATGCTCTGGGCCTCACCCTTACCAAGCCTTTTGGCCGATGTTATTCCTTGGAAACCAAGCAAGTTCCGTTGATCGGTCAAATCAAAGACGTGTAATTTACGTTTGCAGCATTCCCAGAAAAAAAGGGTAAAAATGACCGTCCTTGTTGCCGATATTCCAGCAGCCTATGGAATTCTACTAGGAAGGAGTTTTTGCAGTGAAGTTGGTGGGGAGATTCATATGGACTGGTCTAAGGCTAGAATCCCCGTCAAAGGTGTAATGCAAACATTGGAGCCTGAACCGCAAAAGAAGTACCTGGTTACTAACTCCGATGACCCCAAAGCCCAAATTCTCTTCGAATCATCAGGGATGGGAAATTATTTCTTGTCTATTGAGTCTGACCAAATGGATGTCCTCATCCAAGCAGAGGATCTTAACAAGATTTACACTTTGCAGTTTGATGGCAGCTGCGTGACTAGTGGGTGCGGCACTGGCGCCGTACTAATATCTCCCGAAGAAGAGATTATTCCTCTCTCTTTCAAGTTACAATTTTTCAACACAAATAATACTAGTGAGTATGAATCTTTGCTACTCGGCATGCAAGCCACAAAGGAAAGAGGAATAAAGAATCTGAAAGTACAAGGTGATGCAGAGCTGGTCATAAATCAAGTTAAGAGGATATATCAAGTGAAGAATGAAAGGCTCAGACATTACCGCAACACGGTGTGGGATAGCATCGAGGAGTTTGACGCTTTTTCAATAAAATCCATCCCAAGAGCTCAGAATGACATGGCCGATTCATTGGCTGTTTCAGCATCCCTCATGCTCCCTCACCCAGGTTTGAAAATAGACAAATATACCATTGAGGTGGTTTTCCGCCCAAGCGTGCCAGACAATTCTCAGCACTGGCAAGTATTCAACGATGACAATCAACTCATTGCCTTTCTCGAAAAGGCAGAAAATTTTAGTGAACTTCATTTTGAAGGATCCACTTCTACATGTCGTGAATCAGTTACCAATCAAAATGAAGAATCAAAAGGAAGTGACGGCATATGTCAACTCAAAGGAAATAAAATTCCAAAAGGTTTGGTTTCTCTAGAGCATTTGTTCGACAGGCATGATCATTTTGTAAAAAAGAAAAGGTGAGATGATCCTGGCTCCTCCCCAAAAACTGAACCGGTCAATTTAGGTACTACGGAACATCTGCAGTTTGTAAACATCGGAAAGTGTTGCACACCTGAGGAAAAGCGGAAGTTCGTCAAATTGTTGAAGAAATACATGGATGTATTGGCATGGTCCTATGCCGATCTAAAGTCTTTTAAGCCAAAGGACGTCCAACATGACATCCTGTTGAAAGAGGAGGTCAAACCCTTTCGCCAAAAGCAGAGACACTATAATCCTAAGATCTCAGGTACTATCTAGGATGAAATTCAGAAAATGTTGGACGCACGGATTATTTTTCCTATCCATCACAATACCTGGGTCGCGAACATTGTGCCAGTGTGCAAGAAGAATGGTGAGATATGCATATGTGTGGATTTTCGTAACTTGAATCAAGCATCCTTGAAGGACAACTACCCGCTTCCCATAATGGATCAGGTTCTGCAAGCTGTAACTGGATCATAAATGTTGTCCATGCTTGATGGTTTTTATGGCTACAACCAGATAGAAGTCTCACCCGAAGACCAATTCAAAAAAGCATTCACTACCCCTTGGGGTACGTTTGCTTATAACAGGATGTTTTTTGGCCTGACCAATGCTGGTGCCACTTTTCAGCGGGCCATGGACTTTGCATTCAGAGGTATGATGGGGAAGGTCATTGTAGTCTACTTGGATGACTTAACTATGTTCTCCAAATAGCAAAACAATCATTGTGATCATTTGGAGCAAGTATTGATTAGATGCCGATAGCACGGGATCTCCCTGAATCCGAAAAAGTTTATTTTCAGAGTCACAGAGGGAAAGTTGCTGGGACATGTTGTTAGCAAAGAAGGGACGAAGATAGATACTGAAAGAGTTAAGGCTATTCAGAGCCTTACTTTACCTACAAGCAAGACTGGCGTTCACTCCTTCAGAAAAGTGAATTTTCTCAGGCGCTTTGTTCCCAAATTTTCTGAAAAGACTCACCACATATTAGACATGATGAAAGGGTCACCAACTTTCCGATGGAGCGAAGAAGGGAAGAAGTCATTCAAGGAGATAAAAGCCTCTGTCGCTCACACGCTAGTCCTAGTATGTCCCGATTTCTCCAAGGATTTTATTATGTATAGCTATGCATCTGAGCACACTGTGTCGGCCATCCTAATGCAAAGGAATTCTCAAGATGTTGAATCCCCGATTGCATTTATGAGCTTTTCTCTCAAGCCTCATGAATTAAAAATGACCCAGTTGGAAAAACATGCCTTCACCGTTGCCAAAGCAGTTAAGAACTTCAGGTATTACATTCTAAACTCTCATACGATGGTTCTAGTTCCTTACACGGTAGTAAATTCCATCTTAACTCAACAGGAGTTAGGGAGTTTGCGAGGAAATTGGATTGCAAAAGTTCAAGAGTAGGATCTAGATATAAAACCAACCAAGTTAGTAAGAGGAAAGGGCCTATGTCAACTTATGGCTGAAAACCAAGATTCAGAAGTTTTCGGGGGAAAATATGATTGCGAAAATGGAGCACAAAGCCAGCTGGAGAAAGCCGATTCACTGCCTATGGTTCTATCTGTCGCAACCAGTGACGAGTGGTATTCTAATATTGCTTTCTTTCTCACCTATGGTGAATGCCCAGCTCGTCTAAATACAAAGGAGAAGTGCACTATAAAGCTCAGAGTAGCCAAATATATCATCTAGGATGACGGTCTATACAAACGTGAAATAGATGGCATCTTCTTGTGATGTGTTGACAAGCCACAGCAGGTGAAGTTACTTGAGTGTTTTCATGATTCGGCCTGTGGTGGCCATTTCTCATCTTCCATGACGGCACACAAGATCATCCAGGCTAGGTACTATTGGCCAACGCTTTTCCAAGATACAGCCACTTTGGTAGCAAAGTGTGAGCCTTGCCAGCAATTTTTCGGAAAGCCCAAAATGGCTACTTTTCCCCTCAGACCGATCATCATTGACGAACCATTTAGACAGTGGGGAATCGATTTTATCGGTGTACTCAATCCCCAATCGAGTGTTGTACATAGTTATGTCCTGACAGCAACAAATTACTTCACGAAATAGGTGGAAGCCATACCTGTCAAACATGCCACTTCCGAGGTTGTTTGCAGTTTCATCAAAGAAAATATCATTGTCAGGTTTGGCGTTCCAAACAAGATTGTTGCTGATAACACTTCCAACTTCTCCTCATGAGAAGTTGTTGGTTTTTGCTATGAATACGGAATAACTTTGGCTCACGCCTCAGATTATTACCCTCAGGGAAATGGTCAGGCAGAATCCAGTAATAAAAATTTAGTAACCATCATACGAAAGCTAGTGGATGAGAATCAATGAATGTGGCACAAGTCATTATACGACGCTTTGTGGGCGGACCGCATTACTCCCAAGAGGTCTCTTGGCATGTCGCCTTTTCAAGTGTTATATGGAACCAATGCCGAACTTCCCATTTCTATGGAGCTCCCTGCCTTGCGCTTGGCACGAGCAATCGAAGATGAGACTTTCCAAAATTCCCTTAAAAAGAGGATCATGTATCTAGCAGAGCTTGAAGAAAAGAGAGTAAGAGTGGTCAACAGGATCACCGAACATTAGAATCAGGTCAAGATATTGTTCGATAAAAAAGCTAAGTAAAGAGAGTACCAGGTGGGAGACCTCGTCCTTTTGTGGGACAAACAAAGAGACCCGAAGGGCATGCACGGAAAATTTGATTCCCTATGGAGAGGACCTTTTAAGATCAAGCAGCTCAATGGAGAGAATAGCTTCTATCTCTCGTATCTGGATGGAACTGAGCTCCCGCTTCCCTATAGCGGGTAGCATCTGAAAATCTTCAGGAAGTAGAGCTTGCTCTATTCTTTGTACAGTTTGCTTCAGTTGTGTGTTTTTTTTTGTCGTGTGTTTGCTTTTGTTGCGGTTGCCCTTGTTTTTGACTCTGTAACCCAATGGATAGGCACATGTGGATCTGGGATTCTCTACCCCTGAGTTCCGCTCAGAGATAGTCCCTAGAAAGAGCCAGTTGTTATCCCATAAAATTGACAAGGGCAATTTCGCGGGTAACCCAATGGAAATTTTGTTCCAGTCCCTCGTCAGGGACCCCTTGCATTCGGAACGTTGCAAAGTCCTTTCCCAAGAAATCCAATTTTCCGAACTTATCCATTTTTGGTCTTTTTTGGTTTAGCGCACCTTTTTTCTGTGTAACACAGAGTAACTTTGTGCCCCCTTCATTTCCTTTGGTGCACCCTTCAAAGTGTCGACAGACATTTTGGTGGCCTCCCCGTGATGCGCCTTTCTTACATGCGCCCAGGCTCATGCGCCTTCGTGTCAACAACATTTTTGTTGCGCTGTGTTTTGGTGTGCCAAAGGCGCACGTATTTCCATGTTAATAGTATTTTTGCTGCGCCAAAGGCACACATAATCACGTGTTAACACGCGTTTTGGTGCGCTAAAGGGTGCAAGGTTTGAAGTGTCGACAGGTGTTTTGATGCGCCTCTTCAAAATGTGGTTGGCACATTTATTGCACCTTTGCCTATATATAGACGCATCCGCCATGTCACTTTCATAATTAAAAACACACGTGATAGATTTTATTCCTCTGCACCTATCAGCATGCCTGTCGTCCTTGTATAGCGTTCGTGGACCCCACTTCGTCTCTCACATTATATATATCCGGGTAGGTGGTCCTTTTCCTCTTATGTTTTTTCTGTTGGGTGTTTGTTTGTGTAGTAGGAGGCATGGATTTGTGAAACCCTTCTTTTGTTATTCTTGTTGTCCTTCTCCCATGCTCTTCCTCCTCTTTCTAGATCTTCTAGTAAGGAGGACTTTGCCTCAGAAAAAAACACTTGGGCCTCCTTAGTATGCCCTCTTCACCATCCAAAAATCCCTGCAGAAGAGGCTTAGAACACACGCAACCCCTCCAGAGAAAGAAACAAGACTTAAAAGTTGGTAGACTACGTTTTTCCTCTTGGCGCACTCGCCATGCTTGCTGCATAAAAAATAGTTGCGCCCTCAAAGCACACTTTCCTTGCTTGCAACACCCAAAATCCCTACGCCCTCTTAGCGCACCAAACTCCTATGTAACATTGCAAAAACCTGTGCCATTGGCGCACCCTGCACCCATGCAACACCAACCTTACTTGTGCCAAGTATAAAACTATGTTAAATGGCGCAGGCGCATCCCCTGTTACAGTAACACATTGTCATGCAAACCTTTCATGTGCCGCACCAAGTTCCCTTATTGTGCACGAAAAGATGATGTTACACACACTAACCCTATGCCCTTTGGCGCATCCTGTACCCATGCAACATGAAAAATATATGTGCCCGGTATAAAACGCATATAAATGGCGCAGGCGCACTTCTGCTTGCAACAACAAAAATGTCATGTGCAGTATCCATGCGCCTTGCACCCTTTGGCGCTGATTTTTCCCTTGTAACACCCTTTTTCTGTGCGCCATACTATTTAACCCTACAGCCTACAATTTTCATGTGCCTTACGCCCTGATGCCTTAAAATTGCTAACTCTTCCTTCTGTCAATACTTTAATGGGAGATCAAACAACTAACATGACTCTTCTACGTTAGATTTCGCTTCTTCTTCTTGCAGATCAGCAACTGAATTTAGAACTACATATGTCTACATCAAGCAAGAGACCAACCAAGTCTAAGGGCAAAGCCAAGCTTACAGAGGAAGAGATGAAGTATAAATATCAGAGGGTCAGGATGCCCGAATCCCAAGCAGAATGTGACCTAGATATAACAGACTCTGAGCTCGGTCACATTGATATGGAATATTTCTAGGCCAGAACTAGGAGGGTCACAAGAAGTCCCTGGATGGATAAACTGGTAGGCAGTGGCCTACATTTTGCTAGGGGAATCCCAGTCAGTGTAGTAAACAACGAATTCATGATGGTAGTGGCCCACTGCTACAACAAAGACACGAGGTGTGTCCAGAATGAGAAGGGTGAGGTCGTGATCAACCTCACTGCCCGGCACTTTGAAATTATGCTTGGCATTCCTCACCACCGGCACTTTGTGGCCATAACCCAAGAAGACTGCACCAAGGCTTGGGAGGACAACGAAGACCAGTGTATGTAATTGATGAATGAGGTATACCTGAAAAACAAGAAAGTGGTAACCAGATGGCCACAAGTCATTCATCGTAACGATTTATCCAAGGAACTAAGTGATACCATAACGTTCCTAAGCAGAGTATTTGGGCTTCCTGATGCCCACTACTTTCATAAATGGATGCTCAGGTACCTGGAGACAATGAACAAGAATGTGCCAGATCAACGCTTCGAGTGGGCAAAGATCATAAGCAGCACTATATCCGAGCAGCTCCAACAACTCACCACAATGGGGAGGTTCTACATGAACTCCTACGTAGTTTATGCTACAGCCTCGGAGAGGGATTATCCAGCATTGATGCGATGCGGGGTTTGGCCCCAAGTGAAAATATATGAATACTACCTAGAGCTAAAGCTGGAAAATAGTATTTCATAGTTTACAAATATCAATGACGATTTCTTCTACAGCATCGTCTTCCTTTTGAGGCCAAACATGACTCGCGGTCGTATGACCAAGAGAATTGTTACAACAACGAAGAAGTGGCGGGCCTTATTCACGTAATTTCCCACATTCACCTATCTAATGGCAGCCAACTTCTTGGGGGAACCCACCAAATTGCCAAGATATGTTGGCCCCAAACTGATCCTGTTGGAGCTATCTAGACAGCTCATAACCTACCACGAAAAGTGTTTGAAGAGAAAGAAGGGTGGAACTCCTTTCCCCCTCACAGTGGGTAGGTACACTTGTCTTTCCCACCACAAAGCCTAGGAGATGTTTGCAGAGCTAGAACTGCTCAATCTAAAACACAACTTCCTGGTAAGGCCCACTTTTGACCCAAGGAATTTCCTTCCCAGGGCCAAACTCGATCCAATCCACATTCTACAGATCAAGGATATTTATATCGACCTATATCATGAGGTCGAGCTCATAAGAAAAGATCACTCCCGCTTGGCTTTGGCTGAAATCATACAGTATGGCGTGGCCATTGTCCCAAAGGGTTATCAAACTACTGATCAAGAAGTTGATCAGGTATATCTTGACATGGATGGGGACAACTGACCGTTTGTTGTAATTAAGAGAACTAAAGGGCCCCAAACCATTGAAGAAAGGGTCAAAGAAACTCTACGGAGAACAGAGCACTGGTGCAGGATGAATGGCCTCATCTACCTCGGGGTTGATTTCACCACATCTCCATTTGGCAATGCACCTTCCAGGGTTTAAACATCTACCAAAGGGAAGAGGCAAAGACAAAGAGGGCAAGTCAAGCTCTACCCAAGAAGAGGCTCCTGAGAGTCCCCCTTCTGTCACACAAGAACAAGTTGTAACTCTGGCTTCCCCAGAGAAAGAAGCAGCTGAAGATGTTCCGTTGGGCACATCCACTCAGGATGTTACCACTGCTACAACTGTTGAGGTCCCTTCTATCCCTTCTCCCTCTCCTCCTTCCCCTCCTTGCGTGACCCAAGCGACCATTCCTTTGGTCGTATCCTCTCCCCCATCTTCTACTGTTCCACCCTCCTTGTCATCCATCTTCTCTTCTCTCGTGGAGATGTCCCCCACCATTTCCTCCATCATCTCTCAGCTCCCTTCCATTCCTATGTCTACCTCCCCTACAGTATCTGTTACTCCCGTGAGCACTTTCTCAGCCTCCCTCTCAATGCCGCCTCCAAGTGCCTCAACGCACTTTCCTTCTACTACTACAGCTGCTCTCTTTTCTACTTCTTGTCCCTCTCCCATAAGTCCAGCATGGATCTCTCAGCACCTGAGCCAACAAAAGAGGAAATTTCCCATCGCACTGATGGACTTCTCCATCATCCCAACAAAGGGGGCTAAGAAGCAAAAACCTATAACCCGCTTCTCTTAGAGTGCGTCAGGAGAGAGAGTAATGGAGAAAGCATATCCCAATCCTTTAAAGGATAAAAAGGATCTATCTTCAATAGATTATATAGTGACCCAAGTCACAATGGGGATGTCTTCAGAAAGCCTTCAAGGAGAGGCCCTATTTGTAGTTGACGCCCTCTGCAAGAAGCTCCAGGAAGCAAAGGAAGAAAAGAGGCTATTAAAGGAGCAAAATAAACATCTTCTCCACACCTTGCAGAAAATGGGCAGTGCACCTCCCACAACTATTGCTGAAACTCCTGAGCCTCTGAGCCAGGATAAGATAAATGAATACACCAAAATCGATGAATAGGGTATGGCAGTTTCCACCTAGAGAAGCCAAATCCTCAAGGAAAGTGAGGGAGTAATCGCCAAGTTCACCAGATTGTATTAGAATATCAGTCGGGCTAACAAAGAGCTTTAGGGGATAGTAGGACCTATCTTCGAAGAGCTAGACCATGCTAGGATGCAACACGAGACCTTCCAAAAAATGCTCGACTGTTCAGTTGAAGATCTGGTCAATTTCGGCATCTTCGGTCACCCCAGAGCCCTCAACAAAATCCTTTCTACTCTGGACTACCGGGTCGATCAGTTGGAGTTTGTCCTGGAAAAGATTGATAAAATCAAGGAGGAATCCCTGGATGCAATGCATCAAATGGAGAAAATTTTCCTGAGAATGTCTCCGGGATTTCTCACTCCTTTCGCCTTGAGAAAGGTTGATGAAACTATTCGGATCTTCAAGGAGATCGTTTCGCAAGGGCTGGGACCAGAAGTCACTTTGGACGCAGAATCCATCAACAACCTGCTGGCCTATCGTGACTTCATAGGGTACTTGATAGAGTTAGAAAATGAATATTCCAAGCTCCCAGAAAAGCTCATAGATGAGTGGGAGACTTGCAAGGCTATCAGTGATCGTCACAAGGATCCTTCCCAGGATCAACTTCAGCCCCATGTTCAGCAAGTTCATGGAATATTGTGCCCAGTTCCACATCACGTCTCCTGAGAAGCAACAGAAGCAGGATACCCCCTTTCAGCTGCGGGACGATGATGAATAGTCTCATTCTTCTCAACCTTCTCTTTGTAAACATCTAAAGTATGTTGACACAAATGATGACATCATCCATGTTGCACCATGGGATGATGTCATCCACCAAGTTGTCAAAAGTCAACAAATGACTTTAAGATATTTTGTAAGATATTTTGTAATTAAGTGGTTGGTTTGTTTTTGCCTTCTTTTCTTCTCTTCTTCTATAAATACTTGAATACTTGTTGTATTCAGGTGTGGATACTTTTCAGATGAAAAATGGAATTAAGAAGAAAAGACTTTGAACTTTTTGTAACAGAAACAAATATTAATACAATATTTAGACTTTGTGCTGAATACCTATGTTTTACATCAGACCTTTCTTATGTTAGATCTGTATGATTGTTCTATTGAATCTACTTCTACTTTGTTGTCATTTATTCATCAGTATTGCTTTATTCGTCTATGCAAGTAGGTTCGGCTCTATTTACTACCAACCCAAATCATAGACCTTCTGACCTTTATGCTTTGGAATTTATTTATTTTCTCCCTTTAGATCTTTCCCATCTCCCCACCTCGTTCCTTTCCCTTCTTTTACAGTTGGAAATACTTCTACTGGGATGAGATCCCAACCCCTGAAAGCAGAATATTGTGAGACTTGCGCAAGATTCCTGCTGGTAGAATAGCAATAAACCAGTTTCGCTTTGCTGACTCAAAGAGGGGCTATGCCCTGCACACTGTTGGCTTGTCTATCCATAGATCTGCCCACCCGACAGAGTTTCAAACCAACATGTATACAATAAAATTTATGGAAATACCTTAGGAACTATCAAGAATAAGTTGTTTCCATGTGCTTGCTACATGTAAACCTTTTCCATGTCGAAAAAGGATAAGATACAACTATCCCACATCTATCAATTATCCTAGTATGACTAAAAAAATGTATTCATATGTTAACATTTATTACAAGGTTACATGTGCAGTATCATATGTATCAAAATCGGTTTACCATCATACATTTTGTATGTCCATAATAGTAAAAAGAAAACATCCCATATTTTTTCTTATCCATCGTATAGTGCATCAAATATCATCATTTGTAGTAACCATATCAACTATGATCAAAAATAACATCATATATCTCTAATCTAAAAACATACACTTTACATACATCCATAGCACATCATATCATATTATAACATAAATCATTAACTAAATCAGCACCAACTATATCTATCACATTAAAATCATTATTAAAAATCAAAACATAAATCAAATATCAAAATCATGTATACATAAAAAATATTATATACATCATTAAAGGCTTCAAGAGATTCATATGTCATGTGTCTACACACCATTGATAAGGGATTCAAGAAAGCTTTATACATCAAAATCTATGAAAATTTTGAAGTTGAATTTTTGTTAATTGGAAACTCCCTCTTACGATGCTCCATTGATCCCCACCTAGATCTCTATCTGTTCCCCTCTCCGGACCTCGTAGTGCCTAATCTACACTCCTGGAACTGCCTAATGGAGCCACCTATTGTCACTTCAAGAACTCACCATAACGAGGCTCATCTGGAAGCCTTTGCCTCACAATGTCCTCATAATACTACATATCATCACCTTTTTCCTAATAGTTATCCATGCTCACATTGCTTGGTGGCCTCATCTATCCACTCGTCTGATCTCAAGATCCCTGAATCTCATCCCCCAATATTGATGGACTTGTCACACCAATGGCCTTCTAGAAGGCCTCTCTATCTCATCTATATTAGTCTCTATCAGCTCTATCCTATGTGATCTCTATCTGTATATTATTAATATGTTGTCTCATCCTATCTTGCTCACCAGTCACAGTATCTTGTGTCGTTATGGCACTATCTTGCTTAGTTATCAATGTGTCCTGCTCGACTAGAAATGAGTCCTTCTCATCCTATAAACTTGTTATATTATCCTCTAATAAGTCTAACCCATCCTCCTCCTCCTCCTCCTCCTCCTCCTCCTCCATTCCCTCACCACCATCAACCCCATGTGGCACCTCTACATGGGTCCACACCTACCTCTCAAAACCATCCAAATTCCCCTACCACCACACAATGTAGGCCTACGTCACTCCAACATCATCATGTCCCACAAATAACACCTGATCATCTACCCTCATCCCTACTCCTTCCTCATCCTCCATATTAACTACCTCTTGAACATCTAGTAGTGTTACATCTAACTTACTTTCATCTCTCTTGTAGGCTATTGCTACCTCTGACACATCCTAAATCAATCCAAATTATCACCTCACCTAATCAAACCTAATGAACTCTCACTATTCCTCCCTCCAAAACCACACCCTCTTGTCCTACTGCATGACTTGTAGCTCTCCTTTTGTACCAACCCATACTAGAAAACATGTATAGGGCCTCTAAACTACATCACCACCATGTCACCCAACTAAAAGTTGTCTTTAATGGTCCTCACCTTGGATGGGCCCTTTGGGTGCATAATTTTATCTTCACCTCCTTAGACCCATTGAATACTCCAAGTTGACCCATCTCATCCATAGTACTCCCCTTTTTTAAGCCACTATAATGTGCTCACAGGCCCAACACTTCAACAAAAATGATACCTCAACCTCGAATCTCTAACAAGTCCTCCATGGCCATAACTCCATGTACACCTGTGCTAACAGGGTAGAGGCCCATGTAAAAAATTTCTTGTAGTCCATCATATTGGCTATAACCCCAGTCAACATCCATGAAAATATACCTTTGGGTTAATCCAATTGGGCGTAGTAGCTAATACCCATAATCATCATCATCAATAAAGACTGACCATCATCATCATCACTATATAAATCCTTGTATGAAAAATCCTCCAAAAGAGTAAACCACATCACCTGCATCATAACCATATAATCACTACATCACAACACCTCTGTCTGCTTCATCAATCACATATACCTACTCACCCTATATTGGTAAGCGCAAGATCCTATGTATGTCCTTCAGTTTAACTGTCATCTCTCAAGTAGGCAATCAAAATGTGCATGTGATATGGTCCCACCTCTCAAACAGAGCTAACAATAATAGCATGTCCCTGTGGATACATCTATAGTGATGCGTCCTTCTAAATCTAACCTCCTCCAAATGATCCTAATCAGCATCTGATAATCGATCTCAGACATCATCCAATATCTTCATGATCTTATCATGTGTCGCCAATCTCTCTCTAGCTTGCATCCATAATGAAACAACATACTATCATAAACAAACAATCAAAAATCAATCAAAATTAATCACAACTTTTTTATTTAAAATTTTGAATCACCAGCAAATCTACTTAAATCATTGTCAACCCCATAAAAATTACCCATGACCTTTAAATCACTAGCAATTTCCTAGCAATTTGTCATTTTTAGGAAAAAAATAAACAAAATATCTCAAAATTTAAAAAATTCCACCTACCTCGGCACAAGTGGGCCTTCATCACCTCAACACACCTCTAGCTATCTCTGTCTCACTAAAAATATCAAAAAATAGGGTTTGTTTTATTATTTAAACTCTTCAATCGCGATGGTGAAAAATGAGTGCCCGAATTGCATTATCAATTTAAAAATCCCACCCACCCGATCGTCGGTGATTGGGCTAATCATTGAAAAAAATTGTCAAATTACTAGTGACCTAAGGTAATCACTATTTATTACCTCCCCTTTATCCAAACTATCATTATTGGCCTTCAAACCTTATCAAATCATGATTTTTTGTCATTCTTGTCAACAATTGCACATTTTTAAAGAATGTGCTTCCTTTTTCACGCCCTAAGACCCTCTTAAAATTCAAAATTTAAATCAATATATATATATATATATATATATATATATCATATCCTTATCAAATCCCCCTCATATTTTTTAGCATTTCAGGAACATTTTCCCTTATTTTCATTAAGTCATATGTCTATAAATTGAGATTCCATTGGTTTCCCTATCACTTGACTTCCTGACCATGTAAGCCCGCCTTTATGGAAACATCCTTTATATCGAGTTTGTGTCTCTCAATACATCATGGATATTATATGCTTTTGGTAATTTTTTCCTACCACTCCTTATAATTCATACGTCTATAGGCTGAGAACCCATTAGTTATCACTTGCCTTTCTGGTCACATAATACCACCTTTGTGGCAATATATTTCATGCTCGGTCTTGGGGCACCTTAAATTAAAGTACACTCATCACACATACCTATCCCATCTAGCAACCTATTCAAATAGGTGACCATTTTACTTCATCATAATGACCCCCAGTTTTGGGGGACCACCTATCCAACACAAATCTGATCATTCTACTTGTTTTTGTCCAACAACTTATCCATCATAAACCACTTAACAAATAGGGGAAAATATAGACACTTGTTTTCAATACCCTACATTGTTTATCCAAACTCCTTATATTCACACTCAAAATATTAAACTTATCTTATTATTAGTAAATCATACAATGAACCCTATTAAGTCACACTTTACCTACAGTAAAAATCTATTTCACTCACCCTAAATGACTTAAACCGCCCAAACCACTTTAAACTTATCCTAACCCATTTTATCCCTAACTTTCTAACCTCCCAACTCCCTCAGCACATTCCTAACCATCACTACTCATCCCCATACCCAAAATAACCCTTTCGGAAGTGGTTGAAACAACTTCCAAGTGGTTTTCCCCACTTTTCATGGGTCACCAGCGATTCTAATTAATCATCGACAATTATATAAGGAACATAAAACTTTATAAATGAGGATCCTTATGCATTACAACAAATGTATGTTACTCTGAAGACTTAGACAATTGCGTTTCACACATCTTCACTCCTCCATTATCCCTATCAAGTCCTAGAAAGATGTATAAACTCTTTAATATTCCCACCACATTGTTTTCTAGAATTTGTCAACAAAGGTAAGCTTTTGTCTTTAGTTTTCATATTCAATTTGTTATTTATTTACATTAAAGACCATATCAACTCATAAATTATTTGTTGCATATCCAATTTGTATCATATTAAATAATCAACATTTTCCATAGTAATCACCAATGATTTTCCATAAATCATCAGCACCAATATAGAATCATTAGTGATCCCTGTCTTGTTATCACTTTAATCACATTTCTCATATTTGTAATCAGTATATCAATCTATTTTCTGTCTAATATACCTATTTTCAAGTTATTTCTCTCTGTAGATGACTATAGTAGGTCATGTACACTCAATCACAAGCATATATGACCTTCTTATTGTTTCACAGCCACTAGTCTAGCAACAATTCAACAATTCACATGAATTGGGTCTATGTCCCATCTCCTTGATACCAAACATCGAAGACATCGAAGATCAACTTGAATTCATATGAGAAGAACTGGGTGTTGTTGAGCTAGCCTAGGATGAATACTTCAAGGATTTTGTGTTGGTAGTAACCCTTTCTTAAGCCACTACATGGAGCAGGATCTCTCTATCCCTCTCAAACTTTAATCATATTGTCATTATCAATTATATTTATATCTTTATCACTTGATTGTAAAATTAGTTTACACCCTTTAAAGAATCCCTTTGGTTCCTTGGATTGGCCTTTGTTGAGTAACTAGTCATATCTTCATCTAATATCTATCTTGTATAGTTATCTATATATGTGTAGGTTTATTTCTTTTGCTAGAAGCAAGAATCACGTGTTTGCTTTGTGTCCATGCATCTCAAAATTGTATTATCAATGTAGATATCATTAAACCTTATTGTCTTCTAAGTTTTTGGTGATTCGCTATAAAATAAGTAAACTGAAATATACCTTAAACACATTTGTTACTCATTGTAAAAGGTATTCTCTACCAAACAAAATAATGACTCCTTCATTCAACTAAAATTTCATAGTGTGAATCATGAATCTATTAAGTCACTAAGATGTTTTGCACTATTTTAAACTTATCCAAGTGCTCTTTCTTTAGCATGAGAGGCTTAACATTTGTTTCTTGACCAATATCTTGAAACTTACTATTTTTAGCAAGCCTTATTTTAAGAAGTACATTTTAGTTACTAGTTTCTTAATTTGGCACTTTTGAGTTTCCCTTACGTGTAAGGGACAATGTCAACTCTGAGAATGAATTGTTTACATCATTTACTATTTATAGATAGTGAGGCTTAGGAAGGCTTAATATTTTTATAATTGGGTCTTCCCGGTGTCAAAATGGAATGAAAGTGGTCTCAAAGTTTTTTTATTTCATGAGGATGCTTTGCTCCAATTTTTGGAGGATTTCAATCTCTAGAACTCCGTAGATCTAAAAAATTAAGTTTTATGTTAGATAACTTTATATTTCCTTTAAAATAATGTAGACCACCATTGGATGCAAGTATGGATTCATTTAAAAGGTGTTTTTCAGGAGTTATTAAAATCATGGGGATCAGACAAGAGGTTTAGGAGATATGAGTAACTTTCTATTTTTAGCATATAAAGCCTTTAGAATATTTCTAGTAGCATAACAGTAAGAAGAGTGAGCTTTTGGAGGAAAAAATAAACTTTAAATTATAAAAATGGCTAAGTGTTCGAATATGAAGCTTTTTATTCTCACTTACACACCTTAACTCAAGTTTGACTTAAGTAGGATTAATTAGAGTTGAATGGGGGTTGATGTGTAGTTGCACCCTGAAAATAGGGGAAAAGAGGGATAAAGGAGACACACAAGTGCAACTTACACCAGATTAGGACAAGTGTCACCTTGTGGTTTCATGTGAGTGAGATGAAGGGGGCTAGAAATTATCACTCGGGAGTTATATTTTGGTTATGCATGTGTCTGAGGGCTAGTTGAGAAAGTGGTTCATACTTTTGTGTCCCTCTTGCACCATGGGGATAAACCAATGGGATAGAAAGGGGGTAAATGTGTGACTAATGGGTCTTCATCATGAGAAAGACTTGGTTTATTTTTACATTGTGCTCACCTGACCACTCAAGTCACAAGTTTTAAGCACCAAAAACATAACATCCTTAGGGGGTCACACTTTGATGTCCCCTTTTCACCTCAAGTGTAATCCAAAGGGATACCAAGGGTGAAAACGTTTGACCAAGCCATTTTGAAATGTTGACTTCACCTGCCAAGTGCATATTAGGACTATAGGAGAGCTTATTCTACCATGGGAGCATGGAAGAGTGTTTTGGGGTCAAATCTTATATGATACTAACTTAAAATCATATTTTTAGATCATATCAGCCATTATTAGGAGCCAATTATGTATGTAATTTGAATTTTGGAACCATTCACTTTTCATCATGAAGGATCAACAATAGTGACTTGAGCTACCACAAGAGATATTGAAAACTTAAACAAAAATTTATGCTCCCATCATGTGGAGAATTCCAAGATATTTCCATTGGGTATTTTAAGATATTACAAATCCTCCCAAAACTCACACAATCTTCCAACAAAGTTGAATTTCTATGTAAGATCCTTCATTCCCTATGCCAAAAATAACCTGGTTTTTCTTAACTTGTTGCTGAGATCAATTATCTCCATATAATTTCCCTAAAATACCTCAGATAACTTCATTTCTCTCTTACACAACTTTCAGATGGTTTAATTCTCCCCTTCTATATTTCAAAGGATGTCCACATGGTGTAATATGGCTAAAAATAGCCAATTTAGTACTTTGGAGAACATTATTCCATTTCAAAGCTTAGTCTTATCATGAAATAAACCTAGATTCATTCCCTTGCACATGAAACACACTTGAAAACCATGTTAGTACTTTCCTCTCATCTGAAATGAGGGTGACACATACCTAGAGGGGTTACGTGAGCTGATAAGATGGACGGAGGAAGGATTCATAATGATCGGGAGATAGATTTTTAAATGGTGGGCTTAGTTATCATGGTTAAAATTTTCAATTTTACGTGCTAGACATTTTGCATGATAATAAATTTCCTTAAAATAGATATCATATAATTTAGAAGGAAAAAAATTATGATATAAAACATGAATATGATAATAACAATAATGAACATAAACTCCAAGGCTACAAAGGGTTGAGATACGATGTTTGATTCTCACACTGTGTTCACCAAATGCTTTAACCCATTTTATATTTGATTAATATTTAACACAACCAAAAAGGAATGAAATAAAATCTACATGGGCTTATTCTAATTAATTAAATTCCAACATTAACCATTCAAAATATAATAGCACGTTAATACTTACAATAAATGTACACGATGCTATACAAGTTTATAAATACATGGGATTGAGTGAACTTAGTTGATTACATATGATTACGGGAAATTATGGGTGATTTGAATGATGGAATAAGGAGATCTAGACTTAAATTTTTTCATGGGAAAGACTGTATAGTAGGGACATGAACATATGTACGATATTGACCTATTTGTGTGGTCTTGACCCTGCTTATAATTATGATTTGTAAATTTCTAGGTTTGTTACTTATTTGAATATCTTTGTCACTCTATGTTGTTCGTTTTTGGTCACACTATAGGAAGCATAGATTTATTTTCTCAAGATTCCAAACCTAAACCATGGATAGAGAGTCCTATAAAAAAAAATTATTTGGGTTGTGGACACCCCCGTGCACTACCAATGTTGGCACTACTTTAGAGAGGCCTCAAACCGCACACCATTCTCCACATAGTCTATGATATCTAGTTTTACTGTAATAAGATTTGACATTATTTCTTTGATAAAGCTTGACTTGACTTTCTCTCTTGCAAATATACTTGACTAAGTGACTTTAGATGCTTCAAACTTTGGAAAGTGGTCCCTTAGACCTGGTGGGAAACTTTATACTTGTAGATAGTGGTGCCCTAATGAATATGCAGAGGTATTTTTGAAGTGTAGGGATATTTTGGTGCCTTTTGTGCTATCTTTTGTATTGGGATTCCATAATAGTGTTACATTATAAATAAGGTGAGTTTTACTTGCTTATATTTACTTCTTAAGGTGATATAAGTTACAAAGGTTTACTAAGGAGGAAATGAACCAAAGAATAATATGCAACTGAAATTTAAGGATCAAAGTGAGCAAGGGTAAAACCGTACACTAGAGTTAGGACCGTATGACACAAACTAACTCTACTATATATTTTTTACCCTAAAAGAAGCTTACAAGTGGAATTTCTAAATGGATTTCATGTAATCAATTCTTAAAAATTGTCGATGGATGAGTGTGTATGACCAAGAAAGCTAGACAAGATACCTAGAGATGTATCGAATGAGAATGGGTAAAGTTCACTTGTTTGAGAAAGTGAGCAATGTCAAAACCAATAGTGTGAAAGAGTAAAATTACAAAAATTGAGTGTATAGAACAGGTTTGAAGCTTCTTACTAGGTCAAGAAATCAATCTCTCTCATCTGCAATCCCTCAAATATCCCTTCTTTGAGTAATTTAGCAAGAGGAAAACTCATCTCAAGTATTGTCAAAGAAGTTTCCAAATTTAGTTGCATTCATTCAAATATCATGTGCTAGGTGGGGAATGGTGTGCGATTTGAGGCCTCTTTAAAGAATTGTTAATATCAGTGGTGCATGGGATTCCCTAAAACCCAACTAATGTTTGTTTTATAGGGTATCCCACCTATGGTTAGGGTTTGATATCTCATTTAGAATGTTCAAAGATTTTTACAACATGATTGGTAACTAGGGTTTGACAATGACAAACATTTCCAAGCATGAGACATGCTCATAATTTATAAACCCAAAATCCAAGCAAGTATAATACCATATATTAGGGTCAAAAACATACAAATGGTCCTAGTAGAGTTTTACGGTCCTGCCCCATGTCAATTTCCAATCACATTTCCAGGAATGAAGCATCATCAGTCTCAAATCTCCCTGTTCTAGTTGTCTGTATACCTAGAATTTTTTAGATCCATTTGTGATTATCTAAGTGCAGTCATCCCCTTATGTTTTCAATTTCATATCTTATTTCATACACTAGTTACAAGTATTAATGTGTTGTTGTGATATTGGATAATTAATGTTGGGCAATTAATTAAATAGAATAACCTCCTAGAGGTCCACTTATATCTTTTAATGTACTTAATTCACTAATCTTGATTTCATATAATCTAATAATAGTATAAAATGTTGGCATTACCAATTTTCGCAAAGGTATTTAAGGTCTATTGTAATACTATTGGTATAGTCATTGGTGTAGCATTGAGTCAAAAAGATAGACATGTTGCATATTTTTGTGAGAAGTTAAATGATGTGAGGAGAAAGTATGGTGTTTATGACCAGGAATTTTATGCAATTATAGGGGCATTGAAGAAATGGATATTATTACCAAAATGATCCTCCTACCCATTTAGAGCAACCAAAACATATTACCATTGTTTTATCCCATCATTTTAATGCTTCATTGGTCTCTTTTTTTAATTTTATTATAGTATACAAAGTTCAAGACCCTTAGAATGGGATTTGGGAGAAGTTGAAATCATTGGAATACTTTTTCCAACTTTTTTCCTCTTTGCAATGCATTTGAGACCACATCTATACTTTACCCAAGGTGTTGGTAGTCAGACCCAAGCTCCACATATGTTCACATTCTTCCTTGGGGTATTTTTAAACTCTTTTCATGAAATTGTGATCGTTCAGAGGTAGTTTCAACTTTGCATAGTTTCATAGTTGGATTTGAGACATTATTGGGTTATTTAAACACAATTACAGTCAACCTTTGATGAATTTCAACCCTCCTTTACTGTACAGTCTGCCCTAGGTTGATTTTTAAAGCTTCACAGTTGAATTTTTAGTGTTTCCTAACCTGTATATGTTAGGAAATCAGTGCTCTCATATCTATTTGTAATTGATAATTACAAGGGTAATTATTATTGGTAAATATTATTGTTATATTGTTATGATATATTGTTTCAATAATATATCATTCATAGAGTTTTGTTATACCCGTAAAACTATTAGCATGTTAGCTGGTTGTGCAACTTCCTGGTGTGTAGGAGGTTTCTTTTCTATTCCTATGGCTATATAATAGCCATTTACATTGTAACAGAATAATAAAATTCATGTTTTTCATTTCTGCTGCACTCTGACCAAATTCTAGATTTGGTATCAGAGCGAAGTTCATCCTAACAAATTTGATCCCGTGTTTTAATGGAAGCATAATATAATAATAGGGGCAGTCAATTATTGTTTTGCCCCTCAAGCTGGTAACACTATGTAAAATTGTTTGAGTTATATATACTATTAGCTTAAGCAGAGTGTGCTGGAGATTCTTAGTGGTTCCAAAATATACTTTTGTTGTTCGTATTCCATCTCTGTTGTCCTCAGTTAGATCTCTCTGCTGAGTAACGTATTCGACCTCATCTCAGGAGTTATATTTTGCAGCCTTAGACAGTTCTAGTCTTTGATCGTGAATAAATATATTAGGTGGCACCGAGTATTAATAGTTGGTATTAATACTCTAAAGAATTTCATCCACAAATCTGTGCACATATCTAGTCTACACCAGCTATTAAAGCGGTTTAGAAGAAGTTTTGTGGTTTTGACGTTTCCAATTAGTGCAGATAAGGTGATTAAGAACGTATTTGTGTAAAGATTCTTTGTATAGTACTGATCTGCAGGCAGTAATTTGATTTTCCATCAATTCTGAGCCATGAGCATACTTTTTTAAGGTGTTGCTTCAGATCTTGTACGGTTTCCAGGCATTGTATTCTGAAGAATGAGTGGAATTGCATATTGAATAGAGTTAACAAGTAGTTGAGAATTATATCTGAGTTTGGTTTATTAGCATAAGATGGTATCGCAGACTGAGTCACGCATAATGGTATCTCATAATGCAATCCCGCCTTGTCCCCTTCCTGGTGTTGGGAAAATGTGAGGGTATCCATTGGCTAGACAGGATTCTATATATTCCTTGAAGTTAGATGAGTTTTAGAGAGCTATTGGGGAGCCAGGGAAGAATTTTGGGTACATAAACATGGATGAGTTTCTTAAGAACATCTAGACTGCAAACAAAAGTCCACTTCAAAACGGTCTGCATTCTTTTCTTGTGTATTGTGTTGGCTGCGAATCTGCGTTTTAGTCAGAGTTTTTTAATTTTAGTGGGTCGAATAGCCTTTTTAGCTTCTTTTTCTTTTTTGGAGATGTAAAAAGAGTAAAGTGGTCTTTGTCTTAATATTAGATTTATTTAAATTCTAGAGTTAGCTCACTTCACAAAGGTCTTGTCATTTTTGTTTAAATCCTTAAATAGGTTCCTGAATATTGTATTGTAAAAGTATGAAGGTCGTTATTTTGTTTCCAAAATTATCATCCTCTTTGTTGGTGTCTCTAGTCAATTTGTTTTGTCAGTAATAGCATTGTCATTGTTAATGTCAAAATCATTGTCAATAGTACTGAACATTTGTGTGTCTATTCTTACAGTGAGTCATGAAAAGAGTCAAAAAATAATGGGTCATTGCGTATCAAGTATAAAAGTCAAACGTTGTGAATATAAAAATAAATAAATAAAAATTTGCCTTACGGACGCATTTTCGGTGGAATCCGACGTCTATTTAAGGCATGTTTTTTAGCTTCATGGTCACATTCCGCTGAGGTATTAGTGTCATTAACTAGAGGACGGAGGCAACAGAGGCTGGAGGTCAATCAACGACCTCTCGTCAGTCACCAACGATGGGGCCACACCAAGTTGTGGTGACAATGTGTTTGATTTCAATATTTGATTTCCAGTGTGTTTCTTTTTCAGAGTTCCTGATTTTCGTGAATAAGTGGAAAATTCACATTGAGGGGGGGAACATGGTCTCAATGTTCCTTTTCCTTTTCTTCATTTTTCATATTTTTATTCTATGAGCAGTTTTTTCCTATGTTAATTCCCTGATGTGAATATATTCTGGAAAGATGAAAGCACAAAAAAAAATAGCATCATGTTTCTTGAAGAGGATGAGCAGAGGATCATACCTAGAACAGCGGTTCCTTATTGGTGGATAGGGGTCTGTATTTGATGAACAGGGGTTCATATCATATGAGAAGGGGCTCATACCGAGGTTGTTGGTCAGCGTTTTCAAAACCATCGAGTGAGCCAAGATCATGAGCACGCACGGGCGGCAAGCTGCAAAGGAAGTGTGATCGTTTTTCTCCCATGTCGCACTAAGGGGGAAATGTTAAGAAATTATTGCTTTCATATCTATTTGTAATTAATAATTACAAGGGTAATTATTATTTGTAAATATTATTTTTTATATTGTTATGATATATTGTTTCAACAATATATCATTCATAGAGTTTTGTTATACACATAAAACTATTAACGGGTTAGTTGGTTGTGCAACTTCTTGGTTTATAGGACGTTTCTTTTCTATTCCTATGGCTATATAATAGCCATTTAAATTGTAGAAGAATAATACAATTCATGGTTTTTCATTTCTGCTACACTCTAACCAAATTCTAGATTAGTCATGTTGGATTTCTAATAATAATGGTCAACTTTTTTTTTTACTTTAGAATAAATCCCACATTCATAATTAAAGGCGGATCAAATGGGTTTAAATATCGAATTTCTTTAATGGTTAAGTAGAGAAAAGGCTCCACTTAGCTTTTCTTTTGGTTGAGTTTGAAGATTAATTAAGGCATAATTAGCTACATAAAAATAAGAGGTGCATAAATCATAAAAATAAAGGCCTGACAGTTGGTCCAATATTAGGTGGTTGGAGGTCAAGAAAGTTAAGAAGGTTGAAAATAAGCTAAGGCATAGAGAAAAAATCGATAATCGTACCTAATCATGGGATGCCACATGGCCCAAAGTTGAAACAAATCACAAGATATCAAGTCTTGAGAAAATGAAGATTTAGTGGGCCAACGATTGAGTATACAAGACCCCGTATCTAATCATAGGCTACCATATAACACAAAGCCATGCGATCTCGTAGCCAAAAAATTCTAGTTATATGGAACCAATCATGGAGACTCGTAAGTTACGAAGTTGAAAAAGTGAGGTTAAGAAATCAACTAAGGAAAATTCATAACCTGATATCTATAATGAATCACATGTTACCACATATTCCAAATTCAAAAATTCATGATTGGTCCAAGTAGCACAATCACATGAGGTTAAATATTGGGAAGATTAAGAAATTGGCTAAGATAAAAGTGTAACTCAAAGCCCATAACCAATCACAGGCTACCATAAGCCACAAATCCACACAAGCCTATAGTGAATCACATATTAACATGTGGAAAAATCATGGAACCTAAGATGTTAGAGGAATTGAGTGAAGGAAGGAAATGAGAGAAAATAGATTCAGATTCATGTTCCCGTAACTAATCATAGAATGCCATGTGTCACTAAAATTGAACTCAAAGTTTGTTGAGATGACATAGTTTGAATAAGAATAAGTTGAAGCAATGAGAAAAGAGAAGGGGCCACATGAAATGGTAAATATTTGAGGTTAAAATTGGTGTCCTTTTGGCCATCAATTGTGTGAAATGACATGGGAATATTTAGATAACCATAACTTTTTATCCACCACCAAATCATGAAAAAATAGTCTTGTTGGAAAGCTATTGAGGACTACTTCAACTTGGGATTGGTTTTGAGTCATTATTGTCCATATTTTAAAAGTTGTGGGAAAACTTAAGTGTTATTTTCCACTTTCCTTCAGTGAATCAAATCATGTCAATTAGTTAGATCTTTTTCAATCAGACACATTATCTTACAACTGTGCAAATACACTAGAATATGATTCAAGTTTGTTAGAGGGGATATTATGGTTAAGCATCATTTTTATGAGTTGGGTACGTGAAATATCATGCACCCAAAATATTCTTCTCCTTTCCCCCAACCTTTTCCCCTCCCTTCTTCTATAAATAGTAGTTTTATCTCATTATAAATGGTTCCTCCTTCTTGAATTAAAGTTACTCTGCTCTTTTCGGGATTGAGCTTTTAGTTTTTTTATATTTGTTTATAAGTCTTGTTTTTATGTATTACCTCTTTTTTGTTCTTTGTGATTCGTTATGTGTATCAAGTTTGCATGATTTTTTTTCATTGTGTATGATATAGGATAAGATGTATATATCCTCAAATATTTTTTTCTATCACCATGTTTATTTTATTTTTTTTGCTTCTTCCCTTTTCTCCTACAAGTGGTAGATTAGGTTTACATTAGGGTAACATAATTTATTTTGGATAATAAGTTGACTTTCTCTAGAGGTTTTCCCTGAGGATAAAAGGTTCCAAAACTTAAGGTCATTCTCATTATTTCTTTTGAGATACCAATATTCTTTTGGTGCTCTTAGGGAGTAAATTTTCAGAAAACTACATAGACATTGCATGTTTCCTAAGGAATTTATGTTACACATAGACCATCATACAATGGTTTATTAATAACTAGGGAAATTTAAACTATAGATAGATGAAGCATGTAAAGTACTTACATATATACACTTTTATGTTGAAGCAACTGAGTGGAAATTATAACAAGGTGGTAGATGAACTCAATAGGCATAATTTTTTGTAGCTAGAGGTAAGATTAGAAGTTATGAGTTTTGAATCCATGATAGAGATGTATATGCATGATGAAGATTTTAGATAATCATGGGAGACATGTGTAGTACCTATAAGTATTGACATGAAACCTTGGTTGGACTACTTTGAGAATGAGGGTTTACTATTCAAAGGCAGAAAAATAAACATATTGTTGTAAACAATAAAATTTGGCAATATATCATTTGACACTATTGATCTTGGCATTGCACATTTGCATGGACAAATGCACTTTCCTCACTCTTACTTAGCACACCCTGATAGCACTTCATGTACTTGTTTATCTGTGCACACCTCTTTGTCGTCAGTTTCTAGAATTTAACTACACAAAATACACTAAGGAACAATCATTCTTAAGCAAGGGGGGATTAAGCCCTAGGTAGACTAGGCAACTGACTAGGGTGCCAACACTAAGGGGTGCCTAAATTTTTTTTAAAAATATATTTTTTTATTATTATAACTTAATATTAATTTTTTTTACCTAAATTCAACATTAATTAACCCTTTTATTGATATTATTATAGAGTAATATAAATTTCATGCATAAACATAAAAATGTAGTATAGTATTTTTACAAGTAAAATAAATATGCATATTTTTAATCTCATTCAATTTTCTTGGTATTATTACCCTTTCTTTAATGTAGCTCTAGATCATTCATGTGTGTAATTTTTCCTCAAAAATGTCTCATGTATATTTTATAATGTCACCGGTGTAGTTAGTAGAGAAAAGTATAATTGAAGGAAAGAATTATTTAATTCTCTATTCCTAATGTTTTAGGGGAAATGTATCCTTTTTATGGAGGAACTAGTAGGCTTGGTCCAGATACCACTATGCATAAAATGATGAGATCCACCTAACAATTTTTTTTCCTTTCAAAAAAATAGTTCTTTTTTTAGCTTTAAGTCTCATCACCTACTTGATATTGGTAAATAAGAGAAGTAACCAAACTTGTATACAAAATTGTATTTTTCATAGTCAGTGGGTTAGGAAGCCCACTGACTACCTAACCATATCTTTTGATCTTCAAAAACTTTATGCTTTTCAAAATACTCTTCCTATGGACCATGATACTTCTAACATTTTCATAGTCTCTCCAAACCAAAATTTTACTTCATGTTCTCCCTCATCTTTCATACTCTCCCATATTATTACACCTTCTTCTCCTCATCTTATAACACATGATAATCCTATTATATATTCTTTCTTTGATCATGTTCTTTCTTGTGACAATATGGATGCTAATAATGCTACTCAGGGTACAATACAGTAAATTGATACTTATAGCACGTTACTATTACAAATTGCTCAGATCTCATCCAAACAAAGGTACAGTCGTTATATGTTACAATCAATACTTTCTACTATTTCAAATCTATTCCCCTAAATGACCTAACCTAGGGGCAAAGCAAAAACCTCTCTGTGAGTAATCTACTAAGTACATACCATCTTAATTAATCTTATATTACTCAAATTGAATCAATCAATTGGTACAATAAGCATTCTTACAATATCTCCTAAATGACCTAACTTGGGAGCTACATTACATTACTATCACTTCTAGATGACCTAACTTGGGACTTGCATTACATTACTATTGCTTTCAGATGAAATAAATTTGAAGCCATCTACCATTATTCAAATCAGAACACCTATTACTATAGGAGTGGGAAAATGAGACATCATTGTCTTTCCTATATTTCTCTTATATGGGTTCTTCAATTGGAACAAACTATATTTTTTCAAACAAAACTAATCAAAACTAAATTTGGTCTTTATCCATCTATAGTGGTTGGACCTTTTGGGGATGTAGTCATGGATGGAGAGTAAAACTAGATCTCTCTACCCAACACTCTTCCTCTAGCGGAAATATGCCTAAATCCTCCCATTTACAAACAAAATCGGGTTGGGAATTGATCACTTCCTACCTCTTCAATCTCCTTTGGAAACAATTCAAAATCTCCAAAGTCTCTAAATAATTTTAACTATTTCTCCAAGTTCTTATTATGACGGTTTTCTATCTCCACTTGTGCCACATGGGTCAAAACATTGATCCATGGTTTTTCACACCATAAGTTTTTATATTATATGTGCACTTTGCAACATGGCTTCTCTGAACTCTATACAAGTATGTTTCTTACTTCCTTTACACTACTTGAATTTCATTCAAATATCATAAACGAGGGGAAAATGTAGACACAAAATCACGCACATACTACTATTTTACTAAGTCATCAAGTATGTTATTATATGTGTGGCTATTAAGTAAGAAAACTATTCACTAGTGACACAATCCTTTGTCCATATACTTGTTTTGATTGTTTATATTATATTTCTCTCTCTCATATGTCCTTTTTGTATCCCATTCTAGTCAAGTCACAAAGATCCCTATCTTTCTGACTTTTCACATTTGTTGGTATTTATCTTAGGACACTAGCTCCCACACTGGGAATTAATGCCTATGCGCTCTTATCCATTCTGAGTGCTTTTTACCTCTTTGTTCTTTTTACTCAATTTGACACTTTTGGTCAACCTTTCTAGTTTTTTTAATCTTATCCTGAGCTCATAGTCATCCTTTTGGGTCACTAGTGTCGAAATCCAAACAAGATATCCATATATATATACAACATACACTCTATTATTCTAGCTAGTAATTATAAGGGGAAATGACTACATTTTTGGGCTACAGACACTGCATAGGAAGGGGAAGTGCTTAATTAAATATCACACATTTTCATCTTATCTAGTTATAAGCCTGATATCTTGGCATCATTTGCACAAGGGAAACCTAAGGACTCTATTTCACACACAAGCATAAAAAAATACATGGAGTCTGGAATGTATTGCAATGCTCAGTCATAAGTTCACTCATTGGGTGACCGTCAGGGTTATTCTGACTTCACATATTGTATATTTCATTGTGAGCTTGTATAATTAGTTAGGATTTGTTTTACAGGTTACATGTACCTTCGGCGATGAAAGAGTGAATATCGGGTGACTAACAAAAATTGGCAGTGAAACCTTAGCAACACAATAAAGTAGATCCCAATCTTTTGTGCAATCACTAGTGCCTAGGAATAGTCACCAGCACCCTGGGCGTCCCTGCCTAGCACCAGGCACCCATGTCTGGCCTCATTCTCAGATTCCAAAATTTATAGGGAGCGATTGCAACATGTTTTTCATCCCTTCTGGCACTTTTCACAGTCGAGATTAGTTCTAAATCAAGCATAAATCAGCTAAGTCATTTATCTCTCTTATTTACTTACAGTTTTACATTTCTTAAGTGCTTATCATATGTATCTTTAATATATTTTAACATATTTGTTACTCTGTGGTTGGATTTAATTCAAATTAAATTAAATCACCTAGATCGTAAACCTATAAAGAGTTCCGATTTAGGACATGTGTTACATCTTAAACAGACTATTTAAAAAAAGATAAATGAAAACCATCATGCATTTTAGATCATGCGGGAGATAACAACAGTTGATATGAAGCCAAAATTATGATTTTAAGAATTTCAAATGTTCTAACATATCTTGGTGACAACTTGACAAACTTGCCAAGTGTTATTGATCTCTTCTCGGATTAACCCTTAAGAAAACTTTATCTCCAAGCTCCAATTTTTTGTTTACTCATTTCATATATGTGTAGATCGTCTGCCTATCAAAAATTATTTCAACCACTCAGGAATGATCTTAACTTGATTTTCCATTTCTGTCAACATTTTAGGGCCCACTACATCTCTTTCCTTGGTATTGTCACAATTGATAGGTGTTCTTCTCTTTCTCACATATAAAGCTTCAAATTGTGACATTTTCAGCAAAGAATGATAAGTGTACCAATTGAATATATTTTTCCCACTTGTATTGTTGATCCATTCAATACATCTTGAGCATATCCTCCATAACTTGGTTAACTTTTTCAATTTGACCATTTGTTTCTAGATGGTATGTTGAACTAAAATTCAGTTTCATTCCCAAAGATGAATTTAAGGTTTTCCAAAATCTAGAGGTCATCATTGGGTCCCTATCATAAATTATCAATCTCAGAACCCCATGTAATCTTAAATTTTCATGAACAAATTGTTTCGCAAGTACGAGTGAATCATCTTTTATATTACCCGGTATGAATTGGGCTACTTTTGTTAACTTGTCAACAACAACTAGAATTGTGTCATGTTTTTTAGGCATTGGAAGTCCCTACACAAAATCCATGCTAATAACTTTCCATTTGTAGTGTGGAATGTTGTGAGGATACAACAGACCAGTAGGATGCATGTGCTCTGCTTCAACATGTTGAGATTCAAGACAATGAGAAGCATAGTTTTTCATGTCCTTCTTCATTCCTTTCTAGATATATTGTTGTTTTATATCAGCCAAAAAATGTATCACTCATAGATACCCAAAATAAGGAGAATCATAGAATTCTTTCATGACTTTTTTTCTAAAGTCATTTCCTAAAGGTACATAGACTCTACCTTCATATTTAAATATTCCTTCACTATAAAACTTAAATCCATCATACCTTTTATCATGTGGATCTACTACTAACTTAGCCTTTACATGTTTAAAATAAGAATCAGTTATAATTTTTTCTTTACGTTATCTTTGAATTGAGTCCTGAGGGTCACAATAGTGAAAACATGCTTCCTAAAACTTAGTGCATCTATCACTCAATTATGTTTTCCTTTTATGTAACTTATATCAAAATCATACTATGATAAAATTTCAAGCCACCTATGTTGTCTTGCATTCGATTTTTGTTGCATAAATATATATTTCATCCCCGATTGGTCTATTTTCAGTTTGAAAGGATTTCCCAATAGATAGTGCCTCCAAACTTGCAAAGCGTGAACTATGATAGTGAGTTATAAATCATGGGGAGCATATTTCAGCTCATGTACCTTCAATTTTATGCTCTCGTATGCAATCACATGATCATTTTACAGAGTATTCCATCCAAACCTTCACCGGAGGCATCAATTACCATGGTGAAGCTTTCGTTTGGATCCAAAACCTTCAAAATAGGTTTTATAGTTAGTTTATCTTTTAGAAAATTAAATGTATTCTTGAATTTATCAGACCAAACAAATTTCTTATCTTGTTTCTGCAGATAATTTATCAGAGAAACAAATCTATAGAAATCATTAACAAATTTTCTGTAGTACCCAACCAACCCCATGAGGCTTCTAACTTCATGGATGTTATTAGGAGCGGGTCATTATATTATAGATTTTATTTTTGATGGATCAACTAAAATTCCATCCTTATTAATTGCATTCCCAAGGTCTTGGAATTCATTCTGATAAAATGGACATTTTGAAATATTTCCTTACAATTTTCTTTTTCTAAGTATATCCAACATTGTTCTTAAGAGCTCGTTTTGTTCTTCTATATTTTTAGAATAGATCAAAATGTCATCCAAGAAAACTAGCACAAACTTGTATAGGTAATCCTAAAAATTGTTATTCATTAAGTTTGTGAATGCATCTTGTGCATGATTTAATTTAATTTGGATTAAATATAATTACAGAGTAATTGATGTATAAATGATAAAATAAAGCATTGATGTAAGCAAAGTAAGATGTAAAATATGAGACCCTATGAAAGATATAGAGAAAAGAAGACATGGCTTATTTCTGTGAAATTTGAAACTAATTTGGGCAGGGAGAATTGATGAACAGAATGTAAACAGTGTCATAATCAATCTCTGTAAATTCTATAACTCATGAACAATTACAGGCATGGTCACTGGCGATTGGATCTGGGTGCCCATGACTATGCAAAATATCTAAATCTAGTTTTTGATGTGTCACAAGGGTTTCTCAGTTACTCTTTTTTGATCACCTATTGTTTGCACTATGATCACCAAAGGAACCTATAACCTACAAAATAGATGTTCCCCTATAAAAGCCCACAACCCACATCAAACCTAAAAAGGAAAATGCATAATGGGGAGTAATATTGACCTCGTCAGTCATACCAAGAGTTAACTTATGACCAAGTGTGGCACTACATCTTAGACTCTGTGTTGTTCTGGTGAGTGTGTGTATAAATTGTTCCCTAGGATACCCTTGTGTAAGTTACACTTGATAATGGGTTGTAGCTAAATGTAGCAATGTGGTAGAATGTGTGTATGGAATAGATTGAACTTCCCCTTCCTATGTTTTGTATCCAGAAGTATGCATCCATTTTCCCTTGAATGAATGCTAGATGGATGCCTTTAGTGCTCTTAAGTGCATTTGGATGCAATCTTAGGTGATGATAATATATGTTTAGTGTTTGGTCCCCAATTTTGAACGTATACTATGTATTTATATGATTCCCTTCTTTGAATTTTTTATTAACTACAAGGCTGACCCATAAGTGAAAAATATGCCCAAAAGATAAATGATACCTAAAAGGAGAGAGTAAGGTGGGAAAGGGTCAAGGGTCCCAGAGGGGACAGGAGCACTTGGCCGCTATTATCCTAATTGGGTGCTAGTGTTGAAATCCATGAAATATAAATAAGTAAAGTTATGACTGGGTTGTAGGGTGTGTAAGACCAAATAGAAGACAAAAAAGATAAAAAAGGCCAAAGATAGTTATCAACCACTAGTTTAATCGCTTAGGAATCATGTAAATGCTAGTATGATTTTAAGACCTAGAAATGTACCCAAGTGTGTGATTTTGTGTCTACATTTTATCCCACTTTATGTTTTTGAGTTGATACTCAATAACATAAAGTAGATAAGAGATGTGTGCCTTATGATCCTGTAGAGCATGTGGTGAATAATGTGCCGATTGGACAAGTGAAGCGTGGAATGATGCTAAGTGAAGCATGGAGACTGTTGATGATGATTATTGTAGATAAACCATTAGAGTTGTGGGAATCCTTAGGTTAGTGGGACATGCGCCCTAAGGAGACCTCTAGATTTTAAAGAAGTTGGATCTTCTTTGTAGTGCGAGATGAGGGTTAGAAAGAAAAAACAAAACCTTAATTTAAAAGGGAGCGATGCGCCAAACAAGCCTCTAAAGAAATCAATCGAGAACACAACTGTCTGAAGGAGGGAAACGGTGGGCTGAAAAGGGTGGAAAAAATTGCACCACAGGCCAGAGAAGGTCACACAGAACACTACCTCAAACTACTTAAATGCAACTTCAAAGATAGTAATAACATTAAGAGATACACATATTCTATTTGAAAATAAAGGCGATCAGAGATAAAAAATACATGCGAAGGATGGAAAAAATGCACCACATGGCATATTATATTACTCCAAACATTGTGCACAGTGTTACAATATAAAAGAGGCAAGATTGATATTACAAAACCCAAGAAGAAGGCTAGAGCTCCAGGCCTCTACCTTTTACAGAAGAGGGACTGAGACAGAGAAGAAAACTGAATGACTCTCCTTTTTTATTCCTTCATCTTTTTAAAATGATACCCAGGTCAATATATATAACCACAAAGAGATAAGGGTGAAATCCCAAAATTGCTTTTTTAACCACTTGTAAGATGCAATAAATGAGTGCAATAAATGGCACCTTGCTTGTAAAAGACTCCTCTTGGCATGTGACTTGCAGCAGTGAAAGAATGATGACCATGCTTATTAAATGCATTCCCCAGCCACTTTCTAACCGTCTCTTTGAAGTGGGCTCTTTTCCTTAAATATCATCATCAAAGCTTCATCGATTTCTACATTTCTTGATTGTTGTGCATCATGCTCGGTTTATTAGATCTAGAGTTTTTCACCCACCTATCTTTACTAAAAATACAAAACTCACTTTTCTTGGCATAGAGGATGTTAAGAGCTTTCTGAAAACTCCAATTATGTCAAAATCGGAGTTCTGGGTCAAAAGTTATGCCCATTTGAACTTTGGGGTCGGGCATTCCACGCGAGCTCTCACAATTTTTTAAAAGATCTGAGCTTTTAATATTCTAGGTGGGTTTCATGATTAATCCTACATTGAATTAACCTCCCACCATTATTTTGCAACTTGCTTTGGGTTTGGAGTCTATCTGTGTTGAAATCCACATGGAGGCAAGGCACATCTCTAGAGTCTCCGCTTTTCTTGCACCTTTTGAAAGTGCGCCGAGTTGACACATGGCACCTTCTGTGGCTCCTTTTTATTTCCACAAGTTCATAATGGGACTCATTATTCATTAATACGAGAACCCTCTCTTAGCGGTCCCCTTACCATTTGACCCCATAGGAAGTCCCGTGGGAGTTTGGAGCTTCAATTTTCTCTCTCACCTTTTGGAATTGTGCCAAGCTGACACGTGGAACCTTCCGCAAGTTCATTGCTTTGCTTTTCCAACTCATTCTAGGATCTACTTTTCATCGTGATTTGGCTAAGTTTCTTCCCCCTATTACTGGAAGCTTGACTCTTTTTGTATCGGTTCGATATTCTTGGGACTTATTTGATTAATCCAGCAGGAGTTTACTTGTTATCTAGTTTCAGAGGGTGGTGGAGGAAGTTAGATAACAGAGACTTGGATAGGAATTCAACCCTAGGGTTGAAGCGTATGTGATTCTTGTACTTGTTTTGTGCTTGTAGTCAAAGTCCTGTATATGATAAATTAGAACTTAGTTCAAGCTTATATTTTTCCTAAATATTTATAAATTATGGAGCAATTCTCAGTCTTCAATCTATCTCCTTGAGACACCATTCACATGTTATAGCTTAAGTAGGGAAGATTGCCTCCAAAGGTCTGTGTGGCATGTTCAGAGAAAATGAAATGATTTAGTGTTTATCAAATCTCTCAGAAGCATAGAGAAGTTAAGAATTTTTTTATGAGGGGTATTAACTATATGTCACTAGAAGTATAAATAATACTCCTTGTGCATAACTGTTAGAATTACTTTTTGATGTCCTAGTGAAGTAGATCTTGGTTAGGTCCTTGATGTTTCATCACTAAGGACATATGGTGATTCAAATAGCTCATTCAAAGTTTCAATTCATTTTTTATTTTAAGAACTAAAATTTAATGCAAGGACTTCATCTTTCTCAGTTACCAGTCTTTGAACTGTAAAATGCTATCTAAGAGTGTTTTTGGATTGCTACAGACTAAAACAAGGTTTGAATTAGCTGGAAAATGGTTTCACATATCCTTAGGAGTTGAATTATTTTAAGAACATAAATAAATGGAAATTAAATCAGTTTTGGATTGATCTTGGGCCTTCTCAGTCACCTAAACCCTTATTCTATGGTTTTAAAAGGAAATTCGATTCTATCTTCACCATTAACCAACCAAAAAATAGAAATTCTTTGTAGAAAGGTCTGCACATCCATATGAGGCAAGTTCGAAAAGGTTTGAAGATTTTTCATTCAAGAACGATGGATAATTCCTTACCAGTCTCCATTCAAATCATGCTTAGCAGTCAAAAGAGCATTTCACCCTTTTAAATTCTAAATATGTAAATAAGGATCAATCTTCATGTTGTCTCAAGATCTTCAAAGGTTAAAGGAGTATTGAGCACTGATTTCATTGTTTGAAAATATCCTTTTCCTTGAGAAATAAATATTTTCTCTTATACAGGGTTCTGAGCTATCTTCAGTTGTGAAAAGGTTTGATTTGGAATCATCAAGTGACACCTCTCTAGTTATGAATGCACTTAACCATATTGTAATACATTCTTGATCTTTGTAAGGATCAAGGATATTTTTATACAATAGATAACATGAATTGAATGTTCAAATAATAATGTTACAGTCTGAAACATATTTGAATAATTTTTTTAGGGTCTTCATACTGAGTGAATGTGAAATTTATGGCAGTATCTGTAGCTCGAAGTGATGTGATTGTTGAAGAAGGAAAGGAGTCTACATCAGATTCAAACTCATGAAACTTCCTCCTAACTTGATGAAATAATATCGAAAGACACTTACTTGTCCTTATCCTGATGTGAAGAGTTAGGGAAGATAAAAAATTCTGTATTTTGTGTTTTATGAAGGGAGTTCAAAAGACTAATAGTTAGAAATTAAAGAAGTTAAAAATCTTGAATAAGATGAAGAGTCAGGTGGAAGGTGTATAAAAAGAAATGACTTGTTCCTACAGTGAAGATAGATGAAAACCCCTTTTCTCTTCACTAGAAGAAACCTTTTTTGCAAAGCAAAACCCCTCTAGAATTTTTTCTGGGATAGTAATTGGTTATTTTGGAATAAAGGTGATAAATTTTTTGTAATGACAAGTTGATGAAGGAGAGAATTCTAGCTGATCTACAGTTGAAAACCTTTATAAAAGCATATTGATGTCTGGATATTATTGTTGAGATTTGAGTGTATATTGTAGACTATTTATGTGAATCAAATCACTATACTTTGTATTCAATTTCAATAAAGAAAATCCCTAATTTTGTTTTTTGCTCTTGTCATGTATGCATGCCATGATAAACTATATCAAATTGTTATCAAATACTAATGTATGTGATTCATAAGATTGTATGTTCATTTTTTTTAAATAAGGATGTGAAAGCTTTATTAGAGGACTTATTCACCCCCCCTCTCAGTCCTTTTTCATTTCTAACAGTATGTAAAAGTGTGTAAATGTAGTAGTAAAGGAAAGTGTGCACCTGATGTAAAAGAGTGTAAAGGATAGAAAAGTATCCTAAAATACTGTGAAAAGATATTTTTTTGGGTGGTAGTGATTTCTTTGGGTGATCTCACACAAAGTGCAATTTTTTGAATGATATCACACCAAGTGTGAGTTTTTGGGTGATCGCACGCCAAAGAGAAAGTGTTGGGGAGAAATGTCTAGTGTTACTCTCTTTCCATGACTCTTCCTGATAAGCACCACTGTAAATGGTACATCCTTAATTTTTTCTTTTTATCCTGAATCAGTTTTGATTGTGTTGTTGTTCCAATTGAAATGTATTGTAGGATATTGTAAGCATTTTGTAACTAGAGGATTCTTCCTATAATTATATAACTACTCTTAAGGCTTCTATGAACTATGTTGATCTGAAAATATGATTGTGTGTGCCCCCATGACATTAGCACCCAAGGGAACGCACCTGTGTTTAGGAATTGTTCTTTAGGTCTAGGAATTTGTTTATGTACTGTTATGAGGACACAAGTCATATTCTAGGCCATTTTTTGAGTGTGTTTCTATTTTTTGTTGTACCATGTTGATCTGAATTGTACTTTTGAGCCATTATGGGGGTGATTTTTTCACCCAATTTATGCCCCCCCTATTTTGGATGTATGTGATTTCTATATGAGAATGTGGCCCAAAGGAGAGGACTTGATGTTGTGTTGGAGTGGATACCTTTAGGGGGTATGGGTTGTACATGGTAGAAACCAAGGCACATGTAAACAAAGTGGCTAGAAACATGTGTTAGTAGAAAAAGTAAAAAACATGTAATAGAAGACAATGTAACAAGAAAGTGTGCAAACAAGATAAATCATGAAAAAGTGGGTTTCGTATATGGGACATTGCCTATGATGTCTTAATACAATCAGGGCCGAAGTGACCAAAAACATACAAATAGTGATCAAACAAGACATAGGGCATAGCTCGTAAATAATGGCATACAATAGTAAAATATGTAAAGAGAAAATTAATTAGATAACCATGGTGGCATATAGTCTTGCAAAGCAAATGATGCACATGAAGCACTAGCTAACATGTTAGAAAGATAAAAAAATTATGTCAATGCATGTATGTATCAGTGGAAATTAATGTGCTAATAAGAATAAGAAGTAGTACATAATGAAATAATAGCACCTGTAATGTGTGAGATTAGTAAAGGTAGATGCCCTCAGGAGCCTCGATGGGACTGACAAAAGATATAGTGCCAAGCATCATTGTAGCGTGTGAAAATATATAAGAGATCTACATTCACCTTAAAAGACCAAGTGAATGTGTATGTGTATAGATAGAAATATGATGACATACTAAGAATCTGTCTAGCATGGAAAACAATATGTAACATGTAAATAGAATAAGATGGAAAGAATAGATGTACCCAAGATATACAAATGTTTTGTATGATTATGATGGTGCGGTATGCAAAAGGTGAATATGATAGGATCATCATTTCCCTTAGTGGATTTGTATGAGATGAGGTTAATTTATAAAAGACCCATCAACACTCAAGAAAGAACCATAAAAAAATAGTACGTCATCAAGAAATGGTTTGAGAATGTATTCTAGAAAGATAGATCATGAATTGTAGAGTGTGAAAAGTGAATGTGGTGAGGTTCACTTCATAATTAGACCCTCAAGAGTCTAGTATGAACCATGGGAGTAGAGTGCATCATAGGGTAATGATAATACAAGGTGTGTATCAATATGTGTAAGTGGATAGAGAAAGATTAAGTGTGTAGTGTAGAGCATGATAGTAGATATTATAGACAATTGATGATGCTAAAAAATGGGGAGAAAGCATGATGCCCCGCATTAAACTCATATATAATATCATCAGTGTCAAGTTCGTAAGTGATAGGATTTGTATTAAAGACTTGGTAAGAAACAGTGTGTGGTTGATCATATAAAGATCTTGCATTGAAAAAATTGTACATACCCATTGCATAGTATTCATCAGTAAAAGGAGGTTGAGGACAATCATGTGCATACCAATGAGTTATATTTTAAGTAAATCCCAAATAAGGATTCATTGCAAATAGGTATGTGGCCTAAAGGCATGGGAAATGTAATATCAATATGATTAGGATCCAGTGTGCCACTAGTGTAATCAAGCCAAAACCATCTAAGTGTGAGTGGAGAGGAATGAGGGTTAGGTGTAAGAAATACTAATAAATGGAAAACGTAGAGGCCATAAGTAGTAATAACAAATATGCACCCATGATATAAGTGAGTAGAGTGATGCGAGGGGAAGAGATCGATAAGTGTGAATCCTAGGAGTGTTAATCCATCGTGAATACAAACATTTTCAGATAAAATAGGATTGAATGGAATATGAGGTCAATAATAATTACAAATAAAGATAGTGTATGTGAAGGGATCAAGGCACGGTGCAGAGTGATTTGGTGGAGATGCAGTAGATGGTAAGGTATATAATGCATGTACAATCCCTTGAAAAGGTATCATGGTATTAGTAGAAGGAGGAAGCTTTTTGAATTGATATTCACTAGGACCAATAGAAAAAATATTATCGTAAAAGTAGCACTCATCGATTTCGATAGGAGGAAAGTTAAGATTATGTAATGTGTCATCATTAATCTCTACAACATCAACCTCGTCATCGAAATCATCGGTGCTAACATAATCTTGTTGAATAGAAGTATCAAGGATATTGAAAGGAATGCAGTCGGACGCACCATTAAGAGGATTCATGATAGGTGGAGAAGTAGTAGCCATATGGGTGGACATAGTGGGTGATGGGATATCAATAGTATGAGTAGGAATGGATGGCATGCAAGTAGAGGTAGAAGAAGGATGTGAAGCACTAGACTAGTTGACATCATATGTATTAATATTCTAATAATATGCTGCGATGGAGGGAGGGGCATGGAAGTGAAGGGGTTGATGCAAAAATACTTGAATAGATAAAGATCCGTAGGAATGGTATGTTCATAGCCATCATGTAAAAATTTAACATACTGGTGAACTATAGAAGGAACAACATGTATTGCATGAATCAAGGGTCTACCAAGTAAGTAATTGAACCAGAATGTGGCATCAATAACAAATAATACAATAGGAATAATTTTAAGCCCAAATTTTATAGATAGAGTGATGGTACACATACACAGTAAGGTAAAATTCTCCAATGATGTTTTCCTCTTTTCCAAAACAAATAATGAGGTCTTGATCCCTTTTCATTAGCTTCAGCATGCTTATATGACTTATCCTTCATTGTTTCTTAGTTCCTTAGCTTTTATTGCTTTTTTTGCCCCTTTTCCTTAGATTTTTCCTCTTTAGTTATGCAACCACCATGGCGGTTACGTAACTACCGGTTTGCTCATATTGGTGGTTCAGTGCACTTTAATCCGAGAATATAAATTGTGTGTTTTATACATGTGTCTCCAATTTTTGAGTGTCTTTTTCACTCATTTCTTGACCATTTAACATTATTATTAGCTTGTTAGATATGTGTATAACCCCTCTTCCCTATTTACTATTACTAGAATTTTTACTGCCCCTTTTTAGGATGATTTAGCACTTTTTTATTTCCAAGTGTGTTAGACTTCTTCCGTACCATTTTTCTATAAAATACAAGTTTTACATGTATGATGGGTTGGAGATTCTTGATTTAAACTACACTGTTACTCTGTCAAAATATTTTGCAAGAAGTACACAAACAACTCTATTGATTGATTTTTTTCTTCCTGCCTGCATTTGTGACCAGTTACCCTATAACCAGTTTGCTCCAGCATCTTCTTGAATTCTTCTACAACTAGCCAGCTCTATTCTCTGGATAAGTTATAATCTCATCTCTAAAAAGGAAGATGAGGAGACAAAATAAATCATCACCACACTTGAAAATTATCACAATTCTACATATCTAGGTTGGGGGTGCATTTATAATTATTTCAAAGATTTCATTCTTTAGAATATTGTCGTTAGATACATTTTTCTCAAGGAATAGAATTTATATATCGTGAGAATATTTTTTTTGATATTTTCTTCTCAGCTTATCCCTGTGGATTTTCTAGGGAATGAATTTAGAGGAATTTTTTCTATAAGAAATTCTTTACTTCTTCATTTTAGAATACATGTGTCTTTCATTTCTTCATTTCAAGTTTTGTATGCATAGAACAATCTTCCCTAGATATCTTCATCCCCGCTTATCCTTGTGGATCTGCAAGGGAAAAAGTCTTGAGGTATTTTTTGTGTTTATTCTTGCTAGGTTAACTCTTCGTTATTATTTTGTCTATGTATTTTGTTTGTTTTACCAGGGAAGTATTAGGGGAAGAAGAAATTACTTCTGAGAAGCCTTATTTCTTCTCTTGATTCTGAGGTGAAGTAGTTAGAATAAGTTAGAAATCCACAATTACAAATTACAATAATCTTCCTTTGAACTAGATTTAGCTTCACATCTTACAATAGAGGAATAGCTACATCTAGCTATTCTTTGTTTGATTTAATTTAGTATAGAAGTAGATTTCTTTTATTTTAATTAATTTCTTCGTCTAGAGATTTATTTCATTTAATTTCCAATAACCAAAAAAGAACAAAAACATAGATTAGAAATTATAGTAGAATCATTAATTTATTTCTCTTAAAGCTTCATTGAAAATAGAAAAACAAATAGGTATCTTGTTGTTTTGTTTTTCTTTAATTAGATGCTTGCAAACAAAACTTATTTAATTAAAAGGGAAAATTAAATTTATTTTATTTTATTAGAGCTTTTTTGTTTCGTTTATTTAAAGGTAGGAATTAAATTAATTTAGATAAGAAAGAACACAAATTTTGCTTCCTTAATGGCCTAAGCTGTCAGATCTTAGCTCTTAGCCCCTTTGGATTTTAGTTTGCTTGTTTATTTCCATTTCTCTTGTTTTATTGCCCACATGACCATTCCAGGTCCACTGCAATAATGCATTTGAATATTTGACCTGCTCATTAGAAAACCAAACATTGAGTGAGACCAAACTAATATTAACCAAGGCTTGTGCTACGTAGTTTTCAAATCCACACAAGTACTTCCTACAATTATTGAACAATTCATTTCCTTAAACATTGAAGTAGATATTTCTGATGAATATTAGGCTAATCAGGTAGACCCCAAAACCCTTGATTTTCCCTTATACCATCTTTCGTCATATCTGCATGACCCTCTTCAAAGAGGAATTCACAAATGACAAACAAAAATTTCCTCATGTTCCATAACTGATTATATTATTGTTTGATTCTATAGATATTGACAATGGCTTACACACCCCAATCATCCTTGATTGTAGTATCACCCCCAAACAAGTAAGATAAGCATTCATTTCCCTTAATGAACAGATCCCCATTCTTCCAATTAAGAAAATTTGATTTCCTTGACTTCTAGTTACCATTCCCAAGTATCTCATATATACTCTATCCATCTACCGCATTACCATCTCATCCATCGCATTCCAGATATCTCAGCATGACCCCAGGAGGTCACATGCATATAAAATCATGTTTTTATTTTCAAGCGTATGAAATTGGTGAACCCAACATGAAGGACTGGTTCCTTTTCATATCCTCTTTATTTTTTTCTTTCATCCACCCTTCCCCTCTCCCATTATTCTACAGGTTTTTATGCACCCTTCAAATATGTCAATTCAATAGTATGGTAGACCCATTTTGTGTCTTGAAGCCCATTACAAACATGTAAGCATGTAATAGTCACCCTCATTATCTAGGTGGGCTGACAACTACTCATAGAATTTACTCTCCTCATACGTCCCCTTAGTAGGGATTTAACACCAATTCATCGGTTAGAATTGAAGACTTAGATCAACCTAGCTATAGTGCACAACCAGATTTCTCAAACTCCAATAACATGAAATTTATAGGAGAACTTGGTTTTTATCAATGGGTCTTGTCTAGACCTTGTATTAATATGCATTCTAATTCCTATTCTTCCTATCTCCCGCCGTGCAATGAACTTCTAGTGTGTCTCACCCAAAGTGGTGATTGTATTAATGTTATAGAAGGATACTTAGAAAGGATGTAAGGATATACAAATTCCATTCTTTAGAACAACTCTTCCACGCCCCCACCTAAAATCAAGAACACACCAAAAAATGTGGGGTCTAGAAATGACCAATTTATAGTAGGGTATCATATACCTTTGCAACCTAACAATGTACAACATACACCTAAACAAAATTAACAACATTTTTCTGGCGATGTAATATCAACATTGGTGGGTATAATCAAAGAATTATAAATTTCTCAATCTTCACATCCTACATAATTTTTGGGGCTAAACAATGCTTCCCATCATGTTTAAATGTGAAATTATACCCCTTCTAAAAATTCCTACTAACAACCACCATCACAAGTTTACTTGGGTGTTCCTAGCCTTGGTTACCTCCTTGCAAGATCAGATACACTGGGAATGGCCCCTCATCCCTCCTATGTGTATCCTACACAAGGGCCAGCTGGAAGTTCTTTCTCAAATTTCACTCCTTCAGGAAATGTAATGTTCCCTGGTTTCACGCCCACAAGCCCATATCCTAGTGATATCCCCATTATGTACATATATATTCAAATTTTCCTCCTATGGATATGTGTTTTTTCCCTGGTCCTTACACTCGGAAACAATGGTTTCCTTATGTCCTGACCAATGCTTACATTATGCCTTATCAAACTCCTTTTCTACCTCCTCCTCCCCGTCAAGTATATTTAATGATCGAATATTATGCATTGGGTACTTACTTTGAATATCTAAAAGATCCTCTAGACTTTACAATATGAGGTGTCATTCTCCCATGGCCATTTCCATATCTTTCAAAGTTTAAAGGGAGAAGGATACCCCAATGCTCATATTAAGGAATACACTACTACCATTAGATAGTTATTCCCTTGGGATGCAGTCTTTGTAAATATATTCCTTAATACCCTTGAAGAGATTACTCTTGATTGGTATTATAGAATCCCATAATCCTTTATACATCCATTCAATAAACTCATATCTGATTTCATTAAAGATTTTAATATGAACAAGTTATTGAGGACATGTATCAGAGAATTCTTGCACATTAATCAAGAGAAGAATGAGTCTGCTACCCACTTCATTCAAAGATGGTGGAAATTCCTTTATTCTTCTGCAAATGCTCTAAACATGGATTAGATGGAGCTCTATAACTTGTTCCTTCACTTATTTCATCAAGATACTAAGGAGGAAGTCTAGAAGTTTCCTCTTTAGAGATATGAGGAAGTATTAGAGGGCATGTTTTCCATTCACTAAGTGGTAATCAATAGAAGACACAAATTTTATGGCCCCAACGAGAGGTTGGTCACCTCCACCCAAAGTAACTCAAACTTTTAGAATGGTTCAAACAACCACCAAGGACCTAAGATCCTCAATTGAAACTATGGCGTCATAACATATGGCGTTACCAACCAACCCAAGAAACAAAACATTGTGAACACTTCCAATATCAAAAAAAACAACGGAAATGTAAATAATCAAAGGAATAATAACCCGTATCCTTCCATTAATGCGGTCAATTTTATTTGTCCTCCCACTCATCAATTTTAGGCCCAGGGCCCTATTCAATACCAAAATCATTGCCAAAGGCCTCCAAGCTTTAGTTACAATAATCAGTATCAGAATAACAATCGAAACGATGGACCACAACAACATTAAAACCAAAGACCTATAGATTATGATCCCAACTTATATTGTGGGTTCCATATAGTGATAGGTCATGAAACTCATACCTATAGGGACTGTAAAAAGTTCATACAGTGACTTCTAGAAGATCAAAGACAAATATTTATTGATGTGTTCTTAGAAAACCCTGTAAGGCCTTCCCAAGATACCCATACAAGACCTATCTCTCCACAAAATGATAGCCTTGGAATATATAGAGATACTTTCCCAAAATTTTCCAAGAATGAGAAATCTAATCCTCATGGTGTAAACAAATGTATTCTTATAGGAATACATGATCAAGAAGCCTCTACGTATGTTGATCCATGAGTTTCTCCTAACTTGGATCAGAGGAATCAAACAAAAAATGTATTCTTAGTTGAGCTGGAGACAGATCCTGAAGTCCATGCAGCTACCCATACTTGCAAGTACACATTACAGCCTCTCCCTATGTATCCTTTAGCACATGATGATTCACCTATGGTTCCCAAGCTAATATGTTCCTATGATTTGATCATGGATCTCACCAAGACCTTTTCTCACATCTCCTTCTTGGATTTTTCGAAGAATTCCCTAGCACACCGATTTGCTTTGTAATAATCTCTAGGTCTTCGTCATCTCATGCATGTCAGCCTCTTCCAGAGCCCAAAATAATCATATAGATTTTAATTTCTATCCTTCAGTCCAACATGAGAGAGATATTGGCTTTGTCCTCGACATTAATAAGATGCCTACGAATGCAAAATTAGCATTAAGAGGTAATCCTACATTGTATTTACATGTATGGATCTATAAAAACTACATCAAAAGAGTAATGATTGATGACGAAGTTTTTGTTAACATTTTTCCCTTTTAGTTCTTACAGAAGCTAGGGTATGGAGAAACAAATTGTTCCTCCATAATAAATGTGCTAAGGGGTTATGATAGCCTTAAGGCCACATCCATTGGTATTATCATTTTCCCCATCACTCTTTGGCCTAAGACAATTCTAATAGAATTTTATATTATATATGGGGAAACCAACTATAATATGATCTTTGGTAGACTCTGGATTCATCAAATAAAGGATATTTTTTCTACATTGTTTTAAGAAGTAATATTCCTTCATTTAGGGAAGGCCTTCACAGCTCAAGGTGACCCAAAGCCATTTTACATTCATCTAGAAAACCTTAAAAATAAACTTGGGGTTCATTATGAGTTTGAACTCTCGGCTAATCAATTGAACAAACCACCCTCCTCTAATGAAGTGATCCCTACCACTAAGCTAGTCCAAAAAATGAATTAGAAATGCCAAAAGATATCAAAGTGAAGATAAGATTGAAAGTCAGACTGCTGCAGTATAAATTGTATCTACCAAAACATAGCAATGGTGAAAATTCTAGAGAATTATTTTCTAATCTTTCTCCCATTCGATTCTCATGGTATCAGAAATTTTCTTGGTTTAGGATCTCTTCTATTATATGGATTTGAAGAGGTTAAAATGGTTGAGGTTTTCCAGGAACAGGAATAAGATTCAAAATACAATGCAACATCTATTTTTTTAGAGAACTGTTGGACCCTAAAGTATGATGGAGAAAAATGTTGTTATGGTGTGGGGGAAGGGGTGATTCTCATTTCTCTGGAAGGGAGATTCATGCCCTTTTCTTTCAACTTAAATTTTGAGTGTACTAATAACGGATCAGAATATGAACCTCTACTTCTTGGACTCATTGTGGCCAAGAGGATGGGTGTACACAATTTTATATTCTTAGGTGACTCGTAACTCATTGAAAACCAAGTCTCAAAAGTTTACAATACTAGAGTAGAACACCTCCAGCTTTACAAATTTGTCGTGTGCAAGCTATGTAAATATTTTCATTTTATTTATATTTAGGCTATTATTAGGGAATGTAATCAACTTGTTGATTCTATGGCTACCTCTTCCTCTTGTTTTTGTCCTTGCAATTATTTAAAGGAAATAAAATCACGGTCTCCATCTAAGTTGAACCCTTGGTTTGCAAGATGCATAACAATGTTATTCTAGCATATGTAGAGGATGAAAATGATCCTATCACATTAGAATTAATAGAGACTGATGACATAATTTTAGGATTCCTCCATATGTATACTAACCTCCATCTTGTCTATCATAAGAAGGGATTTTCTCTCATCCCTCACTCTTCTTCGTACTTCGGAGATAGAAAAATCTCATCGAAGGAATTTTAAATTTACAAAGTTTAGGAAGAGCCTCTGGAGTTACCTCTGGTTCCTCCTGAGTTTGAAAAAGGAAATGCTTCTTTAATAGAAGGGACTAACATTAACATTGGGACAAAAGACGAGCCCAGGATTCTAAAACTTGGTTCTTCCTTATCGCTTACAGAAATAGAAGAACATAAAAAGGTGTTGAAGGAGCATTTTAAATCCTTTGCATTTATTTATAAGGATATAAAAGGTGTTGATCTAGATGTATTAGTTCTTAAATTAGTAATCAAACCTAAAGTGAAGCCTGTAAATTAGAAATTGAGACCTGTGAATCCTAAAGTGGCTTCTAACATCATGTTGGTTCTCGAAAAGAATGGAAAGATTAGAATATGTATCGACTTTAGAGACATAAACAAAGATTTTCCTAAGGATGACTTCCCACTGCCATCCATTGACATCATTGTTGATGCAATGGCTATTTATGAGTTGTTATCACTTATGGAATGGTTCTCTAGGTTTAAAAAGTGAGGATCTCCAAGGAAGATCAAATGAAGACTACCTTTACCACTCCTTGGGGAACCTTTTGCTATGTTGTTTTGTTGTTATGTTGTTTGGTCTGAAGAATGTTGGTGCTACTTATCAACATGCTATGAATTACATATTCCACAATCTTATTCATAAAATCATGGAGACATACATTGATGATATCTTATCGAAAGCTTAGAAGAGATACACCTACCCTGAAGTCCTTCAAGTCATTATTTCATGATTAATCAAATACGGCGTAACCTTAAATCCATAGAAATGTGTATTTGGGGTCACTGGAGGTAAATTATTAGGCTACATCATTTATTCTTGAGGGGTTGATGTAGATCAACTAAAAAAATATGAGGGGTTCTTGAAATAACTCTATCATCAGACAAGTCTGGTATTAGGTATTTTTTGGGTAAGCTTGGGGTAAGCCACAGGTTTTTCTCTGATTTGACATATGGTGTCCATCCTATCAATGGATTACTAAAGAAATATTGTTCTAAGGCATACACCGATGAATGTCACAATGTGTTTGAGTCATTTAAGTGCTTTCTAATGTATCCACTAACACTCATGCCACCCAAAGTCGTTCATCCTCTAATTTTTTATTATCGAGCCACATATGTCTCAATTGTGTGCATGTTGGAACAGGAGGCCGATGATGGTCACAAATGTGCCATCTATTTCATTAGTCATACATTTCCTGAATATGAAACGTGGTACACCCAGGTGGAGAAAATTAGTTTGACCATTGTGTTCGCGACTAAGAGGTTGAAGCATTACATGCTCAACCAAAAAATGAGAGAAATTGTTAAATCAAAATAGTTGTGGATGTTCCTAACTCAAGAAACCTTGTCTAAAAAGACAGGTAGGTTTATCACGTTAATAGGTGAATTTAATCTTACCTTTATTATTCATAATTCTATTAAAGGAAAAATCATCGCAAATTGGTTAGTTGATAACCCAATATATTGTGGGTAGATAGTTGACTTGTACTTCCCCGATGAGTGTATTATTACATACAATCAATACATGTCATTACCTTGTGTTCATGGTATACAAGCATAATAAACCACATAATATATCAGACATAACCTAAATGATAAAATTTGCAACAAAGGCGATGGCTACATATCATATTCACAATACACGTAATTGTCGAGGAAGTTTTATATCATAGAGCTTTCGATGGTATGTTTCTAAGGTACGTTGACGAAGAAGAGGAAAATGTTATCTTTAAATCCCACAGTGGAATATATGGTTACTATTTTATAGGGCATTCAACCACTCGTAAGATCTATTGAATGGGATATTTATGGCCCACATTAGAACACAACGATGTAGAATATGTGTAAAATTTCCAAAAGCATCAAGAGTTCTCACATGCTATACACATTTTGGCACAAGTTCAACAATTGATAGTGACACCTTGGCCCTTATCTACTTGGGGTCTTTATTTTATAAGAGATTTCTCTCCCTCTTCATCAGATGGCCATAAAGTCATCATCACAACCACATAATACTTAACAAAGTTAGTTGAGGCCATGCCTTTGACTACAATACCTAGATCGGTCATTGCTAAATTTATCCTGAACCAAATCATCTATAGGTATGGTGTCCAACAAGTCATTATTTTAGATAATGGAACTCCCTTTCAGAATGAAGAGTTCCGTGAGCTATGTGCTCAAATTTCCAAAGAAGGACACCTCAGGAAGCTAGGTAAGTGTTGAGGGTAACGAGGTTTGAATCCAAGATCTTGATGAATACTAGATCCCCGTTGTTGAAGAAACAAGGACTAGATGAATCAAGAATTTCTAATGTGGTAGATTTACTATTAGGAGAGTGTGGGGGTGTTGGACCCCAGTCTTTTTCAGTGGTGTTTTCATTGATGTCAAGTAGCATTTATGGTAAAAAAGGGTTTATTGATGAAGTGAAGAAGTCAAGAAGATGAAGGTTGATTGGTAGTGTTTTATCAATGGTGGATGACTTCGGGGTGGATTCAGGATGCTACAGGCTTATATAGTGAGGTGGTTACTCGTTGAAGGTAGTGTGTGCCATATGGCATGGTCATGTGAGAATGAGAGTAGACTAGGAATAGTTTTTACATCATATGTGAGCAAAAACAAGGCTTAGTTTAGATCCTGGAGTCAAAATTCAAAAGTGCACAGAAAGTGGCTTTGAGAACTGACAGTATTCGCTAAGGTAAACGGGATTGATAAGAGCTTCATAATAAAACAAATGGCTAACCAATACATGTAATTTATATAGGGATGTCTTTTATTGCTCCATGTCAACTTAGATCAAGTTTTGAAATGGGGATTTTGAGTTCTTCAAGTTATTCAAGTTTTGAAAAATGCATTTTGAGGCCTCTATATTCTTAGCATCCAAGAGAAAATATTAAGACTCCTTAAGATTAATAATATAAGAAATTTTTTAAGATAACTCCGAGCATAAAGTTTTACAAAAAATTTTAGGAAAATTGGACGAGTATTGGAGAAGATATGAGCATTTTACTGACAGGTTATTTTTCCTCTCAAGGTTGTTTTCTGGAGTAGTAGGCATTAAATTGACAATTTTTACTCAATATGACTTTTGCATGTTGAAAAACTCCTTAGAAGTGTGAAATTAACTTCTCATGCCAAAATGGTTGCATGTGTGAAATTCAAATCATGGTCATGTTATATGAAACTACTCTAGTGTTGCAAGTCTTGCATATCTAGCTTGGTGTTGAAGACTTCAAGGCCCTCCAAAATGGTTGTACATAATGCATGGCAAGTGTAAGTAGAGTCTCTTGATAATTATAAAGTCACTAAATCATATCTTCCAATTTGTTCCTTCAGAAGCAGGGAGATGTGTCTCAAATGGTCAGAGTCTCTTATGAAAAACTCTTCAAATTGGTGTGTGTCAGTATGACATTGAATGCAAAGAAATTATTCTCTTAGAATGGTATGATACAAATGTAAATTAATGGATGGCTTGAACATGTGAACAAGGAATTAAGAACTCTATAAATCCCAGTGAGGGCTTAAAGCTCCAAGCCCTTCCAAAGTGTAAAGTCCTGTAAAATCAAGTAAAACATTAGGATTGTATTATATGGTAGCATGAACTAGACAAAAATCTCAACACACCTATCAGTGCATCATAAATCACTCAAGGTTTATATAAGTGAGTAAAGCATTACGTTTCATCTTAGAAGAAATATTCAAAACCCTGATAATGTCATTCTCACATCATTGTACACTATAATTGTTGAGTTATGGGAGCAAATAGAACAAGTTCATGGTGTTAAGTTATTTAAAATAGATGGATAAGGATCTAAAAACCCTACAACAATTTGAATTTTCAAATTCCATTCAAAAATAAGTGAAAAATCATTCTTTGAAGTGATTCAAGCTATTACAATGGTCTAAACCCGTGTTCTATGGTTTGCAGGAGATTAATGGTTGAATCTAAAAGTTGAACCAATAATAATTTATAAAACCTTGAAGATACCTCTACACAAGGCACCCAAACATGTTGAAATAGGTTTCAAATGATTTCATCACAAATAGAGAAAGAATTTGATAACAATTTCCCAGTACAGTCATAGCAGGGAAGTGTTTTGGATCCTTTCATTATTTTCAACCTCTTTTAGAGAATTAAATTTTTTATTTGTGTTCTTTACATGTAAATGAGATCAATAAGTGGTTGGAGAGCTTGGACATTACTTGATTGAACCTTTTCTCCTATATCATTTGAATATAACATCTCTGACAGGGTCATTTTAGGATGGAAACTAATAAACAGTTACATGAATGGAATAACACATTGTATAAATGATGTCTAAACCTTGTTCGAGTTGGAAGTTGAAAAAGAAGCATCTTGTAAGAGTGTAGAGATTTATAGACGAAGGAAAATTCAAATAAAGTGGAGAAGGTAAAAGGAAAGATACAAGTCACCTAGAGTTGTCATTAGCCCAATTAATCAAGATTTTATAAACAAATATAGTTACAAACAAGAAAAACCATGTTGGATTCTCTTTCTCGAGCTATGAAAAAGCCAAAAGATGAAAATTCATTGAAGATTTTATTGTTATAGATCATTTCAAGTTTCATGGAAAATTTTGAATGTTGAGAAAGTGGAAAGTCATAATATATGAGTGAAGTTTCTCTATCTTGTTTGAATTAGAAGGTTTGAGGAGATGAAAAGACTTGTATTTTTTGAAGTCATGAAGGCAGGTGAATAGAGCAAAGGAGATGAAGAGTGAAGAGATAATCATGCTTTTAGATCTCTTTTGAGAGGGTGTAGAAGTTGAAAGGACAATATGTCTTGAACAAAAAAAGGGTAATTCCAAAAGGCTAGGAAGATGATTGTACACGGAATTTATACAGTCAGTTTTCTTTTCTAAACTCAAAAAAAATTATAGTGTGGTGGAGAGAGAAAGTTAAGTGTGTGTGGAATTTAGACTAAAATGCATTGAAAGGGAGAGATCTCTCTTGGTGTAAAATAATACATGATAGTAATGTGCAAAAGGGTAGTATAAATATCTAGATATAGTGAGCAATATCTAGATGTCGCAATATAAATATATGTGTGTATCGAAAAATGAACTTCCCCTGTTATGTGTGTATATATAATAAGCACTCCTTTGTCCCTTGGATGATAAATATATGTATGCCTTGATGCTCATAAAATTCCTTTAGATGCAACCTTAGGTGATAGTAATAGATGTTTAGAGATTGGTCTTTTATTATGGTCACATAGCTTTGAATTTATACGATTCCCCTTTTGTAATTTCATAATTAACATTTAAAAGGTTGACCACCAAGCAAACAAGATGCACAAAATATAAAAGAGGTCAAAAATAGGCGAGAAAGATACAAAGAGGTCGGGGCACCCAGAGGGGGCGAGGGCGCCTAGGTGCTAGTGTCCTAGTTGGGTGTTAGTGTCCAAAGTCAAGAAAAATAAAGTAGTAAAATTCATACTGGGGTAGTGGCGTGTGCAAGACCATAGAGAAAGCAAGAAAGAAAGTAAAAAGGCAAAAGATAGATGTCAATTACTATTTTTCTCGCTTAGGAATCATATGAATAGTAGTGAGTGATTAGAGCCTAGAAATATACCCAAAGTGAGTGATTTAGTGTTTATATTTTCCCCCACTTTATGTTGTTGAGTGAATACTCGATAACATAAAGTAGATAACATATGCATACTTGATAACCATGTAAATCGATGGTGAAAGCATGGCAAGGATACAAGAAAAAATGTGGAGTGATAAAATGAATCGTGGAAGCTAAAGAAGAGGAAGTGACACTAGGAGTGAAAGTATATGTGTTATGTCACATTATACATGTTAGCATTATCACTTGATGTGTTTGATGATGAGATTGTTGCTTCCCATAAATACAGACCTATAAAAGAGAAGAGAAAAATAGTAATCAAACTTATGTATATGAAAAATGACAATCTAAGTATGTAAAAAGTGTGTAAAAATGTGAAAAAAAGTAAAAGGAACATGTGCACCTGATCCGTGATGAGTGAAAAGGGATAAAAAGGATCCTAAAAATGTTGTATAAGAACAAGTTTTTTCGGCAATCTCATCCCAAGAGCAAGTTTTTTAGGCAATCTCACACCAAGTGTGAGTTTTCGGGAGATCTCATGCCACGACAAAATAAGTGTTGGGGAGAAAAGTCTAGTGTTATTCTCCATCCCTAACTGCTTCCTGAAGTTTATACACCACTGAAGATGGTGTGATCCTGTTTTGTTTCAATTCTATCTGGTTCGATCCAATGCAAATAGAAAAAGGAGATAGAATGCATTCTAATTATTGGACGATTGTGCCTGTTTTGTGCAAATCGTTGTGTAAATTTCCATAAATTGTGCCAATCTAAGAAAATCATTGTAACTTCCCCCTGGTAATAGGCACCCAAGAAGGGTCAGGAGTGCCAAGAAACTCATGTCTATATCTAGGTGTTTGCGTCATTGTTGTGTTAAGGACCCAATTCAGATTTTGATCCCATTCTACAATTGTATATTGTTGTGTTTTTGTATTGTGCATGTCTAAAATATGTCTATGTACTATTGTATGGGGTGACTGATTCACCCAAGATATGCCCCCCTCATTGGGGTGTATACAACATCGCTAGGAGGATGCATCCTAAAGGAGGACTAGACATTGATCTGAAATTGATGCCCTATAGGGGGAGGGAATGTGCATGGTAGAAACCAAGGCACATCCAAACAAAGTGGCTAGAAACATGAGTTAGTGCAAACAAGACAAATACGTATATAAAAGACAAAGTGTAAGCTAGTAAGAAATAACGTGATGTAGACCGTGAAAATCGTGTTTCAAACATAGGACATCACTCATAACATTGCAACAAAAAGTAGGCCAAAGCAACTAAAAGCATACAAGCAATGAACAAGCAAGACATAGCAAAAATCTTGCAAACAATGGGATATAATGACATATAATGGAAAACAATGACAAACAAATTATTAGACAACCATGGTAGAAAATAGTTCCTACAAAACAAATGTTGCACATGAAGCACCCGTTAGCATGTTATAAAGATAAGAAGTATGTCAAAGCATGTGTGATCCGATATAGTAGTTTTCTTGTAAGAATAAGAAGTAGTATAAAACGAAACAATAGCACCTATAATGTGTACAAAAGTAGGTTCCCCTGGGAGCCTCAGCAGGACTAGTAAGAGGTACAATGCCAAGCATCCATGATACGTGTAATGATCTGTGTAAATTATACATTAACAACTAGAAGGCAAGTAAACATGCATGTGTATATAGAAAGGATAATGACATACAAAATATCCATCTAACATAATAAGAAAGTATAACATGCAAGCATAAGTAAATAATAACAATGTGCAACCAAGATATGGAGTATGTTATCTATGAGCAAGATGGAATGATATACAATGTGAGTGTGATAGGAGCACCGTGACCCCTAATTGTATGTATATGAATGTGTATGAGATGAGGTTCATTTAAAAATGCCCCTCAGCAATCCAGAATGAGCCATAGAACAAGAGTGCATCATCAAGAAATGGTTTTAATTGTGTTCTAGAAATATATTATCAATGAATCATAGAGCATATATAGTGAGTAAGTGTGGTTAGGTTCATTTCATATTTATAAAATCAGTAGTCGAGTATGAATTGTGGAGCTAGAGTACGTCATAAGGAAGTGTATTGTGATGAATGTGTGCAAGAAATATGTTTTGTGAATGCCTTGAGTGGAGAAATATGTAGTGGTTAAGGTTAATGTATGTATTATGCACTCAAAGTCAAGTGTGAACCATAGCACAAGAGTGTGTCATCAGGTGATGACGATACAAGTGTATCGAGATGTGTAAGATATGTGCAAAAGACTAGATGTGAATCACAAATTAGAAAAGTAGAAATGTGAGACACCTATTAAAGCTAAGTGGGGGGAAGTAAGCATGATGCCCTCCAAGTGTATGATGATGAACATATATATGATAACACAAGGGATACCATGCCTTTGTGGGATATATTTTTTTTGGCATGATAAGAGAGAGAGCTAGCACAATGGTACGTAGAAGAAACAGTTGGACCATGTGATGGTGGCGAAGTTTGAAATGTGTCATGGCTATCAGTAGAAGGAGTATTTGCTTTGAAAAAACAAATCAGGAATGTAAGTGGAGTGGTATAGAGAGGAATCTTGAATGGTGGTAGTGTATGCAGGATTGATAATGTTGTAAAATACTCAAGAGGAGATGAAGATGGACTAATGTTGAGAGGAAGTTTCTTAGGTGACTCTTAACTTTCAGTAGAAGGAACATTAGTAACAATGGCATCATGCTCATTAGACATAGATGAATTAGATTTAGGAAATCAGTGATATTTAGCAATTGGAGATGGACATGTATTAGAATGTTGTGCAGAAAATGTGATAAAATCCTAACGCTCAAGGTGTTTTATTCTTCATTGTAAATCATAACAATCATTGTCATTTATGTCCATTGATTCGATGATAATTGCAATATGGATGACTTTGATATTTTGTAAGATGATAAGGAGGATAGCGATGAGTAGATGGAAATTTGATCAATTAATGAGTAAGGAGCTAAGGAATAATATCATGTTGCTTAGTATTTTAATCAAAATTTAGAGGCATGGGGAGTGGTAAGACTTGGGATTCGTTGATGTGAGCACATGTAGAAGATATAAAATGAGGATGAGAAGAAGAACTACCATGACCCTAAGAAGCATCCTTAAGATGTTGGATTTCATACTGAAGAGATGTAATCATTGATTCCATAGACTAAATTTTATCTTGAAATAAAAAATATAAAGCTTGAATAGACTTGTGAAGGTGGCATGTTAATAGGGAGATACATAGTGTTTAGGGTTTTATGGAAAGCATATTTACAATATGGGTATATTTGAAGCAATTGAAGCAAGGATACTTGAGAGACCTTATGAGCCATAAAAGAAGAAAAATGAGGATCCAAGAGTGTCCAAATAAGACAAGTTCACCAAATGATTTAACAAAATAATAAATTATTAAACCCTAGATATTGTAGAGTCACAACAAAATGATAAAGCAATAAAGTAGAGATCTAACGCAAGTAATAAGCAAATAAAAATTAAAACCCTAGGTGTGAGAGAAGGGATAGAAGACTTAGCTGATTTTTCAATAAATCCCTATTAGATTGGAAAATAGATGAAACAGAAGGGAAGACTGTTGCAACTGAACCTAGAAAATCATAGAACTATCAGATATGTCGGGACTAGAGCGTCTGCACTGGGTCAGGGATGCCTAGGCACTAGATTCTACTTTTGGGTGCATGTGATTGTGAAAATGGCTAGAATATGAATATTCTTGTGTTGCATCAATGTCCATAAGCTTCTTTATTTGTCACCTACATGTCACATTATGCCCGCAGAGTTCTCATGTAATCTACAAAACAAAATACCTTCTACAAAACCACAAAACACATCAAATCTAAAAATAAAAAGATGCAAATGGGGAGTCATACTGACCCCGGTGGTTACTCAACAGAGTGAACTTACGACCAAGTACTGCACTACATCTCAAACTCCATGTAGTTATGTGTTCCTGTGTGTAGAATCATGTCCTAGTTGGCTCTTGTGCAAGATGCACAGAATAATGAGCAATAACTATAAGTAGCAATGTAAATAGATGTGTGTATGTAAAAATGAAATTCCCCTCCTATTCATGTATGTAAAATAAGCAGTCCCTTGTCCCTTGGATGCTATCTATATGGATGTCTTGATGATCTTAAAATTCCTTTAGATGCAACCTTAGGTGATATTAATAGATGCTTAGAGCTTGGTCTTTTATTATGGTCCATAGCTTTATATTTATATGATTCCCTTGTTTAAATTTCATAATTAACATCTAAAAGGTCAGCCACCAAGAAAACAAGATGTCCAAAATATAAAAGAGGCCTAAAAGGGATGAACAAGATATAAAGAGGTCGAGGGCAACCAGAGTGGATGAAGGCATTTGGGTGCTGACATCTTGACTGGGCGTTAGTGTCCAAAGCCAAGAAATATAAAGTAGTGAAAGTCATAATGGGGTAGTGGTGTGTGCAAGACCACAAAGAAGTAAAGAAAGAAAGAAAGTAAAGAGGCCAAAGATAGATGTCAATTACTAATTTTCTCTCTTATGAATCATATGAATAGTAGTATGTGATTAGGACTTGGAAATATACCCAAAGTCTATGATTTAGTGTCTACAAAATGTGAAAAATGGTTTATGAGGTCCTAGGAAATGGAAATCTATGGTTGGTTTTGGGTAATGCTAATGGTTGGTATCCTCGATATACCCAAAGGTACATGAGACTTGAATATTTGTTGGTGTCGGTATGAGGTATACTATTAGGGCCTACCCCCTCACTTCATGGTCCCACAATGATAAGGGTATTTGGTGTTTATCCAATATACTTCCCACCAACTTATTTATACTATGTTAGAACACCGAGTCAGCTTATCCTCCTTATGATTAAATCCAAGTAGATCCACCTAGGTAGGAGTGTTTTGATGAAGATTATACTAGATGTGGTTTGGTTGTGTGTGAGGGAAGTTAAGTGAATGCAATTTTTTAACTCCCTAAGTTGACTATATGATCAAGTAGATATCAAGGGTTCATTTCAAATCCCAAAAATAATTTTTAATTTGATAAGGACAATAGACAAAAGCAATGAAAAAGAAAAAAATAGCAAACAAAATGTACTTGTGGTTACTTTTGATTTTTGATTTTTAGCTCTATTAAAATGCAGAAATAGGTGCTCTAGAGGGGGAAACTTGCAATGCTTAAATGTAAATAGGAAGAATTTTAGAAATTACAATCCTAAAAACAGGCTGACTAAGTAATCAAGAACAAACCACAGAGATTTTCGACAATTTGAAGGAATCATTAGTGATTCACCAAAATCATTAGCAATTTCACCAAATCATTAACGGTTACAGAGAAGAAAACCCAAGAATTATTATAAGTTAATCTTAATGGAAAAATAAAGGGAACAGGGTCCCACTGGGCATGCCAAGAATGTATTAGGTAGATTTTAGGTCTATGCTATAAAATGCAGAAAATACCTAAAACTCAAAATATGGTAGGATTTAACGATACCTACGTAGACAGTCATAATTTCATGATCATAATGTATGAACAATGGATTAGTGTTCTTCCTTTGTCCAAGTGAAGATACCTACAAGAGAAGACAACTAGACAAGATAAATTAGATAAATGGGATGACGAGATGCTCGAAAAAGTCAATTTCAGGAATCTAGAGGGACTTCCTTGGAGGATGTCAGCTTTTTTTGATACAATTAAGTGATTTGATAATAATGATATGATAAATACTGATAATGACAAGGATAGAGGCTAGAACTAGAGGTAGAAAGGAATAGCATGTTCTACTTTGTAGATGCCTCAAGATAAAGTAGCGGAAATTTGGATAGCTTCAAATTAGTTGTACCTATAATCTACATTTGTTTTTTGGATTTTTTGGAGGAATTTGATTTGTTCCTCAATGTCCTCAATGTCAGGTGTGAATATGATAGCACAAACAGTAAGATAGTGGAGGATATCAAATTTCTTCCACACAAAGGGTTATTTGATGATCGGGAGGTTGTAGATGCTTGTGATTAGATGAGAGTGACCCGGAACAGTCATCTATAATAGAGAAATGCTTGCAATAGACAAGTTAAGTCCATGAATACAGATAATGGCTGGTAAAATGTAATGATTTGATAAAGTATGCTGATTGAAAATAATCACATGTGATTCAAAGGAATCACTGATGATTTAAAGGAATTGTGGGTGACTCATGCGTAAAATTTTATTTCCTTGATAAACGATAAATTGACTTAAACAGAGATTACAAATGGTTATATTATCCATTTTGTTGTATAACTAGACTATAAATGATAATAGATAAAAAAGAGATGATCTTGTGATGTAGAGATAGTTGCAAGAGTGTCCATAAGGACTGGCTGAATTGGTGATGTTGATTTATTGATCGTCTGATGGTTAGAAGGCTTATGGATGCAAAAACATAATGTATTGTGTCTCCTTGGTATGGAATAATTTCATTGCAAGACTTGGGGATTGCTAGAGTGACAAATTCATTGCTCACAAGTTCAATTATTCGTGAGTGAAGATATAAAATTTCCCTGAAATAGGAGCTTGGGCTCATATTCATAATCATAGGTGATTTGTTAAAATTTCTAGTGATCCATAAAGTTTGGAAGTGTAGACACAAAATCACGCACTTGGGTACATTTCTAGGTCCTAAAAGCATACTAGTGTTTACATGATTGCTAAGAAATAAAACTAGTAATTGACAACTATATTTGTCCTCTTGTTTGTGTTTCTTTTTTTCTATTTGATCCCACACACCCTAAATTCCAATCATAACTTTACTTGTTTATATTTTATGGCTTTACACACCAGCACCCATCCAAGATAGCAGCACCCAAGTACCATAATCCTCTTCTGGTACCCCTGACCTCTTTCTACCTTACTCATTCTTTTTGGGCCTCTTTTATCTTTTGGGCATCTTATTTTCTTATGGTTCAGCATTCTAGTTGTCAATTACAAAATTCAGACATGGGAATCATATAAATACATAGTTATGTGTTCAAAATAAAGGACCAAGATCTAAGCATACTTATTATCACCTAAGCTTGCATCCAAAGGCATACAAGGCACTCAAAGGAATCCATCTAGCATCCATTCAAGGGACAAGGGACTGCATTTTCTATATACACTACATAGGAAGGGGAATTCTATTCTATTTCATCCACACATTTACATATGTTAGAAAATATAGCATGTTATCTAGCGCATATTGCACGATGGCATCCTAGAGCATGATTCTTACACACACTCACAATAAATACATGGATTCTGAGATGTAGTGCAACTCTTGGTGGTGAGTTCACTCTATTGGGTGACCTTTGAGGTCAGTCTGACTCCCCATATTACATCTGTATTTTTTGTATTTAATGTGGTTTTATGGGTTTTACATGTAAACATCTATTTTGAAGGCTACAGGTACACTCGGTGATCAAGGTGCGACATATAGGTGACTAAAAAATATGAGTGACAATTGTGTAATATGGTGAAAACTAAGTTCTAACCATTTTCGCAGTCATGGGCACCCAGTAGCAAACTCTAGTGCCCCTAACCCAGTCCAAGAGCTCATGTCTAACATGTTTCATTACCTACGAAATTTATTCTAAACATTGACGACATATTTCACTTCATGTTCAGTATTTTTCCCAGTCTCTACCAGTCCCAGATCAAGCATAAATTAGATAAGTCATCTTCTCTCTCTTGTGCTTAGGGATTTATATTTACATTCAGTAACTCTGCAATTAGGGTTTTACAAAAATTATTTTTTTGTTAAATCAGGAAGAGGCCATTTGGAAGTGGTTTCAAGTACTTCCGAAAAAGGATTTTTGGGTGTGCGACGAGGGGAAAATGATTAGGGAAGAGGTTAGGTGATGTTGGGAGGTTAGGATGAAAATGGTTAGGATGGGTTAAAGATAGTTAGAAGGTTTGGATAAGTAAATATGATTTACGAGGGGGGATAAAAATAATTTTATGGGATGAGTAGGGTGATTTTAAAGTGATAGGTTTTAATAAATTAATGTCAGTATAAAAGGAGTAGGTAGGTGAAAAAAAACCCGATGTCTACACCCCTTTCATATCAAGATCATTCAAAAGTGCCAATTTAATAGCCTTTCTAAAAATAGACATCAGGGGTAGGACCTACTAAAAATAGTAAGTGTAGGTATTTTGGTAAAAAAATTCATATCCATCCATCTCCCGTCCATTTCGCTAGATTTTATCACCATGAAGTTCAAATACTCAAGTTTAGAGACAATTTCCACATTAAACACTAAGTATCCTATTGTGGGTGATAGTAACGTGATAAACATGGATTTAGAGGACCTAAAAATGAGGATGCTAAGAGAACCCCGTGAAGCTATGGAGGAAAATATTTTCTCAAGTGGGCTATTTAGATCTCGTGAACATCCATTGTCTGTTCAAAGCACAGACCTTGTCCTAGCTTGTGCCCAATACTATGACACAAATTCAAGGACAATTCAAGCATATGATAATTCAATGGTGGTAGTTCTCACTCCAAATGGTATCTCTCAATGCATGTAAATTCCCACTATAATGATATGGTGATCATCACTTGGGAATTTTCCTCTCAAGAATGGGTATGAACAAATTCATACTTATAAGATTTGTTAGTTAGATCATGGCTTGATTATGGAAGGAATCCCTCATGGATTCCTAAAAAAATTTATTGAAGTGAAATCCATGAGACATTCTTAGATGTAATAGCCTTGTTAATCAGGGTGATGGGAGAGGAAACTACAAAATATTTTAAAGACTAGATGGCGCAATTCATCCTAATGGTCACTGTTGTCACTAAATCACTGCACCCTACAAATCGCCAAAATGTGAACATGATGTTCGGTGTGATTAGGACACCTGGGATAACCTCTCAAGTTATGGGACTTGGGCTTGAGGTGAACCTCTAGAGAAGGTCGTCTTCCTCTTCCTAAAGTAAGTGTTGCTCTACTCCTAGTGTAATAAAAAGGCTATCTATTCCTATGCTAACATTTTCATGGGGTTATAGGGAAAGAGATTTGCAGAAATGATCTATACTAGGGATGGTGATGCACAAAAGAAAGGGTGTTTCCATACTCAGGAAGGGTTAATTTGAAGAGGGTGTGTGCACCACAGCTCAACTTCACCTACTGCAACTTAGAGAGGGTATAGAATACCACATACTAGGAAGTGTGTGTTCCCTTTGTTAAACATGATCAGATAGAGAAATATATCAGTCTCCCACTGAAGAAGGACGAACTTAATAAGGTTGAATGGATACCATAACTCAACTGCATGTAATACTCCACCACTTGATAAGTACAGAAGTCCAAGAACCTGCAATAAAAACATGAACTTGCACAGTTTACCTGTAAGCATGAGAAAAGGCACAAAGAAGTATAGAAGGATGAAAGGACTAAGATTAGTCACAAAACGAACACTTTTATTTCTTCAATAACATGCACAATGCATCATACATTTAGAAGAGTCAATGGTTTCCATTACAGTCTTGAAGAGGAGGCTTGAAAGTTCTCTCAACACACAAGGACAACTTGCAGAAGAGAGAGGACTCTTGAAAATTTTCACTTTCCTAAGCTATATAACTTTCCAAACTATTTGACCTAATGGAACCCCTTGGAATGAGCTTCCAACTTACATTTATAGAAGAAGCTAAGAGAGAGGAGATAAGGAGTCATAAATTCACTTCCAAAATGGAAGGCACATGATGTATCATTTATTGTAGTTGTTTAAACCACTTGAGAAGGTTCCATCATGCATCATTAATACCCATTTGACCTAGTCTTCTCAATTAATTAAAACAATAATTAAATAAAACATTTAAATAATAATAATAAATATTATTATTTAAAATGTTTAAAATAAAAATATTAATTTAATTAACAAATAATATTGGTACCCCCATTGACCGGTTTGACTCGAAGAGGGAGGGGTCATGAAGAGAAGGCCAAAAATGAGCCCAACTCGGTAGTTGGCTCACCAAGCCAACTCACCGAGTTGGGTCCGAGTTCCTCCGACCTAAGTACTGGCTGAGTCCATCGCAAATGAGTTGAGTTCTTCTTGTTTGAACATATTGATCGAGCTACTTGGCTTAGCTTGGCAATTTTCACCTATCTCGTCGATCTTTATCCGATGCAAACCCAACATGACACCAAGTGTCAAAATCCTTCCATCATTGTGACAACTTTCTTTTAACACCTCCTTATCAGACTCGTCGAGCTGAATGAGCTATTAAGCAGCTCCCCTTTGCAAACTTGGCATCAAAACACAAATGAATCTGAACACTATGAATTAGTTTTTCTCCAACTTGCCAACACCTCTTATGTAATCGTGAGTCCTCCACGAGCCCAAAACACCATGTTCTCCTCGTAAGATCTCCCAATCTACTCGACCTCAAGCTGCTACCTCAAGTTTTCTCATCTCAATGATATTCATTACCGAGCCCATCATGTATTTGATTGAGTTATGCATTTTATCTCATCGTTGAGCCATTATCATCCATAATCTACCAAATGAACTCACCAAGTTGTTGGCTTTTTCACTCATACTCAATCCTCCCTGAATCACATGTCATATGGTTACGTGGGATTCTGCCTATTGTATTATCAACATGAGGTCGACTTGGCTTTTCCCACACTCCTCCCAAATTCATTCCTACTCAAACTTGGGTCGCTCCCACTACAAATACGAGCCAAAACGTCAATTCCGAGCTGCATTTTTTTCTTCACGAGCACGAATGACTCGACTCCCTCTGCATGTAAATTCAAAAAGCCACGTTCTAGCTCACCCGAGCTAGTTTCTCCATGGTCTTCTATGAACCATTTTACTCCTTTTTTCTAAGTTGTGAGCTCACTACCGAATCGATCGTGTGTTCCACCTTTCCGTTCCTACGTTCTTTTACCAAACTCACCCGCACCTTTTTCATTTTAGTTCAGCTTGAACTCAGTTCAGTGAGTCGATCTCTTCCTGATCCATATGAGATTTTACTAATTTCAAGCTATTCCCATCATGGCCTCTACTTCATGATCCCACCAAATTCCTTTCCATAATCCCGAATCAGACGTAGCTATTGTCTTTACGAATTACCTCCAACTCGTGATTGACGTATTTGAGCTTCTTATGCTTCATGACGTGGATTACCTCGACACATTCACGCATGGGCCGTTGAGTTCATTTTCAGACTTACCTGATCTCATAACTTTATAACAATATGAGGATACTGAAAATTTTCCTTATCCTCTTAATTGCAACATTCATGCTTGACCTGTGGAGCTCTAATTCCCTTCTAGCCGACTCAAGATTTGTTCTCAGAAATTAACTCACTTTTTCTTCTTGAACACTTATTCCCATGAGCCTTGATGTGTTCATGTTCAAATTTACGTTGATTTGAGTCCTTCCCATTACCTTTTGAGCTTGCATGTTATTCCCATGATGAGTCAGTTCCTTTCCGCTTAACTCAAAACTCCTTACTAGTTGGCAATGGGATCACCACCCTAGCACAAACTACATTCCTTCTTTGAGCAACTCGGCTCAACAACAAGCTCCACCATCACAGGGCATAAGCTTGGCCAACCAAGCCTACCCCGAGTGATCCACAAACTCTTCATAACAATTTTCTGCCTATATCGAGATCCTTCATTTTTCCACATCCCATTTGAAATAAGGCCGAGCCACCTCTGTGAGGAATACTTATGATTCTTGACTTAGAAATCTACCTCCTCTCATCTTGGTACCAATTTGATCCATAGTTCAATGCGATCTCCTATCCCATTGAGCTTTGTGTCCAGCTAGCTTCTGTACTGAGCTCCCTCGAGCTCTTCCACGTAGGTTTATCTCATTGGGCTCCACTTCGCATCGAGCTCGCCACTAAGTCCAGAGCCATCACTGTGACCATCCCCTCGAACTCACTTCAAGATCTTGTGACTTGTAAGATGAATTCACCGTCCTTATCAAACTAATTCAAACTCGTATTTATATTCTCGTGCCTTTGTAGCTTGACGACATTCCTATTTGGAAAATAATGAATTGGTCATCCGAGCTCTTTTCTTGAGATCCCATTGCTCTATAGGATTCATCTTGTGTTAATCATGAGTTACTCACACATGTTGCATTTGCTGAGTTCCCTTCCATGTCTAGGTTGTCCATACTTCCAGTGAGAGCGAGCTATTACACATTGAGTTGACCTCTGAAATGTTTTAATAGTGAACCGGAAAATCCATCAATTCCATGCTTAGTTATTTTACGTCTCATTCTACATGCCAATCCCATAACTCAAAGCACTTTTCTCTTGCTAAGATTATTCACTTTTAGACAAAAATCTATCTCTGATCATCCTCCGCACTCTCATGGCTTGAGTGAGTTAACCATCCACACCACTTGGTCTTTCCAACAACCCTCCTAATAGCTCATCGAACGAATCACCATCTCAATGTACAGCCTCTCTAACAACTCAACAGATAACTCGGCCATTGACTCGACTTCTAGTTTCACATTCAATTTATGAAACTTATCCATTGGCATGCCAAGTGATTATCCCCGCATGGTAATGCTTCTCATGATCTTCGTGAAGTGAAAAAATTTTGATGGTTTGTCATGGCATTGTCTCCACCTAGCAATTAGTTCTTCAAATTTCCCCACACGGAATTGTTGGCTTGTCATGCCAAGGTATTGTCCCTGCCATAGCTACAAAGGCTCAAAAATCCCCCACCGAGTTATTCACTATCTCCTGCACGCACTCACCCAATTCATCTGAGCAACTCCATTACCCTTGTTTCTGACACAATGACTCGCCTTCACAACTATGTGCCAACGATTTTCCGATTCTTTACTTTCTTTTCTCTGGAGAGCCCACGGCTAATTCGAGATCATTTTCCCCTTTTACATTTAGATGACAAACCCATTATCACCAAGTGACTCAGTCTGAACCAATCACCACCATTTTGAGCCTAAAATTGGTGTCCTGAGTTTCTTAAGTGAAAATATCTTTGAGCTCGAGGTCATGCTCACATGTAACAATTGATCCATCCATAAAATCTTCACAAGCTTCATTCACTCATCCTCACTAGACTTGACACTGAGCTCCTGATAATGAGTTCCTTCTATACCAATCTAAGCTCATGATACGATCTCCCCCCCGTCTGAACCAACTTGGCACATAACCCTTTAGAAAACTCACTGTAACATGTTAATCAACTTGTTGAGCTACTCGGTGATCCATTTGGGTTCAAAACCCTATTAGATATTTTCACATTTGCCTCCACAAAATTTTGAATATCACTGGATGTGCTTGAACCATGAAGATTTTGGAATGACAAAAAGACCCCTTTAAATGTGATTAGTTAATTTTGACCACCTATGTCCTCGTTAGCTAGAAGTGGGTCTCGTACAGACAATTCTTCATGTCATGCACAACTTCTATTTTTAAAACCCTGGAAAGGGGCAAACTAACCCATGATGATCTTGAATACTCCTAGGACACTGGGAATGTTCTTAAAACGCAAAATTTTGGTTCATAGGCCTCTGATTTCTTTCATGAATCCCTCTTCGGTTCAAAGGTACAATTGTTCCCATTGTTCAATTTTTCTCTAAGGGGCAAAATTGGATAACATTTTTGGCGACCTCTCAGGGATGATTGCTTGCTAAGCATAATTCCAGTAGCCTTAAGTCATCCATTGGGCATGGAGTCAATATTGGAATCCTAAAAAAAGAATTGATCTTCTGTGATACATCCCAGAATCCCCTTGAGCATAGCCAATCTTGGACCTACCTAGAATGTTAAGCATGAAGTACATTGAATCTGTTGAATGCTTGGCATCTATGGAACATTGTAGAATTTCTAATGAAGTAGACCATGAGACTCTTATGGAAACTTTAAATGTTTCCTTCTTCTGAAAACTTTCCACCGATGAAAAAATGTGTTGAACAACACATGAGTTACAGTGAAAAATAAAACACACTGAAACTGAAAAACCATACATACCCCAATTGAAACATGTAGGGTGTATAATTCACTTATTCTGCTAAAAGAAAACATATTCCTAATCTATGCTAATTGGATCACAAGTGAGCTAAATCAAGCCTAAAACTAGTTGTGCGAAGTAGCTTCCTTTCCTCATAATGGATTTCCATGCAAATGATTTGACAATGAACTTGGCTAAAATTGAAAGTGAAAGACTAAAACAAACCCAACTCTCCACTTGGTACACCAAGGAGTCAACTAGAAAGAGAAAGGATTCCTCTTTTAATTTCTCTGCATTTGTAATATAGAGACATTGCAACTTATCCTTGGAATTTTTAAAATCATCCTTGCATTATAGAATGAATATGATTGGTTTTGGATTCTCTTCTAGCTTCACTGAAGCCATATACTTGATGGGACATGGTCTAACCAGTTAAATATTCCTACTTGTTTGAACTTCAATTTTAACAAGGAAGTCTTGCTAAAGAAATCCTCGAAAAAGATGGTTATTCATGACCTGATTTCCCTTGTGTTGCCCATTTACAAATAACTGATCTTTCACCTGGACGAATGGTATCGCAATGACATCTCCCTCATTCCACATATAATTTGAAAGGTAAAACCCCCCAATTTGCATCTTTTGAATATTTTTATGGGAAGAAAAATCTTCAAGAATGCTTTCCTCTATCACAGACTTATTGACCGAAATAGGTTCTGTAACTGAAAACAGAAATATCTCCATGGCATAATCTTCGTTCAATGCTTCTAGATTGATCCAAGCTTCTCCTGTGTTTTCCTCCTTTACATGTCATGGGGGATATGGAAGACTCAATTCCCCCAATTCTGATTCCAAAGGACAGTTATGAATAATGAGTTGTTCTTGAGCATGTCCCTCCGCAGCACTCAAGATTTTTCTTTGGATAAGAAGTGATAGAATAGCAAATTTTTCAAGTTCCATAGGCTCTTGTCCATCAAAACATTCTTACAAATTTGATAGATAATTTTCTTCTTCATTCTCTGATTGTATCAAAGGCTCCTCCTCAATCTGAGTATCATCTAAACTAGAAAATCCTTCACCTTGGTATTCTTTGTTCTCAAACATGAAATTAGAAAGATCAAATTCCTCTAAAAAATCAGATTTTTGAGAAGGTAAAGAAGAAAAAGGATTAGAAAGCCTCTACATGGTTTCATCTGCATCCATGACCTTTGAATCTACCTTGGTCTTGTGAAGCTCCTTGTGGTTGATTGTAGCATCTAATGATGACCTTGGAAAGCTGCTACAACCCTCAAAAAGTGTTTCAAGCTCTTGACATGCATGGCAGTTAAGACCATTGCACTCATTAGAATCAAATTTTACACTTGAGAGTCTTTCTTCTTCAACAAGCTCTTCTCCTAGTGGATTTGGATTTGGATTTGGATCTTGCTTTTCTACATCTGGTTTTTTTACTTACGGTGATTTGACCTCCTCTGAAGATATGGAACCAATATGAATGCTACATTCTCAATAGGTAGATGGTTACTCTTCCTTGTTCCACTCTGGATTTGTTTCTGGTACAAAACTAGTTTGTTTTGCTTATTCTTGAGCCTTAACTTCAGAAGGAATTTTGGTCAGAGGTGTATTTTGCTTTATGTTTAGTTTTGCAACCCATTCCTTTAGATTATTTCCATGCTCTCCTTTTCTAGTCTCCTTAATCACATACTCCTCCCTTTTTCTCATTTCTTGAAGATGCTCCTCCCAAAATAGATTTAGAACTACAAGATGAGAGATGAGTTGATATTCAACTAATTTACTCACCATTTAAGGAAGTGGAAGAGATTCAGCTTCTTTTCTTGGTGGCCTTCATAGAAAAGAAGGAACTTTAGAAGAATGAGGCATGGAAGATTCATGATGGAATGGAGAAATAGAAGATGAAGTAGTGAATTCCATCGTAGGCATAGCAACTGGAAGGTTACGATCATGTGCTTCAACTTGAAACTGCATGGATGGAGAGATGGAAAGAGGGTTGTTTTGGTGACGAATCACAGCACCCCTGAATGTCTGTAACTCGATGGGTTGAGACTCTCAGTGCGATTGCATAACATGGAGCTTTTCCCAAGTGTGGGACCTTGCGAAATCAGAAAATCTCTCTGGATGAAGGCCGGTTCCTATTCCTCTGTTCAGATGCACACGTAAAAAATGCAGAGGGTTTACTCAAAACCTAAACTAACTTACCAAGGAGACAGGGTAAGAAGATGCATAAAAATAAACCTAAACTAACAAAGGTGATGCACCGAGGAATGAAGAACACCTGTCTTGCCAATAAACACAAACCATAAAAATGCAATGCATGATCATGCACAGATAACCAAATTGCAGTCAAAGATCAGAAGGATGCAAAATGAACTAAGAGAGGGTTGAGAATCATCCACAGACATGTATTATTTTCTCCAAAGATTGACACAATACACTACAAAATGCCAAGAGGCAAAGTTGCATTACAGTTTTAGATGGGAGGTTTGAACTCCACAAATTCACCTACCAAAGAGAAGAAGGGAGGGGCAAAACAAGAATGTCCAACGTTTAGAAAGAAGCCCCTCCTTACAATTTATAGGAAGAATGAGAGAGGAAAGAGAGAGGAAATCCAAATCTACCCCAACGACCTCTAGGTTGCATTTAATTCATCTCATTATGGTGGTAGGTGAGAACCCAAGCAAACCTGAAAAGTGGCGCACCCTTCAGCATGTCGACAGGAACTTATCAGCGCCCTTGGCGCACTTTTCAGCATGTCGACAGGAACTTATCAGCGCCCTTGGCACACCTTTCAGCATGTCGACAAGAACTTATCAGTGCCCTTGGCACACCTTTCAGCATGTCGACAGGAACTTATCAGCACCCTTGGCACACCTTTCAGCATGTCGACAGGAACTTATCAGCGCCCTTGGTGCACTTTTCAGCATGTCGATAGGAACTTATTAGCGCCCTTGGCACACTTTTCAGCATGTCAACAGGAACTTATCAGTGCCCTTGGCGCACTTTTCAGCATGTTGACAGGAACTTATCAGCACCCTTTACCTACACCTAGGCACTTGGTGATGTAATAAATATTGGGCTCTGAGTTTCTTTGATTTCCATATTCTTCTGTTTGTCTATATCTACCCGGGGGGAGATATTTACAACAGGTTGTAAGGTGGTAATGTAGGGACCTCCCATTGATAGGATTGACTAACATTATATTTGCGAACATCCCTCTTCTTGATCCATTCTCAAACTTGAGTCATTGTCTTGACTATGAATTGAAGCTTTTGTTGAGGATGAAGCTCACATGGTATAGGGCCAGTACATGGGTATGGAATGTTGAAACCAATCTAGGCTTCCTTTGTCATTTTATTGATCCTAATTTGCACCATGGTATGCTCCAAAACTCAAACCTTCTTCTACAAGTGGTCTTCTTCAGGTGTAGGATAGATTTTAGAATCCACGTGCCATTGTTCTTCAGTATCCCCCCAGTCTAGTGGGTGACCAAAATGATCTGCACCTTGCTCATTTAGGCATGCATGTTGAAACTGATATTTGTCATAAAATGGATTTGTAGGTGGAAAGGACCACCACTGCAAGTGGGAATCCCACTATGGAAATGAATCTATGATGGTACCCCTTCATGAATGGAAAGATGTTCAATAAAACTAGGTGGAAATGGGTGAAAGAAGTCTACAATATAGAGAGTGGGTCACTTTGACCAATGGAGTCACTAGTTGTACTTGGGTATGCCTCATAAGGAAGAAATTTCACTAAGAGCACAACAAATTAATGAAATGAACTAATGTTGCAATGGGTGATGTTGAGATGCCTCTTCTCCTTCTCCTTGGAGGAGATAAGGATAGTTCGATATGTTGATCATCTCCTTGCTTTGAAGAAGCTCTTGTCTAAACTCTTCGCATAAGTAACACATTTATATTTGAAGTCTAGAGATATAGAGTTGCCAGGTACTTTGAATTGTGTAAGTGAGAAGAGAAGTACCAACTTTGTCCCACCGAGCATGCTAAAAATTGTTGTCGCCAAATCACTACACCCTTTAAATGGCCAAAATGTGAAAATGAAGTTTAGTGTGATTGGGACATAGGGGATCACCTTTCAAGCTATGAGACTTGGGCTCAAGGTGAACCTCCAGAGAAGGCCAGCTTCCTCTTCCTAAACTAAGTGTTGTACTACTCCTAGTGTAATAAAAAGGTTATCTAGTCCTATGTTAACATTTTCATGGGGTTTTAGGGAAAGAGATTTACAGAAATGAAACTATACTAGGGATGGTGATGCACCAAATAAAGGGTGTTTCCAGACTCAAGAAGGGTTAATTTGAAGAGGGTGTGTGCACCACAGGTCAACTTCACCTATTGTAGCTTAGAGAGGGTAAAGAATACCACAGACTAGGAAGCATGCATTCCCTTTGTTAAACATGATCAGACAAAGCAATATATTAGTCTCCTAGTGAAGAAGGATGAACTTAAGAAGGGTGAACGGACACCAAAACTCAACTACATGTAATACTCCACCACTCAATAAGCACAGAACTCAAAGAACCTACAATATAAATGTGAACTTTCATAGTGTACCTGTAAGCATGAGAAAAGGCACAAAGAAGTATAGAAGGATGAAAGGACCGAGATTAGTCACAAAACACACACTTTTATTGCTTCAATAACATGTAAAATGAATCATACATTCAGAAGAGGAAATAGTTGCCATTACATTCTTGAAGAGGAGGATTGAAATTTCTCTCAACACACAAGGACAACTTACAGAAGAGAGAGGACTCTTGAAAAATTGCACTTGCCTAAGATGTATAACTTTACAACCTATCTGACCTGTTGAAACCCCTTGGAATGAGCTTCCAACTTACATTTATAGAAGAAGTTGAGAGAGAGGAGAGGAGTCATAAATTCACTTCCTAAATGGAAGGCACATGATGTATCATTTATTATAGTTGGTTGAACCACTTGAGAAGGTTCCATCATGCATCATTAATACCCAGTTGACCTAGTCTTCTCAATTAATTAAAACAATATTTAAATAAAACATTTAAATAATAATAATAAATATTATTATTTAAAATAAAAATATTAATTTAATTAACAAATAATAGTGGAACCCCCCATTGACCGGTTTGACTCGAAGAGGGAGGGGTCATGAAGAAAAGGCCAAAAATGAGCCCAACTTAGTGATTAGATCACTAAGCCAACTCACCAAGTTGGGTCTGATTTCCTCTGATCTGATTACTTTCTGAGTCCATCGCAAACAAGCTAAGTTCTTCTTGTCTGAACATGTTGACCGAGCTACTTGGCTTAGCTTGGCAATGTTCACCTATCTCATTGAGCTCTATCCAATGCAAACCCAACATGACACCGAGTGTCAAGATCCTTCCATCATTGTGAAAACTCTCTTTTAACACCTCTTTATCAAACTCATCAAGTTGAACAAGATATTAAGCAACTCCCCTTTACAAACTCAGCATCAAAACACAAATGACTCTTAACACTATGAATTAGTTTTGCTCCAACTTGCCAACACCTCTTCTGTAATCGCAAGTCCTCCGCGAGCCCAAAACACCATGTTCTCCTCGTAAGCTCGCCCAATCTACTTGACCCCAGGTTGTTATCTCTAGTTTTCTCAACTTGGCGACATTCATTACCAAGCCCATCATGTATTTGATTAAGCTATGCATTTTGTCTCACCGTTGAGCCATTATCATCTGAAATCTTCCAAACAAACTCACTGAGTTGTTGGCTTTTCACTCATACTCAATCCACCTTGAATCACCTATCAGATGGTTACGTGGGATTCCACCTATTGTATTATCAACTTGAGGTTGACTCAGATTTTCCCACGCTCCTCATAACTTCATCCCTACTCAAACTTGGGTCACTCCCACTACAAATACGAGCCAAAATGTCAATGTCAAGCTGCATTAAATTTCTTCGCGAGCACGAACGACTCAACTCCCTCTGCATGTAAATTTGAAAATCCAGGTTCTAGCTCACCCGAGATAGTTTCACCATGGTCTTCTATGATCCATTTTACTTCATTTTGCTAAGTTGTGAGCTCACTACTGACTTGACCATGTGTTCCACCTTGTCGTTCATGCATTCTTTTACCAAACTCACCCGCACCTTTATCATTTTAGTTTGGCTTCAACTCGGTTCAGCAATTCGATCTCTTCCTGATCCGTACAAGATTTTACCAATGTTGAGCTATTTATATCATGGACTGGGCTTCATGATCCCACTGAATTCCTCTCCGAAATCCTGAATCAGACTGAACTATTATCTTTATGAATTACCTTCGACTCATGATTGACGTATTTGAGCTTCCTATTCTTCATGACTTGGATTAGCTTGACACGTTCATGCACGGGCTGCTGAGTTGATTTTCAGACTTACCTGGTCTCACAAATTCACAACAATATAAGGATCCCTGAAATTTGGCTTGGCCTCTTCGTTGCAATATTCATCCTCGACCTGTGGAGCTATAATTCCCTTCGAGTAGACTCAGGCTTTGTTCTCAGAAATTAACTCACTTTTTCTTCTTGAAAACTTGTTTCCATGAGCCTTGATGCATTCCTATTCAAATTTGCATCGAGATGAGTGCTTTTTGTTACCTTGTGAACTTGCATGTTATTCCCACGACGAGTCAATTCCTTTCTTCTCAACTCAAAATTCCTTACTAGTTGGCAATGGGATCACCACCCTGGCATAGACTACATTCCTCCTTCAAGCCACTCAGCTCAACAACAAGCTCCATCATCACAAGGCATAAGCTCATCCAAAAAATCCTACCCCAAGTGATCCATGAACTCTTCATAACAATTTTCTACCTATATCGAGATCCTTCAGTTTTCCACATCCTATTTGAAATAAGGCTGAGCCACCTCTATGAGGAATACTTATGATCCTTGACTTAGAAATCTACCTCCTGTCATCCTAGTACCAATTTGATCCATAGTTCGATGCGAGCTCCGATCCCACCAATCTCTATGCCAAGCTAGCTTCTGCACTAAGCTCCCTCGAGCTCTTCCACATGGGTTTATCTCATTGGGTTCCACTCCACATTGAGCTCACCGCTAAGTCCAACACCATCACCACGAATTCCCCCTCAAACTTGCTTCAAGCTCTTGTAACTTGCAAGATGAATTCATCATCCTTATCGAACTAATTCTAACTTGTTTTGATATTCTCATGCCTCTGTAGCTCGATGACCTTCTTTCAAACTATTAGGAAAACAATGACTCGGTCATCCGATCTCTTTTAATGAGATCTTATTGCTCTACAAGATTCATCTTGTGTTAATCACGAGTTACTCACGCATGTTGCATTCGTTGAGTTCCCTTCCATGTTTGGGTTTTCCATTCTTCTAGCGAGCTATTACACATCGATCTGACTCTAAAATTTTTTAACAATGAACCAGAAAAGCCATCAATTCCATGTTTATTCAATTTAAGTCTCATTCATGCCAATCCCGTAATTCAAAGCACTTTTATCTTACTAAGTTTGTTCACTTTTAGAAAAAAATCTATCTTTGATCATCCTCCGCACTCTCATGGTTTGAGTGAGTTAACCATCCATGCCACTCGGTCTTTCCAACAACCCTCCTCATAGCTCAGTAAACGAATCACCATCTCGACCTTCAGCCTCTCTAACAACTCAATGGATAACTCAGTCATTGACTTGAATTCTAGTTGCATATTCAATTTATAGAACTTATCCCTTGGCATGGCAAGTGATTATCCCCATGTGTTAGTGCTTTTCATGATCTTCGTGAAGTGGAAAATATGTGATGGTTTTTTGTGGCATTGTCTCCACCTGGTAATTAGTTCTTCAAATTTCTCCACACGGAATTGTTTTCTTGTCCTGCCAAGGTATTATCTCCTCCATAGCCGCAAAGGCTCGAAAATCCCCCACTGAGTTATTCGATATCTCCTACAAGCACTCACCCGATTCATCTGAGCAACTCCATCACCCTTGTTTCTAACGCAATGACTCGCCTTCACGACTTTGTGCCTATGATTTTTCGAGTCGTTACTTTCTTTTCTCCAGAGATCCCACGGCCAATTCGAGATCGTTTTCCCCTTTTACATTTGGACGACGAACCCATTATCACCGAGTGACTCGGTCTGAACCACTCACCACCATGTTGAGCCTAAACTCGGTGTCCCGAGTTGCTTAAGTTAAAAAATATTTGAGCTTGAGGTCGTGCTCACATGTAACAACTAATCCATCCATAAAATCTTTGTGAGCTTCATTCGCTCAACCTCAATAGACTTGACACTGAGCTCCCGATAATGATTTCCTTCTACACCAATCTGAGCTCATGATATGAGCTCCCCCCCTCTAAACCAACTCGACGCATAACCCTTTAGAAAACTCACCACAACATGTTAATCAACTCATTGAGCTGCTCGGTGAGCCATTTGGGTTCAAAACCCTATTAGATATTTTCACATTTGTCTCCATAAAATTTTAAATATCACTGGACGTGCTTGAACCATGAAGATTGTGGAATGACAAAAATACCCCTTTAAATGTGATTAGTTAATTTTGACCATCTATTCCCTCGTTAGCTAGAAGTGGGTCTGGTACAGACAATTCTTCATATCATGCAAAAATTTTGTTTTCAAAACCCCGGAAAGGGAAAAACTAACCCATGATGATCCTGAATACTCCCAGGACACTGTGAATGTTTGTAAAACAGAAAATTTTTGTTTGTAGGCCTCCAAATTCTTTTATGAATCCCTCTTCTATTTAAAGGTAAAATTATTCCCATTGTTCATTTTTTCTCCAAGGTGCAAAGTTGGATAACAGTCACATAGGGAGATCAATTGATTAATTTGGGGAAAATTATAAGTAACAACATTCACTTATAGGTATTTCAGTTACCTACCTCAAAGAAATTCATAATGACTACTCATCTCGTGTATTATCTCATGTACACGAGGCCTTTTCAAGGTCTTTTTTCTGTAACAAATGTGCCACAAAAGTCTCCAGCATACGAGAAATATCCACATCGAACATAATAGGAAAGTAACTCTCACTTCTTGAGGGTGAATGATGCATTCACCATTTATATCATAAGGTTACTTGAAGGAAATCCTGAGCAGATAACTTCACTTCAAACAGCTGGATTGATTGAAAGATATTGAAGTTACTTCATCCAGTAACCCACATTCACCTATATAAAATTTAGAGGATTTTATCTTGCAACTCACAGGTTACAAAGGTACCCAGGTGACAAGATCATCATGATTTATTTGTGTAGGTAGTATTCTCACTTTCACATGAGGTGAAAAAGTGTGAAGAAGAAGGGTGTATATTTCCTTATCTCGATGAGGGTCTATTCATGCAAGAGTATAATGGATTCATAAAACATTGAAACATCCTTAACATCCTTTAATTGGTATGCTGATGTATCCATGCCAAAATTTGATAGTAGAAAGAACCCTGCCACTTTTTCCATTTATCAAGTTTATAGCACATTCCATAGATTGAAGACTATTGGGCCAACTACACTAATGATTTTGAGGTTTGAAGGTAGGACTACATGAGGATTATTATTGAATGGTTTGTGGAAGGGATAAATAATGATGGATCATATCTATTTGACCCTGAGTATCAAGTAGTTCAATCATCTCTCCTACCTCCCACTCCATGGAACATCTAAGAATCTAGCAATATCAAAGAAAGAACCATAGTGGTGATTCAAATATCAAAGTATTGGTTCAAGAAAAAGAGGGTCTCTTTCATTGAATCAAGTGGTCTATTGGCTCTATCCAAGTAGGTGTCTCTCACTTCTTCTCTTAGGGATTTCGATAAGGTCATTAAGTCTTCTAATTCAAAATGTCTTATAAAAATAAGTTTACAGATACATAGTGCACTAAGATTATTCCCCCTAAGAGGATTTGTACAAAGCAATAAATCAAAAGGAATTTTGTTGAACCACTTAAGCTGTGAGAAATTGACCATCTTAATCTCCTAATCATCCCCAAGTACTAGGTGTTTCCTTGAAGACAGTTGATTCATATCATATAGACAGAACTTTAGTTTTATATCAAGCACTCAAGAGTACCTTCATACCTGATTTTGTGTCTATGTCAATTGATACTTTTCTATGGGTACAAGATCTAGTTGGAGTAGAATCAAGAATGGTTCAGCAAGGAATAACACTAAACTTTGAGGCCATATCAAAGTATATAAAATCCAAGCATCCCAAGAAAACTCAAACAACTTCTCGATTCTTCACTGAAGCGGATCTTAGTATGTCAAAGTTTTACGCCCTAGAGTAATTAAACCCATGAGAGAGATGACATCAGTTGATAATAAGATGACTAGGATTTTCTTTGGGCAAGTCACACTCGAAGGATGTGCATTTATTCAAAGATTATGTAACTCGATTGGTTGTAAAAAATGAAAAGAATAAGAAAACCTTGGAACAACTTGAGGAACATGTGAGAACCCTGACTGCTTATGTATTGTCATTCTATGAGCCCAAAATAACACTGCTTCCTATAGCATAAGTTATCTCTCATATCAGTAGCTTTAATCCCCAAGTGATCTAGAGAGTGAAAGGGTACACTATGCAGGGGAGATCCAATGATAAATGGGTGGAGAATATCATTGAAAAATGGAATGAACTATTGTGTGAGATCCTCTCTCTATATAATTTTTCCCTTGCCACCATTTCCATGGTGAAAATGACAAAGGTTGAGATCAAGAAAGAGAGAACTCATTGGGATAGTTTTTCCCCATTGATATATGAAAGGATTTGTCTCAATTCTCACTCCTTGATGATCAAGAATGTGTTCACACCTATTGGTGATAATTTATCCCCTTTCTAGCCATGCATAATGAATGTGAGGTGTGAAATTCTAGAATATGCAATTCTAGAGCTTGAGTCTTGTGATGAGAACACATCTGTCATTTTGGAAGAAATCAGTAAGAGTGTGTAGAAGCTTAGATCCCCTTCACTCAATTAACATTCATCCTTGGAGGGACTCCTAAATTCCTTCCAAAAATTGGTCCAAAAATAGATAGGATATCCTTTCTCCTTTAGTGAGGAAACATTGGAATCCCTTACAAATATTAGAGGTTACATCTCTAATATCATGGGAGATCATTGGGGATTGTATTCCTGATACTTGGATCAGTTCTTTGGGGTATGTGTGCATCCCACAAGAAAAGGAAGTTTCACTTATAGTGGCTCAGTTCAGCAAAGAGGTCACGGGAGAGTATTTCATCCCTGATGTAGACACAAAATCATGCACTTGGGTACATTTCTAGGTGCTAAAACCATGCTAGCATTTACATCATTCCTAAGCAACAAAATTGTGGTTGAAAACTATCTTTGGCCTCTTTGCTTTGTTTATTGTTTTCTCTTTGGTCTTACACTCCCTACATCCTAACTAGAACTTCACTAATTTATTTTCCATGGCTTAAGACACCAATGCCAAGCTAGGACAGAAGTGCACATGCACTCCTGTCCCCTTTGGGTGACCCTAACCTTTTCTTATCTTATAAGTTCCTTTTGATTCTCTTTTATATTTTGAGCATATTTTTCACATATATGTTGGTCTTCCAGTTGTTAATTACTAAATTCAAACAAGGGAATCATATAAATACATAGTTATTTTTTCAAAATGAAGGACCAAGCACTAAACATTACTATCATCACCTAATTTCGCATTCAAAAAACACCTAAAGCACTCCAAAGAATAAATCTAGCATCCATTCAAGGGATAAGGACCACATACTCTGCATATACAACATAGGAAGGGGAAGTTCATTCTATTCCATCCACACATTTTACTACATTGTTACATTTAACTACAACCCGCTATCAAGTGTAACTTGCACAAGGGCACCGTACGAAATAATTTCTACACATACTCATAAGAACTACATGGATTCTAATATATAGTGTAATACTCAGTCGTAAGTTCATTATCAGGGTGACCATCGAGGTCATTCCGACTCCCCAATCTACATATTTCTTTGTAGGTTTGATATGGTTTGTGAGCGTGTGCATGTTAACTCTTTTTTGGCATTTTACAAGCACCTTCGGTGATCAAGGATTGATTACTAAGAAATCAACAGATAATATTTGTGACACCCTTGCAATACATCAGAAACCAAGTTCAGGGATTTTGGATAGTCAAGAGTGCCCATATCAAATCACCAATGCCCTAGGTACCCATGTCCTACGCTAGGCGTCCCTGTATGTCATTATTCATGAGTTGTATAACTTACAGAGATCAATAACGACATTGTTTACATCATATTTAACACTTCTCCTTGCCCATATCAGATCTAGATTTTGTGGAAATCAGATAATTCCTCTATCCTTATTTTTTTTATTAGGCTTTCATATTTTACATCTTAGCTTGCTTGTGTCATTTTTTGTATTTCAGTATTTATACATCATTTATTTTGATAGTGACTCAGTAATATTATATTTTATTCAAATTAAATTAAATCATTTGGTGAACCCTACTCATGATCAAACACTGGGATCCTCATTTTTCCTATTTCACCCAATCTTCTTTGATTACTCCTCAAAATCCTCTAATATCCTTACATGACTTATTTCAAATGCACCCCCCTTAAAATCTATTGTCCAAAAAAACCTAAACATTATGTCACCTCCCCCAAAATATGTCACCTCCACAAGTAAGTTCCATTTTCGATCGCCTATCTGATGACTCTATCAGTATTAATCCTCTATCTAATCAACCCATCTTAAATTCAATTCAATCTTTATATTGTTTATTTCAAACCAAAATTTAAGCTATGGAAAAAATGGTTACATATCTTAAAGTTGAAATCCAACATCTCAAGTATTCTTCTCAATCTCATGTTAGTTCTCTTTCTACATCCCATTCTACTTCTATGTCTGTTATATGTGCTCATATGAATTAACCCCAAGTCATACCACTACCAGTTCATCTCAATTTTGATTCACATGCTAAGAAACATGATATTCTTCTTGAGTTTCTCAATCACCAATTGATCAACTTGTCATCTACTACTTAATACCATCCTTATAAGCTTGCAAAATACCAAGGTCTACCATTTTGCAATTATCATTGACTTAATGGACATCGTGACAATGATTGCTATGTTTTATAATGAAAGATTAAGCACCTTGAGCATCATGGTTTTATCTCATTTGTTGCACAACATTCTTCTTCATGCTCACCTTCAATGGTTAAATCACAATGGGCTCCCAAATCCAATCAATCTATGTCTAACGAGCATCATGTCATAGTTACTAATGTTCCTTCTTCAGTATGTCAAGCGCCACTAATCCAACCCATTCCAACTAAGAAACCTCCTCTAAAAATCAATTCAACCCCTCCTCCTCTCAAATATTCTACAGCATTGCCAATTCCAACTAAGCAACCTCCTCTAAAAATCAGTTCGTCCCCTCCTCCCATCAAGTCCTCTATAGTGTTACCAATCCCAACCAAGAAACCTCCTCTAAAAATCAAGTTGTCCCCTCCTCCTATCAGGTCTTTTATGACATTACCAATTCCAAATAAGAAATCATTCACTAAGAAATACCAACAAACTCTAGATGAACTCTTTCAACTTACTCCTTTCAACCCAAAATTTAACCCTTGTTCTACTCTTACTCTTACCTATCATTGTTACTATACTTCATGCTTTCTGATGCATACATTACACAGCCTTGATCACTACTGCAATGTATCATTATTAACCTATCGACACACTGGCTTGTTCATCATCGGTTCACACTTGACTGCATGAGGGCTTACTCCCCATTCAAGTCTGCTACCAATTGTCACTAGTATCTACTACTACATTTCATGTTATGCACTTCACGATAAATCTTTCAAACATTTCAATCTCACACATTCAATAACCTATGATGCACTCTAGTTCCACGGTTCATACTCGACTGCCGAGGGTCTCAATCAGAAATGAACCTCACATCATTCAACTCTACGCTTTGTGTTTCACGATCTATCTTTCTAGTGTACATTTTCAAACCATTTACCGATGACACACTCTTTTTCTATGGTTCATTGTTGATTGTTAAGGGGTATTTTATAAATGAACCTCATCTCATAATCATCCACATCCATTGGGGGGCACGCTGCTCCTATCACATTCACATTGCATACCATTCCATTACACTCATACACAACATACTCCATATATGGGTTGCATCTATTCTTGCTTGCTTATACTTATATGTACACTTTGTTTCCCATGATAGACGGATACTTAGTATGTTAATATATTTTGTATATAAACACACTCGTTCACTTGTTCTCTAGTTGTGAATGCAGACTTCTTACAGATCTTTACACGCTATAACGATGCTTGGCATTATACCTCTTACCAGTCTCACCGAGGCTTCTGGGGGCATATACTTTCTCACACAACACATGTGTTATTATTTCATTATTTACTACTTATACTTCCTAACACACTACTTTCTACCGGTACATACAAGCTTTGACATACTTCTTATCTTTTTAACATGCTAACGGGTGCTTCATGTGTAACATTTGTCTTGCAGGAAATATTTTCCACCATGGTTGTCTGATACTTTGCTTGCTACTATTTTCTATTGATTGTTATTATATACTATTATTTTTCAGCTATGCCCTATGTCTTGTCTGATCATTGCTTGTATACTTTTGGTTGTTTTGGCCCTAATTTCCTTTTGACATTGTGAGTGATGTTCCATGTTTGAAACCCACTTTTCACGGTCAATATTGTATGCACCTTTTCTCGTTACATTGTTTCTATATAACATGCTTGCTAATTTTTCTAAAAACACATGTATGTAACCACTTTGTTTTCATTTACCTTGGTTTCTACCATGCACATCCCCTCCCCCTGTAGGGATATTGTTTCAGATCAACATCAGGTCCTCTCTTTGGGCCACATTCTCCTAGCAACATTGCATGCACCCCAAATGAGGGGGGAATACATTGGGTGAATTAGTGACACCACACATCAGCTTAGAGCTATAATTTTAATATGCACAGTACAAAATCAACACAAACTACAGTTACTCAAATGACTCAGAATCTGACTTGGGTCCTAAATTCAGCACAAATACCAACACCCAGATACAAACACTAACACCTGGGTGCTCTTGACCTCTCCTAGGCACCTATGTCCTGGGGGCAGATATAGTTACTTTATCATATCAACATAGTTTACAACACTTTACAGAGCAGTTTCACAGTATATGCACAATCCTCCAACAATTAGAATGCTTTCTTTCTCCATTTCAACTCTAAACAAATGCGGAACTAATACGATACAACTCAAAACAAAACATGATCATACCATATGTAGTGGTGTATAATCAGGAAGCGGTCATGGAAGGAGAGTAACACTAGACCTCTCTCCCCAACACTCTTTTTCTGTGATGTGAGATCGCCTAAAAAATTATTATTGGCATGATATCACCCAAAAAAACTCACTCTACACAACATATTCAGGACATCTTTCTATCCTTTTACACTCATGATCATCAGGTGCACACTTTCCTTTTACTACTTTCACACATTTACATACTTTTATAGAGTTTTCATAATACATGAATTTGATTACTCTTTCGATCTTCTTTTGTAGGTTCTTCCTTAATACGCAACAAGAAGCAACCCTACATCAAGCACAACATTAAGCACAACAACATGTACAACACGATACAACACAATACGCTTCGCCCTAGGTTCACTTCCTCTTTCTTAGCTTCCACACTTCATTTTCATCACTTCACGCTTTCAATTGTCTCCTTGGCGTGCTATCACCATCAAATTCTACATGATTATTAGGTACACATCTCTTATCTACTTTATGTTATCAAGTATTCACTCAACAACATAAAGTGGGGGAAAATGTAGACAAAAAATCACGCACATGGGTACATTTCTAAGTCCTAAAAGTATACTTGCATTCATATTATTCCTAAGTGAGAAAAATAGCAATTGGAAACTATCTTCAGCCTCTTTTCTTTGTTTCTAGTCTTCTTTCTAGTCTTTTATTACAACCCAGTCGGCACTTCACTTTCTTATCTTTTATGACTTCAAAGAAACTAACGCCCAGGCACCATCGTCCCCTCTGGGTGACACCGACCTATTTCCACCTGTACCTCAAACCCTCTAGGATGCCCTCACCTATTTACCTACCTCTACTCGATCTTCTTTTTGGGATTCTTTTATCTTTTGGGCATCTTATTTTCTTATGGGTCGACCTTCTAGTTGTCAATTATGAAATTTAACTAAGGGAATCATATAAATACAAATCTATATGACCAAAATAAAGAACCAAGCTCTAAACATCTATTATCATCACCTAAGCTTGCATCCAACAACATCTAAGAGTATCAAATACATCTATCTAACATCCATACAAGGGACAAGGGACTGCATTTTCTGCATACACTTCATAGGAATGGGAATTTCATTATTCCATCCACACATCTATTTGCATTGGTACATCTAGCAATCGCCCGCTATCAAGTGCACTTGCACAAGGGCTTCCTAGGGCATAGTTCTTTCACACAATCACAAGAACTACATGGAGTCTAAGATGTAGTACAATGCTCGGTTGTAAATTCTCAGTCAGGTACCGCCAAGGTCAGTATGAATCCCCATATTACATTTTTCTTTTTCCTGTGATCCTCCGAATCACAAATTGAATCCCCATATGTACATCTTACTAATTGTTTGGATCCTTGATGTAGTTTGAGGGTTTTGCAGGTGGACATCTCTTTGCAGGTTATAAGTGCATTAAACGATCATATTACGACATACAGACAACCAACAACGGATATCATTGACACTTACATGACACCAGAAAAATTAGGTTCCGAGCTCCTACGCAGTCACAGGTGCCTAGAGGCAGACTCTGGCATCTAGACACCCCTAACCCAGTACAAGTGCCCTAATATGGCCTTGTCTGACGACTCCAGAATTAATTGTGCATAATTGTAACAGTTTACCCTTCATGTTCATCAATTTTCTAGTCCAAATCATTTTTAGGATCACGCCCAAACCAACTAAGTCATTCTTTCTCTCTCTTACACTTAGGGATTTATTTTTCATTAACTTATTGCTTGTGTCAAATCTGTACTTTAACATTTATTTATCATACATGACTCTACAATTAGTGTTTATACAAAATTCTATTTTTGTTAAATATATCTTAATGAGATAGTTCAATGTGAGATACAAGATATGACAAGTTATGGGTTTGAGTCTTTTCTAAAGAGGGTAGGGGTATTGTAAAACTATACAAGACTCGTTTAAGAGAGAGATACACAGAAAAGGTTAAAAGCACGGTTCCCAGGGATAGTTTAGGAATAAAACGTTTATATCATCAACATAAGTATCAAGCGAGAAACCAATATTTAACATTACAGAAGTTTGTTTCCAAACATCTAAACCATATAACACCATAAAAACTCATAATCAAGATCATACTCAAATAGAATGCATGTTTTTCGATACACCAATATAACCCAATTTCCCACTCATCAAAAAATAATTAATAAATTACATTCATGTTCATAAAAATATTGTTGATACATGCACTTAAAATTTCATGTATATTTCAATGGCATTTCATATAGAAAAAAAACCAACAATTTTACTGTAGACAAAAAATGACACACTTGGGTACATTTCTAGGTCCTAAAAGCATGCTAACATATACATGATTCCTAAGCAAGAAAACTAGTGATTGACAACTATCTTTTACCTCTTTTCTTTGTTTCTTGTTTTCTATTTGGTCTTACACACCCTACAACCCAGTAATAATTTTATCGATTTATCTTTTATGGCTCCAAACACAAGTTCCCAACCAAGAAAGCAACACCCAGGCGCCCCTAAACCCTCTGGGCACACAAAATCATCTTCTTACATCAGAAAAGTTCACAAAATCCTTCAGAGCAGTTATACAATTACAGACATAGTCCTCCAGCTACATAATGCATGTAATATCCTACCATCCATTTCAATCAAAACAAATCAATACAATCATAACTAATTTGAGAAATTATGAACAAATCAAGGACATACTATTTTCAATGGTGCTTATTGGGAAGATTCATGGAACTAGAGTAATAATAGACATCTCTCCCCAACACTTGCTTTCAACATGAGATCGACAAAACACTCGTACTTGGTGTGAGATCACCCAAAACACTCACATGTGGCATGACATCACCAAAAAAACTCGTTATCGACATGAGATCGCCAAAAAACTCTCTTCACAGCATTTCAAGACACATTTCTATCATTTACACTCTTTTACATTAGGTGCACACTTTCCTTTACCACTACTTTTACACACTTTTACATAATTTTACATACTTTTCTTAGATTTTTCATATACAGGATTCAACTACTTGTTTTCTCTTCTTTTGTGGGTCCATCCTTAATACGTAACAAGAAGCAGCATATAACAAAAAATACAAGCACAACAACATGTACCAAAAACACATACGCTTCACCTATATGGTCACTTTCCTTTCCTAGTCTCCACACTTCACTTGTCCACTCGGTACGCTATTCTCCACATGCTCTATAAGATCATAAGGTATGCATCTCTTATCTAATTTATGTTATTGAGTATTCACTAAACAACATAAATTGGGGAGTTATAGAATTTATAGAGATCAATAACGGCATTGCTTGCATCTTATTTTTCACTTCTTCCTGCCCAAATCAGATCTAGATTATGTGGAAATCAGCTAATTCCTCTCTCCTTATTTGCTTAGGGTTTCATATTTTAAATCTTAGCATGTTAGTGTCATTTCGGTATTTTAGTATCTATACATCATTTATTTTAGTAGTGAATCTGTAATATTAAATTTAATTCAAATTAAATTAAATCATTTCGTGAACCCTACTCATGATCAAACACTTGGATCCTCATTTTACCTATTCTACCCGATCTTCTTTCATGGCTCCTAAAAATACTCTAATCTCCTTGCATGACTTGTTTCACATGCACCCACCTTACAAATCTATTGTCCAAAAAACCCTAGACACTGTGTATCTCCCCCACAATATGTCACCTGCACAAGTAAGTGCCATTTTTGATCATCTATCCGATCACTCTATCCGTCCTAATCCTCCATCCAATCAAATCATCTTAGATTCAATCCAAGCTTTACATTGTTTATTTCAAGACAAAATTAAATCAATGGAAACAATGATTACATCTCTTAAATTTGAAATCCAAAATCTTAAGGATTCTTCTCAAGCCCATGCTAGTTTTGTTTCTACATCTCATTCTACTTCTATGTCTTCTACATGTGCTCATATAAGTGAACCCCAAGTCATACCACTACCAGCGCATCTTAAGTTTGATTCACATTCTAAGCAACATGATATTATTCCTGAGATCCCCAATCACAAATTGATCAACTTGTCATCTACTAATTGTTTCCCTCCTTATCAACTTGCCAAATACCAAGGTCTACCATTTTGTATTTATCATCAACTTAATAGACATCATGGCAATGAATTCTATGTTTTACAATGAAAAATTAAGTGCCTTGAGCATCGCGGTTTTATCTCATTTGCTGCACAAAATTTTACTTCATGCTCACCTTCAATTGCTAAATCCCAATGGGCTCCCAAATCCAACCCATATATGTCTAATGCGCATCATGTCATAGTTACTAATGTTCCTTCTTTGGTAAGTCAACTGTAGTCTATCCAAGCCATTCTAACTAAGCAACCTCTTCTAAAAATCAGTCCATCCCCTCCTCCTCTCAAGTCTTTTATAGCATTGCCAATTCCAACTAAGAAACCTCCTCTAAAAATCAGCTTGTCCCCTCCTCCCATCAGGTCTTCTATGACATTACCAATTCCAAATAAGCAACCATTCACTAAGAAAGACCAACAAACTCTAGATGACCTCTTTTTAATTCCTCCTTTCAACCTAAAATCTAACCCTAGTTCTACTCTTACTCATACCTATCATTGTGATGACAATATGCTTTCTTATGCTATATTTCAAGCCCCATCACAATCACAATGTCTTTATTTCATCATCGCATAACTTTCCATCATCAGCACACTTGGGGGGCATAACGCTTTCTCCCCCCTTCTATTCCTACCAGTTGTCTCTAATATCTACTACTACACTTTGCACTCAGTGCCTCATCACTAAATTTTTTACACTTTCATACCCTTTGATACATGCATTGTATCATCAATACCCTATGACACACTCTAGTTCCATGGTTCATACTCGATTTTTGAGGATCTAAATGTGAAATGAACCTCACCAAATTCACTTTTCAAACTCTATGCTTCATGATCTATCTTTCTAGCACACATTATCAACCATTTCCTGATGATGCACTCTTGTTTTATGGTTCATTCTTGATTGTTGAGGGTTATTTTATAAATGAACCTAATCTCATACACATCCACTGGGAGGCACGCTTCTCCTATCACATTCACACATTACATAACATTCCATCACACCCATACACTACATTTTCATATCTTAGTTGCACTTACTCTTACTTGCTTATACTACTTAGATGATGCATTTTCTTACTATGTTAGTCAGATACTTAGTATGTCATTATCTTTCTATAGACACACATGCGGGTTCACTTGGTCTTTTAGAGTGAATGTAGATATCTTACATATTTTTACACATTACAATGATGTTTGACATTGTATCCTTTGTCAGTCCCACTGAGGCTCCCAGGGGCATCTACCTTAACTACTCTCATATGTTACAAGTATTATTGTTTTATCATTTACTACTAATTTCTAGCACATTACTTTTCATTGATACATACATGTCTTGACATACTTTTTATCTTTCTAACATGTTAACAAGTGCTTCATGTGAAAATTCTGCTTTGCAAGACTATATGCCACCATGGTTATCTGATACACTTTGATTTCCATTGTTTTTTATTATATGCAATTGTTTGCAGACTATTCCCTATGTCTTATTTGATCACTTTTTGTATGCTTTTGGCCTCTTCGGCCCTGATCGACTTATGACATTGTGAGTGATGTCCCATATTTGAAACCCATTTTTTACGGTCCACTTTGTTTACAAATTTACTTAATTACATTGTCTTATATTGCATGATTGCTACTTTTTTCTACTAACACATGTTACTAGCCACATTGTTGTCATGTGACTTGGTTTCTACCATGCACATCCCGTACCCCCTGTAGGTATCAACTTCATATCAACATTAGGTCCACTCTTTTGGTTCATACACTCCTACAGTCATTCCATGTACCCCAAACAAGGGGTCAATACATTGGGTGAAGAAATCACCCCTACAGTAGCTCTGAGCTACAACACATATCTACACAATACAAAAATAGAACATGAACAGAGTCACATAATGGCTTAAAATATGAATTGGGTCCTCAACATAGCATAGACACCAATTCCCGGCCTCAAACGGTAGCACCTAGGTGCTCGTGTCATCCTCTGGGCACTAATGTTCTAGAGGCACACATAATCATATTCTTATATCAACATAGTTCATAGAATCCTTCAGAGTAGTTATATAGTTATAGACACAATCCTCCAGTTACAGAATACATGCAATCTCCTACAATCCATTTCAATCAGAATAAATCAATACAATCAAAACTAATTTGAGAAAGCATGAACAAATCAGGGACGTACCATCTGCAGTGGTGCTTATTGGGCATATTCATGGAAGTAGGGTGACAATATACCTCTCTCCCCAACACTTTCTCTTAATGTGAGATAACCAAAAAACTTGCACTTGGTGTGATATCACCCAAAAAACTCAAACTTGGCATGAGGTCACCCAAAAAACTTGCTATCAGCATGAGATCGCCCTAAAAACTCACTCTTCATAGCATTTCAAGACATATTTCTATCATTTACACTCTTTTACATCAAGTGCACACTTTCCTTTACTACTTTTACATAATTTTACATACTTTGCTCATATTTTTCATACACGGGATTTAACTACTCTTTTTCTCTTCTTTTGCAGGTCCGCCCTTAATATGCAACAAGAAGCAGAATAAAAAAACAAATAAAAACATAACAACAAGTATAATAAACGCATACACTTCACCCCTATGGTTTTTTTCCTTTCCTAGTCTCCATGTTTCACTTTGTAATCATTCCATGCTTCACTTATCCACTCGGCATGCTATTCACCACATGTTTTACAAGATCATAAGGTATGACTATCTCCAAGTTATGGTATTCACTCAACAACATAAATTGGGGGAAAATGCACACAAAAAATCACACACTTCAGTACTATTGGAGCTCAAAATTAAACCCGTCCTAAATCACAAGAATCTAGGTCTTTGAGGAAACATGGGACTATCTCCAAGCTATGGGACTTGAACTAAGACAGACCTCTAGAGAAGGCTAGTTCCTTGGCTTATTTCTACTACTAAACTACACCTAAAGTTGGAAATGAAATTATCTAGTCCTAAACTAAATTTCCAAGTGACCAGGGTTAGGAAGAGATGCATAAACTGAATCCTACACTGGAGGAGGTGATAACACTAAAAATAAGGGGAAAGATACTTCTAAAAGAGAGAAAATAGAGATAAAACAATGATGGAGAGGGTAGAGACAAACACCATAGTCCACAACAATGTCTAAATTCACATTTTCACAATACACAATAGATATTAAATTTGTAACAACACACACAGCATACATGCAAGTAAATGAAAAGACAAGGAAACATAAGAAAATACCAACTAAGACAGAACAGAGCCACACCAGTAATTTTATTGCTTAAAGATCGTGCACATATCATTACAATGGAGGGAGAAGGTGTAAATTCATTACAGAAATATAATCAAAGGCCCACAACTCTAGAAAACTTGTGAAACACCTACAATGATGCCCTTGTATTCCAAAAATATCCATCTATTACAAATGAGCATCACTTTACAACATATAGATAAGTTGGGAAAGAAAGAAGAGGGAGAAAAGGAAGGAAACTCAAATTTCTCCATTCACTCACCAACAAGATTTAATAATTGTGTTAGAAAAAGTACAAGAAACCTCAAAAATTAATTCCCCCATTTTACTTTTCTTCAGGAAGAAGAAATGGGCACCATACTTCATTAATTTTGGCAGTTGAGCTACCTGGGACTATTCATTTCAATGCTGGAGATGTTTTTCTCTTTTTCACCAACTTACTTACACTTAAATTAAAAATTAAATTTTCATGGTGTAGAGGATGTTGATAGCTTTCCAAAAATATAAATTTCGTAAAAAATAGAGCAACGGGTCAAAAGTTATGGTCATTTTAAGTTTGTGAGAAAAAATTGTTGTTTTCCTTTGTTGCGCAACTTTCCAGTTTTCCGAGGAAATTTCATGAATTTTCCTAAATCTAATTTTCTCAAGTTGTTCAATTTTTTCAAGGGGTGTAAAAATGGACAACATTTTTGGTGACTCTCAGGGGCATCTACCTGCTAGATGAATTAATAAGTGGCCTTGAAGCATCCATTAGGCATGGAGTCATCCTGATAATCATGAAACTGATCTAAAATCTGAAGAACAAACCCCTAAATCTGCATGAAGCACTTCCTAAACTTGAAGCCAATATGAATCTCAAATCAACAACTCCCATTGTAAAATTCTGAATTAAGGTTATGCGAGTGGAAAATTGTTGATCCTGCAATCTCACCCTCTTCTTCTGCCACCTATGCTAAAACTAAGAAACAACAACCCTAATCAAAAGTGCATACTGTCTTTAATCCTAAGTTCTAATCCATTTGGGATAAATATATGAAACACGTAACTTTCCCAAAAACATTATTTTATTTGCTTTGTATTTGATTTTCATGAAGTTCTACAACTGATCCCTGACACTTTAAAACTCCTTCTCACAAAAACCTCTCCAGGAGCCATGGTGAAAACTGTGCAACAAGACCATCCACGAGAAAAAAATAGTGCAAATCACTTAGGGAAAAGAAACCTATTCTATGAATAATATAATGTCCTAAAAGCACTTAGAGGAATTGAATCCTAAACTACTATGCACATGATGCAATGAAATATCATAATGAGAGGGTTTGAGATGAATCCCGTTGACCGGGATTTGAAACACATTCCCATCAAGGTCAAATAACTTAAATGAGTTAGCTTCCTTGTAAGCAGTGATGATGTATGGTCCACTCCAAATTTCATAAAACTTGGAGTGTTTCCTTGGTTTATCTTGGTCCACATCCCATTTCAAGATTATATCTCCAACCTTGAACATTTGAAACTTGTCCTTTTTATCAAACCATTGTTTAGTGGATGCCTGATGTTGTTCTAACTTGAGCATAGCAGCATTCCTTAGTTCTTCAAGCTCTAACAACTCTATCATTCTGACCTCCCTTTGATCCACACCTTCAAATTCGATTTGTTGAGCCAATTCCAATGAAGGAAATTCAAAAAACAACAGAAATTTAGCTTTTTTATCATATACTAGCTTGTAGGGAGAAGTACCAATTGCTTTATTCATTGTTATCATGTCCTCCCAAAGATCATTTCTCACCTTTGTGTGCCACTGCCTTTGATTGATGTCTATTGTTCTCTTCATGATCCTAACAGATTCTTGTTAGTATAATCTCCCAATCCATTACCTTAGGGGTAGTAATTGGAAGAAGTATTACGATAAATTCCAAGTCCAAGAGCCCAATCAGAAATCTTAGATCCCAATAAATCCTTTGAATTATCAGAAATGGTGGTCTGAGGCACACCAAACCTCTTTATAATTTCATTAAGGAACTCAAGAATAATTGCTTCCATAGCTTCCTTCAATGGCACAGCTTCCATCCACTTGGTAAAGTAATATGTTTTAGTTAAAACCCACTTGTGACCTACACTTGATGGAGGATTAATCATGCCAATGAAATCCAAACCCCATTCAGCAAATGGTTGATCTGTTTGGATCAAATGAAGTGGTAAGGCAGCTAACCTTTTCTTTCTAGTGAATAGATCACATTCCTTACACTTTCTCACCCATTTGTGAGCATTAGCAAAAAAAGTGGGCCAAAAATAACCTATTCTTATAATCTTTATGCTTATGGCTCTAGGAGAAAAGTGCCCACTAGATAATCCATCATGGAATTCTGTTAAAACCTTGCCACATTGCTCACCCTCAATGTACCTAAGTAGCACTCCATCAATATGCCTTTTGAATAATACCCCATCAATTAGAGCATAGGAAATAGATTGTAACCTTAGGTGTATTTTTTTTGTTTATCCTAAAAGGATAAGCTCCCATAGATACAAATTTAGCCATATCAGCAATCCAACTATGATCATTGATTAAATCTCCTTCATCCTATTGAAAATCAGCATCATATGGAATCTCTTCCTTCATGAATGACGTATCTTGGTCACTATGATCATCCAAAGCCAATTGTTCACAAAGTCTTAAGATAAATCCCAAGTCCAAGAGCCCAATCAAAAATATTAGATCCCAAGAAATTCTTTGCATTATCAAAAATGGTGGTCTGAGGCACACTAAACCTTGTTATAATTTCATCAAGGAAGTCAAGAATAGCTACTTCCATAGCTTCCTTCAATGGCACAGCTTCCGTCCACTTATTAAATTAATTTGTTTCCATTAAAACCCACTCGTGACTTCAACTTGATGGAGGATTAATCATGCCAATGAATTCCAAACCCCGTTGAGAAAATGGTTGATCTGCTTGGATCGGATGAAGTGATAGGGAAGCTAACCTTTTATTTCCAATGAATAGATCACATTCCTTACACTTTCTCACCCATTTGTGAGCATTAGCAAATAAGTTGGGCCAAAAATAAAATGTTTTTATAATCTTCATGGTCATGGCTCTAGCAGAAAAGTTTCCACTAGATAAGCCATTATGGAATTTTGTTAAAACCTTGCCACATTTCTCACCCTCAATGTACCTAAGTATCACTCCATCAATATTCCTTTTGAATAACACCCCATCAATTAGAGCATGTGGAATAGATTTTAACCTTAGGTGTCTTTTTTTATTTGTTTATCCTAAAAGGATAAGCTCCTGTAGATACAAAGTTATCCATATCAGCAATCCAACTATGATCATTACTTACATCTCCTTCATCTTATTGAAAATAAACATCATATGGAAGCTCTTCATTCATGAATGAGGTATCTTGGTCACCATGATCATCCAAAGCCAACTATTCACAAAGTCCTCTACCTCTTACCAAATTTTTATCATTGATAGTCACATCATAATCCATAATTTGAGTCACCCAACCAGCTATTTTCTCATTGATTTCTGCTCCCATGATAAAATATCTAACACTAGAATGTGAAACTAGAACTTTGATTTGATTGGTAGCAATCATACTCTTGAACTTCTTAAGAGATATCATAATAGCAATTACCTATTTCTCAATGTGATTATACTTGAGTTTATAATATTTTAATGTTTAACTGAAAAAGGCTACTGGTTGCTCCATTTCTTGATCATTCTGCTGAGTTAGAACAGTTGCAATATTTGATTCAGCTCCATAAGTATATAAAATAAAATCTCTGGTATAATTTGGGTTGATCAATGTAGGAGCTTGAGAAATCTATTATTTGATCCTATCAAATCTTTCCTTTCCCTTAATTATCCAGTTGAAAATTGAATCCTTCTTGAGCATGAGAGTAATAGGTCTCACCAAACCTACAAAGTTAGGAATGAAACACCTAACAAAATTGATTTTCCCAAGGAATGATTATAAGGCCTTCTTGTGAGATGGAAAAGAAAGAGCCAAGATGGATGAGATTCTTTCTGGATCAATTTTAATGCCTTCCTTTGAAATAATGTGCCCCAATAACTTACCCCTAGGAACTGCAAAGTTACATTTCTTGGGATTAAGGGACACCCCAAATATCCTACATCTCTCAAATACTTTTTCAAGATGACTGATATGATCTTTTCTTTTCTTTGAGAAAATATTAATATCATCAAGATAGACAAGAATGAATTCATTGATATAACCCTTAAAGGCAATGTCAATTTCTCTTTGGAATGTAGCACCTGTGTTTGATATGCCAAAGGGTATTTTTGGTATGCATATGTTCCCCATTTAGTGGTGAATGTAGTTTTATACTAATCATCTTCCTTAACTTTGATTTGATTAAAACCTAAGTATCCATCAAGAATGGAAAACCTTTCATATCCCACTACTGTCTATAGAATTTGCTTCATTGAAGCTAAAGGATAATGATTTTTTAGAGAGGCTTTGTTCAAGTTCCTGAAATCAACAAAAAGTCTAATTTCTCCATTTTTCTTCCTCACTAGAACAATATTTTCCACCCAAGTAGAGTATTTGATGGAAAAAATTATATTTTCGTGAATGAGTTTAGACAACTCATTCCTCATAAGGGGTTCTATTTTGGGATTGACTAGCCTTTACTTCTATCTAGTTGTCTTGACATTGGGAGACAAATCCATGGTATATTGGACTATATCTAGATTAGATTCTTTTAAATCTTCATAGTCCCATGAAAATGCATCATTGAACTTATGACATAAGGAAATAGATTTTTCTTCTCATTCTCGTCACATACCTTCCCAAGTACAAGTTCTTTGCCTGGTGCAATTGTGACTGGTTGGCAATCTTCTTGTCTTACTATTATGTTCTTCTCTACACCTTTGAATTCATCATCTGGACTAAAAATTTGTTCCAAAGTGACCAATCCTTTTGGAATTTTTTTTGTTTTCAACCGAATGATATGATCACCGTAGACTTCATACAAGTCAAATTACATTTTTTAGGAGAATTGAGCTTCATTTTGAATAAATTGGACAATTTGTTCATCGTTGTCAAAAACTTTCCAACTGACCTAATTATCTAGAATTGAAGGTCTGACTACCATATTAATATGCTACACATTTCCCTTGATCAAATCCTCATTGGGTGAGAATTGAGAACCAAGAGATTCCATATGATCTGCTTCCTTGTTAATTTTCTAGGCAGAACTTGTAATTTAAGAGCATCAAAACTCTCTAATAGATTCGAAACTCAATGTTTGTAAGCCTTCAACATTTTTTTCTTTGTAGCACACTTCCCTCTCACTTTGTGAATAACCAATTCAGTATCTTCAAAGACTTGCAATTCCTTGATTTTCTTCTTCTCAACAATTAGAAGACTATGTACCAATGCTTTGTACTCAGCTACATTGTTAGAACATGCAAATTTCAATCTATGAGCAAAGAAGAAATTCTCATTCATTAGAGAGATCAGCACCACACCTACCCCAACTCCATTTCTACTTCTGGAACTATCAAAGAACATCTTCCACAGTCCAGGAGTATCCTCTTTTTCTTGCTTGAATGATACATGTAGAATGGATCCTTCTTCAAGAATGCAATAATTTCCAAGACCAATCTCGAAGGATATAATTTCTTTGGCATAACAATCAAATTTATGGTCTCTCTCATCCCATTCATCAAACACTAGATCAGGCATAGAGGGACGAATAGGCTGCTCATCTGAAACTGAATCTTGTTCATGTCCCTCTTGTACTAAACAATTTGATTAGATAGGGGTGGGATTATATGACTCAATATGGTGAGAAAATATTGGCTCAACTTGTATAGTGAATCTTGTACCATATCTAGTCCTTAGGAGCATATGAGTCCAGTCTGAAGATAAATAACCACCCACCTTGGAGTGAAATCTCTAGACAAGCAGATGGCAAACATAGGAGGTATTTCAATCACCGATATTTAATGGGTTATTATAATACTTAGGCATGTATGAAGTGTTAATTTTAAGTATTTAATCACTCATAACATGCCTATAGTTGACCCATCAAGTTGTAAGACTCCCTTAAAAACAAGACTATATTTAAGACCCAAAATATCAGCAATTTTCTTAGGCTTTATAGATGTACTAACCCTTGAATCAATCATAAAATTATGAACCAAGTGTTTACCCACAATCAATCACATGTAGAAAGGATAGGTCTTAACAATCTTACTTACTTGTTCTCCCTTTGCTTGAGACACATGAACAACAGTATGAGTCTTCTCCACCACCAAATCAGCTTGAGGAAGTTGCTTGATGGCTTCACACAAGAGGTCTAACTGTGACAGGATAGCCAAAGCATCCTGCATTGTCACATTAACATTTGTTTTCTTAATTTGCTCAACAATATTGAAGGGAAGACCCATGGGTTTCTACATTTATGGCACACTATTCTCCTTTTTTTGTCGTTGCAATGTTGGAATAGATGGATTTTCTTGAGGAGCAACCTCCTTGTTTAAGACAAGCTTGACAGGATCTTGAAACACTTTATTTATGCTTGCATTAACTTCTTTCTCCTTATTAAGAACATCAATTTGATCAGAGGAAGATGATGTTAGGTTAATTTATGCATTATATAATTAATTATTAATTATAATTATTAATTATTAATTATATGGTTATGTAGAACCATATTTGTCATTCAATCATGTATGATTAATCATATGGTAGTTTAAACTAGTTATTTGTCTCTACCTGTACACGGGTACATTTTTTTGCACTCTTATTTGTATTCATTCAAATATTTACATAATTATTGTTGCTCTGCTACAACAATATTTGTACCTACATTATTGTACAATTCCTATAAGAATTGCAGCATTCTATTGTACAAGTTAATGATTTCACATTAATATAATTATACAGGCTTTTGTCCTTATTTGTGAAATCACATTTGATAAGGTTGGAGAAAGGTTACAAATGAAGAACAATTATGGAGAAGAAATCTACATCATCAGAGAGCCAGTGCTGCCTCCATCAGCTTCCCACAACTCCATGCAGTCCCACAACCTCCTGTGTGATATCCAGGTAAACGAAAAGCAAATTGTTTTTTGCCTTGGTGCCCTCTGCATCAGGAAAAAAAAATTCTTGGCACTTACAAAAAAATTATTAAAAAAATCCCCATTGGGGTTTTTGTATTTAAATTGTTTAGTTATAGATAATATTATATATACTATCAAATTTGAAGGAGGATTTGTTTACATAGCTCCCACATAGAGTTTTCAGAGCTTCCCACCGAAGCTATGATCGAGCTCTAATGTTGCACCGGGTCCCTAGGTTCCTAACCGAGCTGAGCATTGGTTATAAAGGAGGACATTGGTCGATTCTACTTCAAACTATTGAGCCCTTTTTAACCACACCAAACTATTTTGTCATTGACCTGAGAAAACTAAAGGCCAAGTCATTATTTGATCAAAACCAAGCTGTGTATTACTGTGTGAAAGCATTAGCAGCAAATCCACTAAGTCAACCTTTTCATGCAAATTAGTACACTGAAATCTTCAAGCGTATGAAAGGTATTCATATGAATTAGCATTTGAAATAGTATTACTTAATTTCATTTGCAAAACTATAACCAAGCTATGTATTTGGGTATCCCTTAAATGACCCTGCCTCCTACACGTTGAGCCACTACTCATACAATATATGTTTCCCCAACCTGCAACCAAAACAAATGGTGGAGACAATACAAAATAGAGGAAAAGAAATCAAAAGCGGTCTCTGCGAGTGGATCAAGAAAAACAATTACAAACAAAAGCGGTGGCGTTCCTTCACAAAATGGTGGAAATAGCAGTCGCAGTGGTGAATAATGCAAAAGTGAGGGAGATAAAGGTATTTTCAGATCCGGTTTCTTCTCAAAAGACCTAAACCAACCTTCAACTTAGCATTGCCACGTCATTTTTTTACCATGTCACATTTTTTTAAAAAAAGGTTAGTCAATCGATTTGACTTTAAATTTCTGATTTATTGCATATGCAATTGAAGCGCTATAGTGGATAGTTGGAGATTGTTGGGTGTGGTAAGTTTGGGGTTTGACCCCCACCCCCAACTTGTTTTTTAAAACAATTTTCAAATTTAGTGGAAAATTTGGAAAAACCGCCAAAATCTGGTAGTAAAAATAGCCAAAAACCACCGCTAAAAGCCTTAGTAATGACTAAATAGCCTTCTAAAAGTTTTAGTGAGAAAAACCCTATTTTAGGGCAAAAAACATTCTCCTAGACCTTCTATTTTTTCATTCTAAGCAATTTTTTTGAAGGGGGTATACCTAACAATTGCATTTTCAGCTATGTTTTTTGTAATTTTTTGGCATAGAGGGTTGTATTGGGCTCTGGAGGCCACCAGGGCCCGAAAAACAAAAAAAAATTACTGTCATTCAATTTTTTCCAAATCTTTGAATGTAATTTGTAAAATTTAGTATATTGTACTAATTTGTAGGTTTCCATAGTCAATTGTAAAATTTGTAACTTCTTAGAAACTAGCAGAATATTGTACTCAAAAATAATAAAATTTGGTTCAAAAACACTCGCAAGATCCTAGATCTCATTCGTAGCATTCGGTATATACAGTACCTCTAGGAAGCACTTATGGGTAAAGTTGTCATGACTACTACTGCACTTAATCCTTAATATAGCTGTAACAATGTTGTATGGGCATCAAACCTTTAAATCGATGGAGAGTAATAAGGACACAATGCACACACTATGAGCCTTCCCATTCATCTGTGAACGATTACATGACATAAATTTGGACTGAGAAATTATCTAAATATATAGCAATGTTTACGTGTGTATGAGGATATTTCTTTGAACCGGTGTCAATAATCGCATAGACCCCTTTTAGTATTGTCTTGGTACCACGTATCGAATTTTTGCATGTACGTTAATGCCCCTTTCACGTACCGCCGGGTATATCAAAAGGGTGAGCTTCTTCCACGTACCGTTAGTTATATCAGAAGGGTGTGTATATAGAAAGGTTTGGTATATCAGACTGACGGTATATAGATTGGGAGACCTTATACCTAGAGTGATAAGAGCCTAACCCTATCAGTGATTTCTACAAAATGGGCACCAATGCCCCCAAATTTTTTCTTCCAGATTCACAACTACTTAGAGGAAACAACTATGTTGCATGGAAGACAAAAATCAAGACACAGCTTAAGTTTGAAGAGATCTAGACTATTGTGAATGGTACTTTGACTAGATCAACTACTGATACAACACAACAGTGACAGTTTGATAAAGCAGATCAGAAGGCCAAACTCATCATCTTGTTTGAAGTTTCTGACGATGTGTAACCCCACATTCAGAATTCCAAAATGACCAAAGAAGCGTGGGATAAGTTGAGCACAGTATATGAGGCCAAAAACAAGAATGTCATTCTAAATTTGTAGAGTCAGTTACACACACTGAAGTTCAAGAAAAATGAGAAAATTGAAGCTTTCTTGAGAAGAGTTAAAGAATTGAGGGCTTCACTTCTAGCCCTAGGAGAACTGGTCACAGATGAAGCTCTCATTCCCATTGTTCTAAGAGCTCTCCCTTCTTCTTACTGCATTTTTGTAACAACACTAAACTTTTCAGATACGACAGTTAGTTTTGACAAGTTGGTAAACCTACTACAACAAGAGGAAGCCATGCATAATAAGGATGATGAAGAGGAGAATGCACTTTCTTCACATCAAAAATGGAAAGGAAAAGGTAAAGGAAAACCTAATTCCTATCAAAATTCCCAACATCAGAATCAATATCAGCATCAAGGGGACAAACAATAGAAGAAGAAATGTCCAATTTATAAAAGAGGACATGACTTAAAAGATTGTTGGTATAATACTTACAAGAAAGGTTCATCAAGCAACTCTGGACCTCCACAACAACAATCTCACAAGGGACATTCAAACTACAATCAAGGGCATAAAAAGGGGAACTGGAAAAGAAGACCCCATCAACAAGGAAATATTGCTGAGCAAGAAGAACATTCAGATAATGAAGACTACTTGTACATTACTCAATCAAGTGAACCTTCCATGTCATCTAGTGATGTCTGGTATGTTGATTCAGGAGCCACTTGACACATGACCAACCATAGAGACTGGTTTACTTCAATGAGGGACACGCCTTTGAAAAACCATGTTTCGTTGGGTAATGATTCGTCATATACAGTTCAGGGGATTGGGAACATTTCTCTACCCCTTGGTTCATGCAACTGTAGACTATCAGATGTCTTATATGTCCCTGGGTTGACTAAAAATCTACTGTCAGTTAGTCAACTCCTAGATCACAACTTTAAAATTGAATTTGATAATAATTCCAGAAAGAAAACATGTTTAATTCAAGACAAATCATGAGGCTCGAAAATAGTTACAAAATCCTCCAATGTGGGATGCATGTTCCATCTTGATTTTGTCCACAGAGATGATTAGGCACTTATGGCTAAGAACTCTACCTCTGCACAGTTGTGGCATCAGAGACTTGGTCATGTTAGTTTCAAGTATCTCAAGACACTTTGTCGGCGTAATATGGTACATGGGTTACCATCTCTTCAGAAGGATACAGACAAGTGTCCTCACTACCTAGCAGGAAAACAACATAGAGCTTCATTCCAAAAAAGTAATTTTCAATCTCATGGAAAGCTTGATCTTGTTCATACCAATATTTGCGGTCTGATGCAACCAAGTCATTCTGGATTTTACTACTTCATGCTTTGTGTTGATGATTATTCAAGAAAAATGTGGATTTTTGTCTTTGCAAGAAAAGTGAAGCTTTTGAAACCTTCAAGAAGTTCAAAGTAGCTGTTGAGAATGAAACTAGTCATCACATCATAAATCTCCACTCAGATCGAGGGGGGGAATTCACCAGTAATGAGTTCAAATACTACCTACAAGCTCATGGGATTCATCGACAAATGCCTCCTCCACACACACCGTAGAAGAATGGTGTTGTTGAGAGAAGAAATCGTACTATCATGGAAATGGTGTGATGCATGATTGATGATTCTGGACTTGTAAATACATTCTGGGAAGAAGCAGCAAAGATAGTTGTGTATTTGTTGAACAGAGTGCCCACAGTTTCTCTTGACATAGTAACACCACAAGAAGCATGGTCAAAGCAGAAACCATCTATTGCACACCTTAGAGTATTCAAGTGTAAAGCAAGTATGCACATACCCAAGCAGAAAAGAAATAAATTGGACATGAAGTCACAAAAACTCATTCTTCATTGGGTACAATGAAGAGACTCTTGGGTACATATTGATGGATCCTAAAGACCAAGAAAGTCTACACCACCAGAGATGTTGAGTTCTTTGAGAATAAGGAAGTAGAGTCTCCTCCTCCAGACTCGTCTGATGTAGATTCTTCACTAGTTGTAAAAAATGAAGTTGATGTTCCTAGAGGTGATGAAAGTGATGATAGGGATGATGGTGATGATCTGATAGAACCACGACCCATGGGAATAATTCAGCGTATGCCCAAGTGGTGTACTAGCACATTATGAGATGTAAGAATGGATGCTCCACCAGATACATCCACCCCTAGACCACAAACTCACAGTAAAGCAAGAGAAGAAGTGAACTTTGCTTTGATGAGTAGAGTTATTGAGTCTGATGAGCCCTCTATAATCCAGGAAGCCCTACAGTCAAAAGCTTGAAAAGATGTCATGGACTATGAATATCATTCAGTAATGAAAAATAACACTTGGCAACTTGTATCAATCTTCCACCAAGGAAGAAACCCATTGGATGTAAATGGATTTTCAAAAGGAAGTACAAAGTAAATGGGACAATAGAAAAGTATAAAGCAAGACTAGTAGCAAAGGGGTATGCACAAAAAGAAGGCATTGACTATGAGGAGACATTTTCTCCCACAACTAAGATCAAAATGATCAGGATGATATTTTCTCTAGCTACACAGTTTGGTTGGAAAGTCCATCAGATGGACATAAAAAGTGCCTTCTTGAATGAAGATTTACAAGAAGAAGTCTACATGACTCAACCTGAGGGATATGTTGTACCTGGTCAAGAAGAAAAGGTATGTAGACTTAGGAAATCTTTGTATGGCCTCAAATAGGCACCCTGATCATGGTACATCAAAATTGATGAGCATCTCGTATAACATGGATTTTTTAGAAATCCATACGATCCCAATATTTACCTCAAAAATAAAGGGGGGAGATTGTTGATTATCATTGTCTATGTCGACGATCTAGTCATCACTAGCAGTTCAGTGAGGATGATCGATGCAACAAAGAAAGATCTTAATCGATCATTCAACATGACAGATCTTGGGCTAATGCACTATTATCTTGGATTGGAAGTATGACAGAAAGAGAATCACATCTTTGTTTCTCAGATGAAATATACCAAGATAACACTTGAGAAATTCATGATGATGGATTGCACACCAATTGCTACACCTATGGAGAATATATTGCACTTATCTCATTCAGATCCATCTCCTGAGGTAAATGCCACTCTCTATTGGCAGTTGATTGGGAGTCTCATTTACCTGACCTACACTAGACTAGATATCAGCTTTGCAGTGAGCTATCTATCCAGGTTCATGCAGGAACCCAAAGTTTTTCATTGGAAATCAGCAAGGTGCATCTTGAGATATCTCAAAGGATTAATGGATCTTGGTCTAGAATACAAGAAGAATGAAAACTTCTTCTTGTCAAGATATTCAGATTTAGATCATGCAGGCATTATTAATGACAGAAAATCCACTTGAGGGTTTGTATTCTTTATGGGATCTGGACCAATATCATGGGGAAGCAAGAAACAACACTTTGTTTCTCGTTTTTCCACAGAAGTTGAGTATCATTCTGCAGGAGAAGCTATCTGTGAAGCAATTTGGCTATGTCGCATACTCGAAGGACTTGGAATACCACAGGACAAACTGACCACCATGTATGTTGACAATGAAGGTGTTCTCAAACTTGTTCGCAATATAGTTTTTCATGAAAGAACAAAACACATTGAGGTACAGGTACATTTCATACATGAGCAGGTCTTGAAGCACAATATACAGCTTCAGTTCTATACAATAGCTTAACAATGAGAAAATATCTTCACGAAGTCACTTGCACATGATAAGTTCGAGTTTTTCAAAGAGTTCCTCTCCTCATCCCTTGAGGCAATCAAAAATTAAGGGGGGAATGTTAGGTTAATTTATGCATTAGATAATTAATTATTAATTATAATAATTAATTATATGGTTATGTTTTAGAACCATATTTGTCATTTAATCATGCATGATTAATTGTTTGGTAGTTTAAACTATTTATTTGTCTCTACCTGTACACGGGTACATTTTGTTGCACTATTATTTGTATTCATTCAAATATTTACATAAATATTGTTGCTCTACTACAACAATATTTGTACCTACATTGTTGTACAATTACTATAAGAATTACAGCATTCTATCATATAAGTTAATTATTTCATGTTAATATAATTATACAAGATTTTGTCCCTGTTTGTGAGATCACAAATCAAGGTTGTGATTCTAGCATCCTTTTCTTATATCTTTTATGATCAGCAATGCTTACTTGAGGTTTGCTAGAGTTGTCTGCTATTTTATTGACTGCACAAAAATCCTCAGCTCTAAAAACATGAGATTGACTTCAAGATTGGCTTCTTAGACTGCTTCTACATTAGAATTGGGTGCTTCTAGAAGTGGCTCCCACTAACTGGAAGAACTTTGGACCATGTAATCTTGAAGATGCATTTCCCTTTCACAACTAAGTTGGTTGTGGTATATTGCATGGAAAACACCATTCAATTTTCTAAACCATATTATTTTGAACTGGAATCAATGTTTGGCTTGAGCTAGGAGCAAGAAGTGCTTGTGGAGGATGAATTGTTGCCAATGGAAGAGGATCATTTTGGCCTTGCCATATGTTATTTTTATTATTTTGTACATATCTCTGATTAGACTGTTGATTTGTATATGGTTGATATCCCTGATTTGAAGATTGCCCCTGATTTTGATCATTTCTATAGGATTGGGCTTGTTGTTTCTCTAAGGATATGACTTTGTTGGTCAAATTTATGATTAAATCTTTCATATCTTCATCTTCCTTTTACTGCACAAGAGAATGAGATGTGGAGGCAGCATGTTGTGAATTTTTCTTAGGTATAGGAGCAATAGAATTGAGCGTCTTGAGGCAATTCAGGATATAAGGGCATGGGTGGCCTAGGGGTAAGTTTACCAATTTTAATTAGACATTTATCATCTCTAATAGTTGGTGCATAGGCTCTTGGAAAAGTTATATGTCCCATAGATTTCACCATAACAATAATATTAGAGTCAAGGGCTTTTACAAAGTAAAGAAATGCACCTTCAGTAGTTGGTTTTACAAGAACTATAATTTTGTCCCACATTCTCTGAAACCTAAAATTGAAGTCTATCATTAGTTCATTTCGATCTCTTTTGATGGTGGTCAACTATTCTAACAGAGATAAACTATCCCCCCTCTCTCAAAATTAATCACAAAGGATTGTACACAGTACATTCCAATTTTGAATTGATCTCGTTGTTAGACTCCTGAACCATTGCAAAGCTTTCCCTTTAATGAGGATGCTATAATTTTCACAACTACATCAATGTCAACAATTTCATGGATGACACACAAATTTGTAATGTCTTGGATATGATCAGCTGGAGTGGTGTGATTCTCTCCAGTAAAGTATGGAATTTTTTTTAAAGCTACCATTGGAATTAGATTTTTTGAATTTAGATCAAGTGGGCTATTACATGTGAAGTTGAAAAATCCTGGATTTGGTTGTGGTGTTTCCATTTTGATAGGTCTGAGAACTCTAATGGATTACAAGAAGGGCCTACCATGAGGAGGTGTTGAGAGAGTCTTGTTTGGTGGAGATGGTGATCTTTGAACTTGTCTTCCCCTTTTTCTTCTGCCTAGTGATAATTTTAGATACTCAAATACTCCCTCTTCATATATCCTATACCTTGTTTGGATCCATCTTATGAATCTAGAACATTTTGACTATTGAAACTAGTAGATATACTGCATGGAGTCGCCATATGTGTTGTTACAGAACCTCCAAAGGCTAGGATTTTACCAAGATACACATCAAACTTGAGAAACGAGGTAAAAATAGAATTAGTATGATGGGATCACCAATGCATTTTAAATTCATTGGGGCTATAAGATGAAATATTCACCCATCCTAAATCAAAGAATCTAGAAACTTTAGAACAACCTATGGGATTGAAAGTACATAAAACAAGTTTTAGGACTTAAATTGAGACAGACCTCTAGAGAAGGTTGGTTCCTCAGCTTATTCCTACTGCTAAACTACACCTAATGTTGGAAATGAAATTATTTGATCCCAAACTAATTTTCCAAGTGACCAAAGTTAGGAAGAGATGAATAAACTGAAATCCTACACTACATGAGGTGATAACACCAAAAATAAGGGGGAAGATACTTCTGAAAGAGAGAAAATGGAGATAAAACAATGATGGAGAGGGCAGAGATAAACACCATAGTCCACAACAACGTCTAAATTCCCATTTTCACAATACATAATAGATATAAATTTTGTAACAACACACACAACATAGTTTCAAGTAAATGAAAAGGAAAGGAAACACAATAAAATACCAACTAAGGCATAACAGAGCCACAAAACCAGTAATTTTATTGCTTAAAGATCATACACAAATCATTAAAATGGAGGGAGAAGGTGTAAATTCATTACAGAAATATAATCAAAGGCCTGCAACTTTAGAACACTTATGCAGCACTTACAATGATGCCCTTGTATTCCAAAAATATTCAACCATTACAAATGATCATCACTTTACAATATATAGAGAAGTTGGGAAATAAAGAAGAGGGAGAAAAAGAAGGAAGCGAAGCTCAAATTTCTCCATTCACCCACCAACAAGATTCAATAAATGTCTGAGAAATAGTATGGGAAACCTTACAAACCCAATCCCCCATTGTACATTGCTTCATGAAGAAGAAATGGACACCATATTTCATTAATTTTGGTAGTTAAGCAACTTGGGACTGTTCATTTCAATACTGGAGACCTTTTTCTATTTTTCACCAAACTACATACACTTAAATTAAAAATTCAATTTTCATGGTGTAGATGATGTTGAGACCTTTCCAATGATATAAATTTCATGAAAAAGGGAGCAACAGGTAAAAATTTATGGCCATTTTAAGTTTGCGAGAAAAAAATTTCGTTTTCTTTTGTTGCGCAACTTTCAAGTTTTGTGTGGATTTCCAGTTTTACGTGGATTTCTAATTTTACACGGCTTTCCAGTTTTGCACATATTTCTAGTTTTGTGTGGCTTTTCCATTTTTGTGTGGTTTTTCCAGTTTTGCGTGACTTTCTAGTTTTGCGTGGATTTTCCAATTTTGTGTGGCTTTTCCTCAAAATTCCATGAATTTTTCTAAATCCAATTTTCTTTAGTTGTTCAATTTTTGCAAGGGGTGCAAAAATAGACAACATGTACATTTCTAGGTCCTAAAAGCATGTTAGCATTTACATGATTCCTAAGAAATAAAATTAGTGGTTGACAACTATGTTTCACCTCTTTGTTTTTTTTATTGTTTTATATTTAGTCTTACACACCCTACATCCCAGTTGGAACTTTACTCATTTATCTTCCATGGCTTCAGACATTAGTGCCCAGGTGCTCTTGTTCCCTCTTGGCACCCCTTATCTTACTCTCTCCTTTTAGGTCTCTTTTATCTTTTGGGCATCTTTTTCGCTTATGGGTCGGCCTTCCAGTTGTCAATTACAAAATTCAAACAATTGAATCATATAAATACATAGTTATGTTTTCAAAATGAAGGACCAAACACTAAGAATTACTATCATCACCTAATCTTTCATTCAAAAGGAACCTAAAGCACTCCAAATCATCCATCTAGTATCCATTCAAGGGACAAGGGACTACATACTCTGCACACACATCATAGAAAGGGGAAGTTTGCTATATTCCATCCACACATTTTACAACATTTAACTACAGTCCGATATTAAGTGCAACTTGCACAAGGGCATCCTAGGGAATCATTTCTACACACAATCATAAGAACTACATAGATTCTTAGATGTAGTGCGGAGCTCAGTCATAAATTCACTCTCGGGGTGACCGTCAAGGTCATTTTGACTCCCCATTCTACATCTTTCTTTTTGGGTTTTATATGGTTTGTGGGCTTGTACATGTGAACTCTTCTTTTGAAGGTTACAGGTACCTTCGGTGATCAAGGAGAAACTACCAAGAAATCAACAAAGAATATTTTCGAAACCCTTGTGACACATCAGAAACCAAGTTTAGGGATTTTGCACATTCACGGGCACCCAAATCCAGTCACCAACACCCATGTCCATCATTGTCCGTGAGTTGTAGAGTTTACAGAGATCAATAATGACATTATTTGTGTCTTATTCATCACTTCTCTCTGCCCATATCATATCCAAATTGTGTGGAAATCAATTAAGTCCTCTCTCCTTATTTACTTAGGGTTTTATATTTTAAATCTTAGCTTGCTTGTGTCATTTCTATATTTCAGTATTTATACATCATTTATTTCAGTAGTGACTGCAATATTAGATTTAATAAAAATTAAATTAAATCACTTGGAGCATTTCCACAAATTTCATTGAGAGTAAGCTCTTCGTCATCAGAAGATTATTCATCTTCAGATTGATCACTTCTCTCTTCTTTATCTTCTTTCTTCTCTCTCTACATTCTAATTATTTGTTGGGAATGTACTTTTTGAATTTTTTATCTTATTCACTTAACTAACCTTTTAATTTTGCATTGTAAAATATCTTTTTCATTTATAAGAAAAGAACTTATTTTTATTCCTATATGAATATGAAAGGTCGCAAGTGGTACGAATATGAAAAGTCACTTGGGGGGAAATGAAGAGACGATTTATAAGGCTATATATTGGGATGGATTCTCCATTCTGAAGGGTTAATAGATTTTGTTCTCCTCCTACTACAAGTGAGAAGCTACTTTCTTCTATCTTCCTTATCTATGTTGTTCTTCTCCCTAATTTCCAACTACGTAAGTCCTTGTTATTTTGAACAACCAAGAAAGAAATTTTTGTGTTTAAGGAATAAATAAATATGAAATATGTATCTTTGATTTGTTAATATTGTCTATTTCTTACACATTTGTTTCCCTTCCTATTAGAATATGGACCTACTATCAGTTCATGTTCAGTGAATTTTACAAGTACCTAATCACTATGTTAACCCTATCTCTTTATATTGTCCATGTATCCCATTTACCTCTTTTATGATAAAATTTCTCCCTTGTATTCCATACAAGACAATTTTCCATAGGTTTCAGTGGAGTATTCATGTGTTATCCCTTGCCTAAAGATGTCCAACCACATAGATTTTAATTATTCCCTACATTAAATAAATGGGAGCCTTCCCATTCCCAATAGGAGAGGACCTAGTCCCGTGAACATTGGTGACGAGAGCAACCAATTTGTCCCTTATGAAAAATTATTTCGCTAACAGACTATTCAAGAGAGGCAAAGAGGTATCAGGGAGAGGGAGTTACTTTCAGATTCAGAGATATACAGAGGGAGATTTATTATGTTGTGTATAGGTAGTAGGAGAGAGGGAGGGAACAGTTGAGAGAGAGGGAGAGGGAGAATGAGAGAGAGGATGAGGGAGAGCTAGGTTATCTTCACATAGAGAAGCCTTTAGGATACTATTTTCTAGAGTTATAGGAAGGGAAATTTATTGAGGGAGAGTGAGAGGGAGCATTATATATAGGGCTGGGGAGTGACATTTACTCTGCATGTCTAGATGAGAAGGGCTCTCTCTCTGTCCCTCATTTATTTTTCCTTATATTTGATGTGACATTATTTGTGCACTTGCATTATTACTTCTATGTACTGTGTTCCTATCCCCCTCTTAATCTCATTTTCTCCCCTAAAATTTTGTGTCTCTTGGTCGTTCCTCTCTGTGCCTGTAATGTGGCATTACTTGATGTACAAATTGTTATACATTCTTTTCATTTGACCTATTATATTGTAATTAGGCATATTGAGATCGATTACAACTGTACTAATTTTTTCTTAGCTTTCTTGATTTTCTTTATGTGCTATGGTTTATGACCATACACATACTAGGAAAGATTTTTATCTGCCAAATAGTGGAGTACCATAAGAAATAGTTTTCTCCCAGCATATTGATCCAGTGTATACTATCAAAGACAAATGTGACATGGATATGACATCATTTATTTTGATTCAAGCATTCTATTTGCACATCACACCCACCTCAAAGACACTAAAAAGAATTCAATGTACTTGTTTTATCATGATTTATTATATTTAACAATGTTTGAATGTATATATCTTACAAATTGATATGTGTGTGTGTTTGCATGTATTTTGATATGAATATTGATTAATAATCTAAATGTACATCATGCTTCTAACCTTGATATGGAAATTAAACATAATATGCTACTATATAGGAATGATCCCCTGTTAATCTATCTTTAGGGGCACTCTTGTTTAGAAAATTTTAAAAACTTTATCATTCGGTGAACATACGTATAGATTACATGTTTAAGGATATATTAGCCTATGTTCACCCTATGACAAATTATCCATATCTATTGCAAGACCCTAGGAGTTTACATTGCTATTTTGATACACAGATGTGGGGGATTTGAGTACTTCATTCGTTTCTAGCATTACATGACTCATGGATTACCTTTAATACAACCTTCCCATGGGGGATGTGTCTTCATTATGCTTTTTACATATTCAACATATACATATCTAAGACTCAAAAACTACATCATATGGTGGGGGTATAATTCTAGTCATCCATTATTATTTTTTTCTATTTTAACAATTTGGACCTAGGTCTATCTCTACGTGTGCTTAACTTGGTCTGTGAGGATTTGAAAATATCAACGTGATTACAAAGAATTGTGGCATCCTTTATCTCACTCTGTATCTTCGAAGGTATCAAATTTACTAAAATAATCTATAACTGTCTTCCTTATCTATATTGTGTCTTTCGATATAAGTCCTATGAAACCTCTCCTTTGATAATTGGGATATAGTGACACTCAAATCCTCTCCAAATTATCCCTTTACAATAATATGGGAATGTAAATCACTGCCATTTCCTTCAATAATATCAAGGTTACATAAACATAATTTTGCATTAAGCACAATACCTATAGAGATATATTAATGACCCATCAATAGATATTTAATTAGGTATATTCCTTCGATGGATGGCCCTAGACAAAATCATTACTTTAGAACCATATTACTAATTGAAAATTTCATTTGTATTTGGCAAATTTATCCAGGGAGGATAAACATAATGTTGTAAAATTTTTTTAGTTATAGTATCAATTACATTTTTTTATGGACTAATGTGACTACACTTTTTGTTACATGTTTCATCATGGAGAAATTTCATGAGGATGAAAAAGTCAACAAATTTGAGTGAAGTATATATAAGTTTTTGCTACATACTTAGGTGTATACTTTTTCCTTTAAGAATTAAGACAATATTGACAATTTTATAATAATAAAGGGGGAGATTTAAGTGTATACAGTTTATGAATTTGTTTAGAACTTTTGAATCTTGAATTGAACCAAGTAAAATGGACTTTATATAGGTAGGTACTATGACTCATGCTGCACTACATAATTAACTTCTAAATGACCTTTTATTTATCTACACTTTTGAAATGTGTTGATTTACTATGCACACTTATAAGTCACTCAAATATTCTAATATGTATTTAGTCTAAAGTTTAGACCATTTTGGTTAAAACAATCAAAACACTACTATACCACATCAACTTGAAGTTATGGTCACTCCCAAAGTAATATGAAAGCAACTATCAACTATTATACCTGATTGAAAATGTGAAACCATACAAATAGTTGGGATCAACCCACACAATCAGTATTCCCCTCATCTAACTGACGTCCTTATTTCATAATCTCCTATATCTTTCTATTAAGTCATATTATGCATCAACCCTAGACTAGCTTTAATGTGTCATATAACCTACTAGTTTCACTATATAGGTCACATCAAAAACATGTGGTAATACAATCATCTGATGCTTGATACATATGAGTTACCTATTGGACTCATGAAGACCACTCATACCCCCAAAGCACACATAGATGATGCATCCTAATTCATCTTGAATCATATATGAAATATTTAAGCATCCCCCTGAAATACTTAAATACAAAGCACTAAATCTAGGTTCTAAGATTAGCCATCTTCCCATGTGAAATTAAGCGTTATTCAGACAATCCTATAATCCAAGTCCTTTATTCAAGCTTTCAAGTTAATACGATAGCATTGTCAATTTTATAAGAGTTAAGTTCAATAATATACTGGAATTTACAGATACACCACACTATTATCGACTACCATGTTCAGGTACATTCTAACATTTCCTCTATATTGTTACGAATGGGTATATTTGTGTCAAGATCAAATGAGAGAACGATAGTGGATTTGCTTATACATAATTACATATACACTAGGATTTACTATATGGTAGCCAATTTCTCTATTCCTGTGTCCCAAGGGACATGTACCTTTGTAATTCATGGAGTGGATCGCTTATGGGTTGACCACCGAGGCTTTTCTATTATTTTCCTTTCATTGTTTCTACATATTTATATCCCTTTTTTCTATAGTAATCATGTTCATAAAGTGTATAGGTGAAACAGGGATATGAGGGGACCCTACCCCTTACATATATCAAAGGTCCAACTTTAGGAGGTAAGACATTACATAGCATTTACTAAATTTAAAAATAGGTAGTGACTATTAAATTTCTAGCTCCACCATGACGATATAGACTAAGATTAATACACATACAAAAACCACCAGTCAATGACAATAATGATAAATCAGGCCACAAAGTAACTACCATCAGTAATTAGGATAAAGACAATATGCAATTCCATGTCATCTTTAGTTTACAACTTCACTTTTTTCCTTTTACAGAGACCATCCAGCACTTTCTCAAATCTAGTTTGCACACTTAGACTCAATCTCTCTGACCCTCAACTATGTCAGGTCACATCCAGTATAATCCCCTATCACTATTCTTTGAAATAATTCCCTGCTCATCCATTAGCAAAGTAAGCATTGGCCAAGCTATATTCTATTTTCAAAATTATTGTTTTTAAAACTGGATTTCATAATATACAACATATACCATTCCTTTATAGCTACGTAAAATAGCTTAAATATAATCCAAATCTTATATTGAGACCCTTGCTTTATTTAGGATGTAAAAAAATTCTTGCTCACCCCCATTACTATATATTTTTTATACATCTTCTACCTAGAAGTGTTGAGGGGGGGCCCCACCTGGTATGCCCAAAAAGAAAAGATAAAACATGAACATAACATACTTAAAAAGCCTACATATCGCCCTATCAACTATTACATCCGATCTCCACCATGAGCCATATAAACCAAATGATTAAAACACAACAAAAATGAGTAAGACCCAGTAATTTCTAGACCTATAGACTTCCAACTAAGCGTAAAGTCCAAATGGACATTAACATGAACCTAATAACAACCACCCATACTTGACATCACTTTTTTTCCTTTTTTTACCTGACTAAGAACACTTTCTCCCATTTTAGCTCTTTGACAGATACTCAATGAGTTGCATCAATTTCCAATGACATCCTAGGTCACATCCAATGATGTATCTCCCTCCTCGAACTTTGTATCTTCACTAGAATCCTCCATGCTTTCAGTAAAATATCCTGTAAGTCCTTGGCCATACTCGCTCAAGAGGTTTAGTGAGATGTTGTAGTCGATTTATCAATATCAGAATAGGGGATTTTAAATATGGCAAATAATTAAAGCCTTTGTGAAGGGGGACAATGGATCTCTTTTGTTTTTAAACTGAGTGATCAATGGACGCAATCAGAGAGCGAATACGAGAAATACGAGAAAGCTGAAACTATGGGCATGTCAAAAATAATCAAGCATATGAAAATGATAGGCATAGATACACTAATGATGGCCTTCTAGGGTAAGAAACTGAATAAGGGATAAATCCACATCATTAAAAGGCCTAGGTAAAGTAGAGTGAAGAAACTAGAAAAATGAGTGGTGATTTTTTCATTACCTTGCAATAACAACTTCACCTCATTTGTAGCTATCTTTTTAGGCTTATAAACCTCCCTACCATCAGTAGGAACACCCATAACTTCCTCTATAGACCCCACATTAATCTCGATATGAACACCTTTCATGTCCATAACTGCCTCCTTTTTGGTAGTCTTCCAAGCTCTGGCAAAGTCCTTACTCAAGTTTTCATAATGACCTTCAAATATTTTGAGTAAAGGTGAGAAACCCTTTCTCTTGAACACTTCCATGGCTTCCAGCTTAACCCCATCCAGATCAAAAGGCTTAGTTCTCACAAGATCACCCCCCATTTGGAAATATGAGTACTAGTTTATAGAAAAACCTAACTTTAGATAATTTAAAATGATACAAACAATCCCAAAAATGTCGATGTTATAAGCGCAGACGGAAATAAAGGCCCTTAGGTGACACAAGTGTATCCAAGCCCAACAATTCGTAGCATCCCACCATAAATCCACATGATTCAAATGGCTCTTATACATTATTGCCTTCCCATACCATGACCTGTCATTATTACCTAGTTGTGACGTGTCCATGTTGATCTTTTTGGAGGTGTGCTCACACCTTAGTATCTAAATCTTCTTCATCATGGATTAATGTCATCTCGTGACAATTAACCCTTGTTAGCAAAATAGTCGATGACATATTTTCTTCTCTATAAATATGTTTAAAAGTAATAGTTTCAAACAAGTTAGATATTTTCTTTATACTAGTTATATAATTTTGGATAGATGTGGAAGTAGTACCTTTACCAGTAATGTTGTTAATAATTTTCAATGAGTCTCCTTCCACTTCCAATCTTAAAAATCCATTTTGACAAGCTATAGAGACCCCCCGATAAATATTCGTTGATTCATAAATGTGATTTGTTTGAATACCAAGATTGCAATGATACCCAAGAATGAATCTACCTTCATAATCATGGAAGACCCCTCCACAACCAGCTTTTCTAGGGTTTCCTTTAGAGTTCCCATCGAAATTCAACTTTATCCAGTCCTTGCTAAGTTTCACCTAACCTTATAGCCTAGGATTGTGTGTAGGAAGGTTAGTTTGAGTAGGGCATAAACCCCAATTCTTAGATAATTTACTCTCATTTTGAAGAATAGTTTTCTTATGTGGGGCTATGTTTGAGAAGTTTGAATTAATAGCGTTAAAACAACGAGTTCCAACTTTATTTTTTGATTCCTTCTTTCCTTTAAAAATCTGCATATTTCTCTCTTTCTATATTTCCCAAGCTATGTGCATAATAGAAAGAGTCCATAGATGTTTGAGTCCTTGACTCCTAAAAGGGGGGAACCATTGGGACCACAATTCTTTAATGGAACATGGGAAAACCCACTTGATTTAAAATAGGTTAAGAAGGTTGTTTCTAACCACTATCAGAAAAGGGAAATGGACGAAAAGATGTAAAGATTATTCTGTATCTTTTTCACACAAAACACACCTATTCACCATATGAAAATTTCTCTTATCAAGATTGCTAATAGTAAGAATTTTATCATGCAGAACCAACCACCAAAACATATTGATCTTGGGAGTAACCTCTTTGACCCACAAACTTTCCCATTTGAATCTGTTAGGATCAACTTCAACAAGGAAAAAGGTATTGTAGGCACTTCGAACTGAGAAGATACCATTATCCTCTCTAGACCAATATAAGCTATCATCTTCTAAACACTCTTTATTAGCAATAACCCCTCTTATTTTGTTGTTAATTGAAGAGATATCATTGTTGTTATTTCCATCCAATTAAAAAAAATTCCATTGGCCCAGGGGTTCCTCAAAATTGAAAACCAATTGTTTTTTATTAGTTATTTCAATTCTTTCCCTTGATTTAGCTTTCTCTATCCCATCCTAAAATCCTAAGTTACCATTCACATGATGAAAACCAATAATGAGGGCACCATTCCCTAAAACACACATACTTCTAATAGAAGTATTAGGAAAGTAAGGATTCCTCTTTCTTATTTTTCATTCTTAGCTTCTTATCTGTCTTCTATTCAGTCATTTAATTTCATTTATTGATCTCCATCTTCTGGAATTCCTTTTGCCTTTATATTTTTCCAATTTACACCAATTGTTGCCACTTTTCTCAATTTTCCTATATTTTTATTGTACCGTATGGTGTCATGATACATCTCATGCCCAATTTTATTGCATATTCTTGCACACATTTTACATGATATATCACACATATATTTGGGGAAAGGACCCTTACTTGTACTCATTAGTTCATCTTGCCCACATTGGGCTTGTTTTTTGCTACACTATATTGCTTAAACTTTTCCCAATTGGGATGCCTTACCTATTATGATTACATTGATTTTATCTTGCCCATGATAAGATAACTTCATATCGTGTCACGCTTGATATTATTTCCATCTTTTCCATAAAGGGGAAGTCTATTCCTATGATTACATTTCTTACATTTTCCCACTTGGGTCATACTTTGAACTTTGTCAATTACATCTGCCTACTTGGGGCAAGATTCTATTATGCTTGCATAAAACACATCTTAGGCCCACTTTGCGTATTAATCTATTATGCATACATTGCTTATATGCAGGTCCTCAAGGAGGCAAATTTACTTATTACATACATGTTTCCACAATGATATATTATTATGTTTACATCAATTTTCTTTTTGATCTTACACATGGTGCATGTAATCCTTTCTTTTGAGATATGTGATTTACATGTTCATTGCACACTAAAATGGGGCATATCTTTAAAGCATTTCATCTCCAGCTTTAAGGCCTCTAGTACTCCATGACATTCTCTTGCTCCCTCATATGGAATAAATCACATGGTGTACACATAATGTTTTACTTGGTCTCTCCACAAGGCGCACCCAAATTAGTTTTAGATATTCTAAGAACTATGATATTTCATATAAGTAAATTCACATTCTCAACACAACCAAAAGCATTTATTCATGTCTTTCCTAGATTTCAATGGTTCATTGATTATGAATTTATATGTAAACACTTATTCATTACTCATGTTTCTATATGTTTATAGGAACAAATGTTCTCGCATCCAAAAAATAAGGCCATAGATGATTAGCCTCAGGATTATCTCAACATTCTTATAGAGATTAGACAATCACCCTTTCCTTTTGACTTTAAGTTTGCTATAATTCTTCTAATAACTTTGAGAAATCTCAATAGATGATGAGGTGATTGCAACAAAACTTTCTTAGGTAAATTCTTGTTTGTTTCACTTTTATATATACGCACACACACATCTAATTAGAGAATAACAGAGACACCTAATTTTTGTATGTGACTAAATAATTTCTATGTTGTTAATCTACTTATGTGTTTATTGATTATTGGTCTAAGATAGGCTTGATATGAAATTTATAGTTTAACTAATCTAAACAAGCATAAATTACATTAAATCATAGAGCAATGAAGATACAAACATGAAACAAAGTTGCAGAGTGAAGATAATAACATAAACACAATATTATTGATTGAATAATTTGGAGCTTGTAGAAATTACGTGGTGGGAGAGCTTACAATATAAAGGAGAATGATATACTTAATAAAAGGATTCAACTCCAATATTTAATACCATAATATCATCTTGTATCTCTCCTAGAATCACTCCCAAACCCATCAATCTCTCACAACTCTCAAATAGCTACGTGAATTGTTTATTCAACAAACTCACAACTAATACAATATCCTATATTATTAATAATGAGTTGTTTTATGACTCATATTAAAAATATTACAATCTTTTATTTTTCTCACACAAATATGATATGAATATAACAATATTAATATCTTGCTAGCACACTAACTTATTAATGTAATATATTAATATTACATTTACCTATTACAAACAATAATGTGAGCGCTACTCCAAGGATTATTCCTAACAAGGCTCTTGTTGGCACACATTTATTTTGTTGTTTGTTTTTTGAATTGTTCCCTTTGTACCTTGGGTGACTTTCAACACTTTCAACTATGTATTACTCCTTAAGAATTTGATTTTTTTACGTAATTTCCTTGTTCCTACTCAAATTAGTGAACTAGTGTTGACACAAAATCATGCACTTTAGACACTATTTAGTCCCGATCTCAGACTACTATTTATAATTATTTTGAGTGAAGAAAGTACTAATTAACCCCCATATTTTGGTCATCTTACTTTATTTTCTTTCTTCATTCCTGACCTCTTGCACCCGTATGCCCAGTCATATTTTATCGTTTCACGTTATTTTATATTTGACTGGGGCGCTCAGGTTAGTATTTGGGTGCCCATGGGCCCGTGGTCCTACCAAGGGAACCTTGATACTTTTTGAACTTTCCTACCACTTTTTGGGCACTTTCTAGCCATTTCAACTTCTTATCTTTTTGGTGGTCGGCCATTTTGGGGTTAATTATGAAATTAGATCAAGAGAACCCTATAAATATGAAGTTATGAGACCATAATGAGGGACCAAACACTAATCACTGCTATCATCCATCTAAGGTTGCATTCATCTAATTAATTTAGTGATCATTTGCATACATGTAGCTCAATCACAAAGGACGAGGTTGGTTCATCCACATCACACAAGCATAGGAGGGGATTCTATTCTATTCCATTCACCATTCTACTACATTTTTACACCTAGTTATTGTTTGCTACTTCATAAAGTGTAACTGGAAATGAGCACATAGGGCACATGATGCACACACACACACACCAAAAATACATTTGAGTCTTAAATGTAGTGTAGCGCTCAGTTAGTAAGCCCACTATTGTGGTAGCTAAGGTTAGTCTGGTCTATTCATTTACATTCTTCTTTTTTAGGTTTTTGATACTTCTTGTGGTTTTTTACAGGTTTTTCTATTATCTTAGATTACCAGTGACACTTGGAGCATTGCAACGAAGTTAATGTGACAAATAGTGAGGGTTTTGGACCACCTGCCAAACCTATAAAACTTAGTTTTGGACCTCCTGCACAGACTAGAGTGCCCATACTGCAGACCAGGGAACCCATAGGTGCCCCAGTCCCTCTCTAGGTTCCCCAGTCCAGAGAATCGATCTAGATTTATCCTTTTTAGAACCTCTACATAGTCATTTCTACTTCAAGATTATTTTGTTTATTCTATGACACAATCTAGCTAGCTCCTCAAATCAACTAAGTCACTTCCACACTTGTCTTGTATATTAGGGTTTCTATTTTCACTAGATTATTTGCTTGGTTCATTTTCCATACTTGTTTATTGCATTCATTTACTATATTTACATGTCATTCTAGATTAGATTAACTATCATATATTCCCCATTTTTAGTTAATCAACTAGTACTAAAGGAAATAAAGCAACTCAAAATATGCAAGGGTTTATGGACCTTGAGATGGAATTATGATGTGGATGGGTGCAAATGATGGATCCTTCTCCACAATGAGCTAAACAACCTGTAAATTAAGATGACTCAATAGAGGATGGATTAATAGATAGATGGGATGGTTTCTTAACAGAGTCAGTGCTGAGAAATGATAACTTCCTAGGATGGATGTCAACCTTCGCGTTTGATAAAGTTAGATACAATAAATGGATATTGATCTGATATAAATAAAAATTCTGCAGTAAAATAGAAACTAAAATGTTAGATCTAAGATTATAAAATCAGAGCTGATCTAAATAACAACAAAATAAATCAAACCTAACAGGGGTCGACGGTGACCCGATACTGCAGGGATTTGATCGATGGTGACTGGTGTTAGTGAACTGAAATAATGATGTAAAATCAGGGATATTTTTAGTGGTAAATATTCATAATTTTGTAAATATTCCATTTTTGGAAAATTTGAAAAGGTAAATTTTTTAGAGTAGGTCATTGTATTGTTCACCTAAAATTTCTAGTAGAAAGTTTTTTAGGGATCGGCTTCACCTACCGTTGATAAATACTCCTATATAAACCTAGGTAATTCACCTATTAGTATACTAGTAACTTACTAAGGTACCATCTGAATTACTTGTAAATTACAAGCAAACAAAGTGTGGATCAAAGTCTCAGACTGGTTGTTGTAGACTTGCAATAGGAAAGTGTCACTGATGCGCAAGAAGGAAGATTTTCATTTCTAGATGAGCGACAATATAGTGTTGCTAACACATGATAAGAGAAGGTGTTGACGCATGACCAGAGGGTTATTGATGCGTGACTAGAGGGTTACTGATGTGTGACTAGAGGGTTGTTAACGCATGACCAGAGGGTTGTTGACACGTGACCAGAGAGTTGTTGACACATGACCATAGGGTTGTTGACATGCGACCAGAGGGTTGTTGACACGTGACCAGAGTGTTGTTGATGCGTGACCAAGGGGTTATAGATGGTCGAAAAAATGAAGCATTATTTTGGTGTCGGATGACAACAAGGTTTATTGTTGTATGACAATAAGGCTTGTTTTCAGGTGATAACAAGGCTTGTTGTCATGCAACAACAAACCTTTTTGTCACCCGACACCAAAAAAATTTTGAGTTCTCCCCCTTAAGAAAATGACAGGAAAAAAATTGAATCTAAAATCCTGGAAAATTCACCTTTCGACAAAAGTGGTTCGAGGTATATTCGCCAAGGATTTTCCACCTCCAATTTACCACAGCATTCTTAAAATGAACCCTGTGTAAAATGTAGATTTGAAAGATCTGATGTCATAAATGATGTTGATGCAGCACTGAGATGATAAACAAAAACCTATAGAATATCTGAGATAGGGAGGAACAGAAAGTATGCAAGAAAATTAGAGATCTAAGGGTAAATATTGAAAATATGGATTAGATCAATGGCGACTAGGTTAGTTCAATGGCGACTCGAATCTGGTAGAATGGATTTGGAATGATAGAGGGGGAAAATGACTCAATCTAAAGCTGGGTGGATGTAGAAGTAGAAAATGGATGGCTAGGGATCTGATTGATAGAGAAATTGATGCAATGGAGAATGGATCAACGGTGACCTAACAGGGTCGACATCAACTGGGGATGAGATAGACTTGGATGAAGATGGATGGGATGAAACAAAGACCTGCAGACAAACACAGATGGAAAAGAATGTTGGGGCCGAGTCTCTGATGATAGTTGAACATACACAAGATGTTAGTGGCTGATATAGATGATAATATGACAATAATGAATAAATGCATGCAAAGATGAAAGATATCTCCCTAAAAATCCAAAATAGAAACACAAGATCTCCAAGAGGACTCCAAGATGGTTATGGTAGCCACAAAGGCACTTAAGAATGAACACAAGATCATAAGAAAGCTACAGTCTCCAATGTTGCATCATTCAGAAAGGAGGGGGTAAGGACAACTTTATAGGGTTGACGGTGACCCAGATGGATCACTACCGACTGTGGGGTCCCATCCATTTAAATGGTGGGAAGATGATGAGCTCGAGACAAGGAGCCCATAGGAAGCAAGATTAGGGTTTAGCTAGATATAGACAAGCTAAGGTTGCATGCATAGGGAAGATAAATGGGTAGGTGGATGGTTGAAATGAGTAAATAAAGGCCATGGGTGGTTTAAAACATTAAATAATGGCCTAAAAAGAGTCAAATTAAGGATTTATGGAGGATAAACAAATTAAATGAGGATTAGGGATGATTAAGGGTGATTAGGAATGATTTAGGGGGAATAAAATAATGAAATGAGGATTAGATTGATTAGGGATATTTAAAATGTGACAGAATAATAAATGGATAATATAATATCAAAGGTGGGAAAATGGTGATTAATAGGATAAATTGAATTTAGAAGGGAAGATAAAATTTGAATGGGTGACAGTAAGGGAAGAGAGTGAACATGGGGTGAAGGGTAGAGATACCAAATTTTGATGTCTATATTTTCCCCTTTTTGATTATTGGTTTGCATTGGGAATCCACGAGACAAAAACAAGAAGGATGGGAAAGATGATTGATTGGGTGCTCCCCTCAAACTAGGGGTCAGCAACACAAAGGAATTTGATCACAATTTTGAAATATATAGATGATGAAAGGATGGAAAGGATGATAAAAAAGGGATAAGATAATATATCCCAAATGAGGATAAACAAGAACTAAAAGGGAGATAAAAATATGGTGGTGATTTTATAATCACTCTAGTAGGGAACAAAGTACAGTCTTCAGGGAGATGACGGCAATGTCCTACAGACTTGTGAGTTAGAAAAAACCACTACAAAATGGAGGGAAACCAAGGGGAATCCAATCAAATGGATGTACAAGATGTGGGACCAATGGGTCGAAGGAATACATCAAATATTTGCAAACAAATGCAAAAAATGATCGAGACAAGGCTTGCAAAAAGATGTGGCAGCAAACTATGCGATATCCTCCATACATGAGGAATCAAAAAAAATATACGTCCTAGTCGGACAAGGATAGGAGTGAATATTTGTGCCCCAAGAAGGAATACAAATATGGACACAAAGGTGGACTTAGAATGAGATATGGATGATAGATTGGATAAGATTAGATGGAATGAGATGATAGATTAAATAGGATAATGTGATAGATAAAAGATGAGATAAAGGAGTAAAGTAATATATATATATATATATATATACATATATGAGATAAGATAGATAAAATGATGGAGGATAAAATAAGATGACATATTGGAGGGGATAAAATAGATTAGATTAATGAGATAGAATTGGATGAGATGAGATAAATTTTGATTGACTATGAAAAATACAATGCTAGTCTGATAAGGCGACCCAAAATATAGGAATAACATTATGTCATGGTAAGGAGGGCACGTACGATTGATGCTTCAAACTAGATTAGAGGTAAATAATAAAAGGAAGTGATTAAGGAAATGCACTTACAACCAATAACAGGTGTTTACACATAACCAACAATAGTTAGCTATTCTAAGGATCATGAGGGAAATATAGAAGGTGAGCTTATAGACCTAATGTCAACATGAAAAAGGGGCGTAGATGTAACTCATACGTGGGAATATAGGTTCTCTATAGGTTGGTGTTCCTAGGTCTATGCCCCAACTTTGAGCAATATGGTACAAACTGATCAATGTGGATATTTTGTTAAAGATGAGAAAGTTGATCGATGCAGGAAGCTTTCTTGAGATGCTTGCTTTAGAAACTTGCTTTTAATTTTGAGTAGATAGAAGGTTGATTAATGAGGGAAGCTTTCACTACCATGATATGAGATGGTATTCATCCTTTAAGGGAGTGGTCTACATTTTTATTTATTCTTTTGACTTTGGATTTTTGCTTTGACAAATAGCATGGATAATATATATGATAATTATCCTTCGAGGGATCAGTCTATGATTTTGGATATTTTTGTTTTTATGAAGAGTTGTCCTTCGAGAGAGCAGTCTGTTATTAGATATGATAGCTTTTGAAATGAGGATCCGGGATTTTTTTGACTTTTTATGGAAGAGTTGGGGATAGCTACATAGACCTCTTAGGAGGGGATAGAGAATGTACTAGTGACACTTGTGGACCCTTAGCGTAGTTCTAGTAGGTAGATAAGAGGGTGATGTATGTAATGGTCGTGAATTTCTCACCAAGAAGGAAGAACCCATCCATAAGGAATATGTTATGGGCAGATCTATGGTGCCCATATTTAAGGTCACAACTAGGAAAGTGATGGTATACCAAATAATTCCAAATCATTAGGATGAAATATAGAAGAGGCTACGGATGGATGGATGACTAGCGGGATGACTAAGTTCACATTGGTAGATATGTTAACAATATAAAGGTCATAAGTGCAATGAATTAAGAGGTTCCATTTCTAATTTACCATCAAGAGATGATAGGATTGAGATTCATACTAATGTATGATCCAATCTAGTTGGGAGAAAAATTTCCACGTTGACTCCTTTCTAGAGTAGTGACGTCTTGATTTTTTATAATGCCAAGGTCACCGATGTTAAATTCATGCTCTTTTGGAGGCGAGATTGGATGGGATAAAATGATAGCTCACGAAAGATTAGATGGGGTGAGATAGATAATAAGTGATAAAAACTTAAGTGTTATCTTTCAAATAGTGAGGAAATATGTGTCCATGGTGAGATGAAGATGGCCACAAAGAATGGGCTTAGGATGAGTTATGATAATATAGATGAGATAAAAACTAGATAAAGGATGAGTAGATTTGGATGGGATTAGGTGAGATTAGATGAGAAAATGTGGGGATTAAGAGGAAGATACCTAGCCTCACAGTAGATCGGTCCTAAAGTGATTGTGAAGATTTAAAGAATTTAGGGTAAAGAGACACAGTGTCATCGATGTTCATGGGATGGTTGGATGAAGGAAGCGTAAGAGGACTTAGAGAGAAAAGTGGATTATCCCCCTTTAGGTATGCTCTAACACTTTAGGAATCTAAGATACAAATATGGATAAGTTAATAGATTATGAAGGAGAAGAGGTATGATTGTTAGAAGGAGTAGCGATGATGCCTCTAGGTTTTGATTAGATAGATGATTGAAGATTGTGAGGGCGAGGAGGATTAGTAATGTGGATAGTGTCAATGAAGAGATGGGGGCTCCCTTTAGGAGAAATAGAGATCATAAGAGGGGTTATGACGAATGATTTAGATGAAGATCCCAATTAAGATTCCTTAAGATGTGAGGGTTTGATTGGGGGATTGGATTTGGACGTGGATGAGATGGAAGGAAAAGGGTGGTCTTCATGGATGAGAATTTCATCCTCTGACATTAGAATATGGATGAGAGTTTAGAGGGCATTACAATGTTTAGTGTCATGGCCCGAGGTGCGATGATAAGTACACATGGCGATAGAATCAAACCAAGAAGGTCTTGGAGAGTGTGGCTCAAAAGGCTTGATGGGGGGAAGGGATATTGTAGAGGTTTACAATAAGCATTGGAAGATTTCAATATAGAAACCAATGGGGGTTGTGGAAGAAGAGGTCATAGATGAAGCAGTTTTGGGAATGATATATGAAGGCAATAAGGATTATTCACTTTGATGGGGCTTAATGAGAGCCTTTGGTTCAAATTTAGAGTTGGAAGGAGAAGTGGGTATCTATGATTTAGTTTTGATGTCTTGGGAGTTATTTTATTTTGGAGGGTTAGATCTATAAGGAGGGTTAGATTAATTATATTTGGGTTGATTGATAACAGATGTCTTAGATAAAGGGGTTAGCCCAAAGATGGAGGGACGTGCTCCCAAGAGTGATGTTGTAACATTGGTTTGCTTAGACTTGGGAGGAGGGAGCTCTAACTTTTTGTGAGGATGTGTAAGGGATTTTTGGATAGGTATGCCAAGGTTCTTAGACTTTGGTTGTAAGGATTTTCCCTTAGTGGGAATGATAAGGGTTTTAACCAAGGGGGTCTTGAGAAAGAGTCAGATGGTGTGGATTTTATTGTAGATGTACTTGATGAGATCAACAAGGGTTGTAGATTATATAGGTCTCAGATTAAATGGTGTAGTGGTGATTAGTTTTGTAGATGGGGTGATAATATCATTTTTGGTTGTCTTAAGTGAGGGAGTTTGTGTAAGAAATTTTTCACGGGGTATCATAGATATACGTGTAGATTGAGATGTAGATATAAATATGGTTATGCTAGTAGATGTGATTGATGTGGAAGTGGGTATAGATATAGTAATGATAGGTGTTGATGAATAATTGGATATGATAGATCGGGATGTAGTAGTAGTGGGTATGGCTGAAATGGTTATAGATAGAGGTGGTGTAGATGCAACAGTATGTTATTTTATATAGATTTGGATGAAGGACTAGACATGAAGATTGGGAAATGATATGTTGTCCAGATAATGCATGGATATCAATGAGGTTAATGTTGTAGAAGGAATGTATAAAGTGTTAGTTAGATGTGGTAGATAGTGGGGTAGTGGAGTTAGGTAATAATGTCGTTTCTTGATTTATGGTATTATTGTGTGAGCATTAGGTTTCATAAGATGTGGGGGGTGGAAATTGGGAATGATAAGGGTTTTAACCAGGGGGTCTTGAGAAAGAGTCAGATGGTGTGGATTTTATTGTAGATGTACTTGATGAGATCAACCAGGGTTGTAGATATATAGGTCTCAGATTAAAATGGTTGTTGTAGTGGTGATTAGTTTTGTAGATGGGGTGATAATATCATTTTTGGTTGTCTTAGTGAGGAGTTTGTGTAAGACATTTTTCACGGGGTGGTATCATAGATATACGTGTAGATTGAGATGTAGATATAAATATGGTTATGCTAGTAGATGTGATTGATGTGGAAGTGGGTATAGATATAGTAATGATAGGTGTTGATGAATAATTGGATATGATAGATCGGGATGTAGTAGTAGTGGGTATGGCTGAAATGGTTATAGATATAGGTGGTGTAGATGCAACAGTATGTGTATTTTATATAGATGTGGATGAAGGACTAGACATGAAAGATTGGGAAATGATAGGTGTCCAGATATGCATGGATATCAATGAGGTTAATGTTGTAGAAGGAATGTATAAAGTGTAGTTAGATGTGGTAGATAGTGGGGTAGTGGATGTAGGTAATAATGTCAGTTCTTGATTTATGGTATTAATTGTGTGAGCATTAGGTTCATAAGATGTGGGGGGTGGAAATTGATTTGTTGATGGACGATTGGAAAATGGTTGTTTAGAGACATTAAGGGGTTCATCAGGTGATGTGTTAGGGTTATCCACTTAGAGATCACCTTCATTTATAGGTTGTTGGACACAATCCTTGAAGGAATGACACTTCTCAATGTTGTGACCTTAGACTTGATATTTACAATAATGCCCCTCGTGATACCATATGGGTTTGAATCGTGAGTTATCAACGGTTCAAGTACCTAAGGCACGAAGGGTTATGGCGCACAGAAGCATAGCACGAAGGCATACATGGAAGTAAACTTTTGGGAAGGTGCATGAAGGTTCACACCCATGAATAATAGGTTCAAGAGTTAGTCACCTTTTGTACCATGGATAAAGTCGTGATAGAGAAACATATGGAGAAGTGACCATAATCGGTGATGGGTAAAGTTAAATATGAAGACTTGCAGCTCAAGGAAATAATATTCCAGGGTATCATTATGGTTATCATGAAAGGATTAGGATTTGTAAAGGTGGAGTTAGTTATGGTTAGCTGGCATCTACATGCTGAGGATACTTGAGTATGGAAAGACATGATGACATTTGACATGTTCTTAGAGTAATGATGGAGTGGTTAGAGGAGATTCCTTTGATTCCCTTCTTATGTATTGATTTGTAACGGAAAAAATAGGGAGAGAGGCGAGATGGATAGTGTGTGTGTGTATGGATAATGGGGATAGTAGGGATTAAGAGGGAGAGTGAGGAACTAGGAACATATGTGGGTAATATCTATTGTAACCTTTATAATGAAACCATTGTAGGAAGAGTATTGAAACACTGTTGAGGTATTAGTTCCATTGATAGATTTCTTGATGGATTGGATACTATAATGTTGGTGAATTAATATGATGGGGTTGTTCTAAATAGCTAAGTCGATGGATCTTAATCTATGTTTTTTGTATTATGTTTTTGGGCCAAAACCCTTGTGTTATTGATAATGCTCATGGTTTAGATATGATCCCTCTCTGTTATTATGATGTTTTCCTTCATATTACATTGCATATGTTTGGATCTATCTCCCTTATCTTTGTTAGAAGATGTATGTATTTAACTTTGTGCATTGTTCCTCCATTAATGATAAACATTCTTGCAAATATCACATAAAGGAGGGGCTCGGCGCCTGCGCGCACCTTGGGTGAGTGCCCAGTTAGGCTAGGTGATATGCCAGCATGCCTGGGATTTAAATGTGTGGAAAAAGTGACTGCATCTTGGTTTATGTTGTTGAGCCTATTTTGAAAGTTGTTGTAAGAATGATGTGTGATGATAGAATGCTTGACCTTGGACAACATCGAGACTTGACTTAAAAGCATGGAGGATGAGTTTTCTCAGTGATTTAATACTGGACCTAAGTTTGATGCACGTAAATGGGTAGAGGGAACCTATATCATGAGCTCTATGAGACATTATTTTGTTGTTTTCCAGTAGAATTGTATGCATGGTTGTTACATATGCATCAAGGAAGAGTTGGTATTATAGACCTCGTGTTTCGACCCAAGAAGAGTATTAGAGGCTACATGATGTTGATCTGACCTGGACTCATGTTGTTGATCATTGGTGGAGTGGAGTGTTGACTAGATATACCTTGGAATACATGATTTCTACGTATTCTTACCCAAAGATTTCTGAGTTTTAGTTCTTGTGGCAGCCAAGAGGATCATTCTTTGCATGTTATGCCATTAGCCATTAAGATCCTGATCATCACTCTAAGTATGGAGGCATTTCCTATGGTTGGCTAACTTCCCACTAGGAGCATGGCGCAGAAGCTGGTGTGGTGAGAGATGGCAGACCTTGTGGTGGAAGTAGAGAGAGAAGAGAGGTGGATCAAGTATAATGAAGTGTGAGAAAGGGAGTTGGTGAGACAAAACAAAGTTTTTGGAGTGATGGATTTATGGAGGCATACGTTGCAGGAAGGATTTGAGGTTCACGCAGAGGGCATGGGACCTGAATAGTCTATGTTACCCCATCTTGGAAAGTGATGAGAGAGAAACCCCCTTCTGCTTCTAGTGAGAGCTTGTCGCATGGAGAAAGGAGAGCTATAGGCATGCATCTTAGCCCACCTGATGACCAAACCCTGGTGCTTAGTTTTCCAATTCTTGAGATAAGTGTTGTTAATCCGATTGTTGTTGGTATTGGTAGTTGAGCGACACCTGGTATATATAATTTTTCATTTACTTCTTCTATGGAAGCAAGGACATTTCCTATGTTTGGAGACATCCTATCTGGCACATCATTTGGGTAAAGGTGTGGGTACACAAAGTTTGGGTATCACATTTGGGAGTGGTTCTACATCACAGACTGTTGGTGCGGAGTTTAACACGATAGTGGGTACGTAGAGTGCAACTACATCAGGCCCCTTACCTACAATGAGAGGAGGATCTAGTGGATCTCAAGGATAGGAGCTAGTGGATCCAGTGGATCTGGTGGTGGAGGCAACACATGAGAGAATCAAGGTCCTGGATTTGGTGGACAAGGGCCACAGCACCATTAGCAGGTGTTTTATGAGATGTCTCTTCACTTGCCTAATTACAAGGGTGTTGAAGATGTCACAGAGCATGTACACAAATTTGAATTGTTATGGCATGCTAAGGGTATCACTTCCCTGAGAGTTTGAAAATAAGTTAGTTTGTAACTACGTTGTAAGGGGCATACACATATTGGTACTATAAGTATGACCCACATTCAGACGGTGGTGGATTATACTGCACTGCATGATGACTTCTTGGAAGAATTCCACATTCTCAAGTTTGAGAAGAAGAGCATCAGTGCATTGAAGGAGATTCAACAAGGAATGAAAGAGAGTGTGTCAGGAGTATGATGCACACTTTAAGACTCTTCTATCAAATTTTTCTTATGATATCCATCCCTCTTAACATGCTTAGTGGTTCATTGGTGGCTTGATAACACCCTTCAGGGGAGAAATTTCTCACAATACTTTCACTGGATCCACATGAATGCTTAGAGGATGCTTTACATGTTGAGGCCATTAGAAGCATTGACAATGGAGTAAGCCCATTTTTAGAAGCACATATCACTGTCATGGAAAACAGCTAGAGAAACTATCAGCGAACTCAGCTCATGAGACTCGTAGTGGACTATGGTGCACAAATTGTGAGGATGCAAGGACACACAAAGGATAATTTCCCACAAAAGATGGGTGCACGTTGTGTCATTGGATTGTGAAATATGTCATGGAGATCATGATCTAAGTAGATGTCCATTGTTACATTGCGCGCTCCACAAGAATGTGTCTTCTTATTGTAATATTTTTTCATCTACGATGCATGATACAGAGGACTGTTGATTAATAGACCAAATCCATGATGTCATTGATATTGGTGTGCATCAAACCAGCATTAGAAGCAATTCTAAGAATTAAGGTTGTCAGTCTGAAGGGCGTAGAGATGGAGGTGGTCAAGGAAGGGGTTTTTTGCAGAGGATTTAGAGGTCGTGGTGGTCAAGGAGGTAGGAGTGAATTTCCCCATGGAACATGTTACAATTGTGGATCTACTGAACACTACAACAATGAGTGTCCAGATTTGATACAATGCTCATGGTGTAGGAAGAATCATAAGTATGAGGAGTTCCCTGAGTTGTATGAGCACATGAGCCAGAACCAGAGGAAGGATAAGGGTGTGGGGATGGTGAGAGTGAAGTAATCTGGATCCTGTAGTGGATGCCTAGGGTGGCACATGACCTCTGAGTTAGAACCTATCCTGGTAACTATGTTGGAGAAGCTGCGTGCGCCAGAGGGAAATACCAAAGAAAAGGCCTCTCATTACAATAGAAGAGGTATTATATGGGAAATATCCTAATCTAACTCATCAGAAGGAGGTTTACCAAGAGACCATGGAGGTGATTAGAAACCTTCAAGGTGAGATTCAATGTTTGAAAGACAAATCAAGGAAGTTGGAAAAGGAAAAGAATGTTGAGGTCCCTCAGAAGGACATGGATGAGGTCCAAGAAGTGTGTAAGATGCTGCGCCAGGAGAATATCATCCCTACTCTTAAGAGAGTGGCTAAGAGAAAAAGCACCATGCACTGGAAGTGAGCATGAGAGGTAGGTCTTGCATGTTAATCTTTCCCCCTCACAGTATTGATTATGACAAAGAAATCACATTGAATGTAGTTATGGATGGATAGGCTCTTGAGAAAACATTTTGATTGACATAGGTGCTAAGGTCAATGTTCTCACTTTAGATGCATGGAATCAGATGGGGAGGCCCCCATTACAGCCATCTTCAAATGTGATGTACATGGCAAATAAGACAAAGGCTATGCCCATTAGAGTATTGAAGGATGCATCCATAATCATCCAAGGGGAAAATTTTACTAGATATTTTGAAGTCTTAGCACTTGCCAAGGCAGATAATTTTATAGCCCTTCTTGGATACCCATGGTGCTATAAGAATAATTTTGACTTGAAATTTAATAAAGGGTACATAAGTTTCAAGAAAAAAGAGGAGCACATCATTATTCCACTGATGGATAATTCCACTACGCCCTATATAGAGCCTTTAGAAGAAGAGGAAATGGATAGAATCTATGTGTGCACCATTAGAGACCCTGAGGTTATCTGTCCATTGGGATAAGGAGTCATTCAATGGGAAAATGCTCAATCCATGAGTGATACAACTAGTGTTGCATGTGACAATTGGGCGCATATGACCTATGAGTTGGTCAGAAGGAAATTGAAGGGCATTGTGACTTGCATTGCTAGGGGCACGCTCAGTTAGGCACCTAGGAGGAAAAAAGTTACCCAGTTACACTAGAGAGGGTAACCCTGATCATCTTTCTACACACGATGGAGGTACAATGGACCTGTCAAATAAAAAGGAGGAATATGTTGACTTATACCTTGCGGAACAACAACGTGTTGGTGGGTGACCCATTGAGATAATCTTCTAGAGTGGTACGAAGTGAGAATCATGTTATCTATGAGGTTTCTCCATAGCAATGCACCTTCTGCAATACATGAATATCATGGGAAGGAACCCTCCTCATTCCACCTCTAAGGAGTGTGAGATAGCTTGGATGGTAGGCCCAGAATCCTTTCCTCCTTCGCTATGGGTGCATAAGTTCTATTCCACCTTACAGGGTTGTGTGTGCACATGGTATATCCATTCAGAATTGTGTCATAAAATGGGTAATTGGCTAGATTTAATGGTGGATATTATCCAGAATTTTGAGTATCAATCCTCTAAGCCATTAATGAATGAGGTGTTGCAGATAGTCAAGAACCCTACCTTAGGAGATAATGTCATGGACTGAGGACAGAATCCTGGATTTGTTAGGAGAACCTGAGTTAGGGGCCCACTTTGTAGAAGAAGAACCAAAATAAGAGACAAAGGATATGTAGCTTAAGCACACCTTCCTGGAGAAAGAAAAGGGTAAGTTGGTATACTTGATAGATGCCGAGGAAGTAGAAAATTTGGATGTTAACCATACAGAGAGTACGCACGAAGTATTGGAAAAAGTGGATGAGAAATCACATGCCTACCATGAGCCCTTGAAAAAAAAAAAAGGTTAACATTGGTACAAAAGCATAGCCGAAGGAAGTTGTCATTAGAGATTACTGGTCAGACCAGGAGGTTTCAAAAATAGTTGAGTTGTTGCGTGACTTCCAATATTTTTTCCCGTGTGGGTACAATGAGCTTAAAGGAGTTCACCACTCTTTAGGGTAAATGCAAATTAAGTTAAAATAAGGTGCGCACCCAGTTTGGAAGAGACCTTACAGGATGAACCTAAATTTGTGTGTAAAGGTTAAGGAGGATATTTAAAAGATGATAGAATCTAGTATAATTGAGGAAATTGAGGAATCGAAGTGGGTGAGGCCTATGATAATCAGTATCAAGAAGGATGGGAGGATAAGGATTTTTGTTGATTATAGATATTTAAATGCTTCATGTTTGATATATCCTTTTTCGACCCCGTTTATTGAGGAGATCTTGGAAGGTGTCGCAGGGCGAGAGATCTATTCTTTCATAGATGGATTCTTCAGATATCATCAAGTAAGAATTGTGAAGGAAGACCAGGAGAAGACCAATTTCATGATGGAGTAGGGAATATTTTCCTATACCGTTATGTCCCTTTGGGCTTAAGAATGCACTTGTTGTGTTTTTGATGCATTGTGGTTTAGGAATTTCAAGACTTCATCCACAAATTTCTGTCAACTCTACCTGATCGAATGTAAGGTGTATGGGTTAGTAAGGGATCATTGTGACAAATTTGAGGTTGATGTTTGAGAGATGCAAGCTAGTTAAGTATCTCCCTAAACATTAATAAATGTGTCTTTGCTACCTACCATTTGGCACATTACTTGGTCACATTATATGTAAGGAAGGCTTATTGGTAGACCCTACCAAAGTTTGTCATTTTCGGGGTTGGAGGAGCCTACTAGTTAAAGCATGGTGTGTGGATTATTAGGACACACAGGATACTAAAGAAATTCTATCAAAGGCTATGCCAAGATTTACGCTCTGTTGGAGGAGTTGTTGAGACATAAAAATAAATTTCATTAGGGAGAGGCGCAGCAGGTGGCTTTTGACACCTTTAAGGAGAAACTCACTACTGCAGCCCATTTTGCGCTTTCCCTCTTGGGACAAGCCATTTCATGTACATGTTGATGGCATTGAGTATGGCCATAGGAGCAGTGTTAGCACAAGCCTAGAGAGGGGATTGTTGATTCCATCCCTTGTGTTTTGTAAGTAGAAAATTAACTACAAGCAGAAACAAAATTATACTACCATACGAAGCATGAGGCATTATCCATGATCTACATGCACTGCACAAATTTAAGCAATATTTGCTATAAATACCTTTTATTTTCTACATAGACCACATGGCATTAAAGTACTTAGTAAACAATCCCATCTTACAAGGGCCCATATGTCGGTGGATCTTATTATTTTAAGAGTTTGAATTTTCGGTCGTCGTGAAACCAGGAAAGAGAAATTTGGGACCTGACCACTTATCATGTATTAACTCATGAGGAAGTCATACGTAGAGCATTGAGTACACAATGTTCAGATGCACAATTATTTATTATTGTAAATTCTAGCATTCGCCCATCTGATTTGGAGGATATTTTTATTTTCTTATGAACAGGTGTGGCACCAGAAAGAATGAAGGCCTTGTAAAATAATTAGTTGGCTATACACGTAGCACCCTATATGTTGATTGGTGAGAGACCTATACAAACTAGGCTGATGATGAGGTCTTACACCGGTGTGTGCTTAGAACATGAGATGTATTGTAATCATGGAAGAAGCTTATAGTGGAATTATAGAAGGACACTATGCAAGGAATGCAACCGTGCCCAAGACCCTATTGGAAAGCCTTTGGTGGTAGACAATTTATAAGGATTATATAGAGTATTGTAAGGCATGTGACCATTTCCAGTGCCTTGGTAAGCCAATGTGGAGAGATGAAATGCCTTTAAGACCTATTACTAGTGTAGAACCATTTGAAAAACGGGCAATTGAATTTGTGGGCCCTATTTCCCCAGCCACCTGAAGGATAAGTTTGCACTATATTATCACTTGCACAGATTATCTTACAAGGTGGGTAGAGGTGGCACCTACAAAGGATTGCATGGTAGAAACAACAGATAGGTTCTTATGGGAGAATATAATCAGCAGAAATGGGTGCCCGCTAAGTTTTATGAGTGACAGGGGTACTCATTTCTTCAATGAGACATTTATAATCTTATTGGCAGAGTTTCAGGTGGCACATCACAAAACTATGCCCTATAACCCTCAGGCTAATGGGACTACTGAGGCATTTAACAAGATACTGAGCCACACGTTAACTAAGATTTGAAATTTCGGAAGGAGGAACTAGGATGACAAAGTCTCTACAGTGCTATGGGCATATCGTATGACTTATAAATGTTTGGACAAGGCCACACCCTTTCAATTAGTGTTTAGCACAGAACTTGTTCTTCCTGTGGAATTCATGTTACCATCCCTATGTATTGCATATGCAGGAGGATTGGCTGATGAGAAATCATTAGAATAGCGCATTGACAAACTTATGTTATTGGATGAAAGGAAATCTATTACTAGGTGGAGTCACAAGACAAAGAAATCATGAAAAAAGGCATGACATTATCGTCATATTAAGAACAAGTAATTTGAGTTTGGGTAGATGGTTCTTCTATATGATTCAAAGTTTTTGTGTCATCCTAGGAAACTCAAAGTGCATTGGTTGGGATTGGATGTTATATATTATATAATTGATTCAAGTTCTTTCCATTTACGAGTGATGGACGGGACATAGTTTCCCTGTTATTTTTAAGGGATTAGGTTGAATCCCTACTATAAATAAGTCTTATGTGTGTTTGTAAATAAGGTAGTATTGCTAGTTAGCTTAAGATTTCCCTTAATGCAATTTCCTTTATATGTGTTTCCTTTATTTATTTTCTTTTCTTTTCCTTTTTGATTTGGGTTGTGTGCGTGTTGGCACACCAATAGCTAGTTACATCATAATTGGTTTCATACATAGAGGACTATGCATATTTTTAGTGGGAGGCAGATTATGGAAATGGTTAGCACCTTTCACAGGGAGATTAGTTTAATTGAAGACTCGTTTTGGAAGGTTGGTGTGAAAATAGAAAAATTGGTTCATGTTGTATGAGAGGTGTTATGAGGAAAATGAATATAATTGAAGACCACGTGGAGGATAAAAAGTCGTGTAGTGTAACATGAGGTCGGTGACACCATGAGATACTACTTGGTGGAAAATGCAGATGTTATGTATTTTGGCACAGTAAGGTGCATGAAGGGTGTCTGTGGCATTGAAGTAGTTTTGGCGCATCATAAGGTTACGACTACAGTGTGTAAAGGAATATCATGGAAGTTTATTTAAGTAGAAAACGTAATTTATTAAAAAAGATATTTTAAAACACATGGGTCAATGACATCAAGGTTATGAAATAGTATAAATATGGGGTGAAGGTAGTCATTTAAACTACATTTCCTTAGAAAAATTTTGTGCTCTTGAGCTTGAAGTGTGGCGAGGGTTTGATAAGGAAGTCAAGTAATTTTCACAAACATATGGAGTTTTGCAAATTGTGGTAAGATCTTGTGGTATAGCAAGGGGAGGGGAAGACAGTAGAGTAGCAAGAGGATTGTGTGAAAGAGAATCATTTAAAGTCATCAAATTCCAATAGGAAGGGGAAAATCAGAAACTCCTAGGGCATAGAAGAATAAAACAGAGATGGTACCAAAGAAAGGAAAAAATAAGAAACTAGTGGTGGAGAAGGAGGAACCTATCGAAGCATACTCAAAAATGTAGTACCCTCCAGGTGTGTTAAGGGTAGATAAGTGGAGTTCAAATATTTATAGATGAAAAATTAGCAAATTTAACCACAGAATGGATGAACATGACAAGTCAATGAAAAAAAAAATTAGTGAAGGACATTCCAAGGGTGAAAGAGATTAGAAACCCTAGGGTGGATGACTCAGTCCAAAAGGAATTGTAGAAGAATGGATTTTTCCAGCTATGGGTGCTTTTGTTTTTACAAAACCCACCCCACTCTTTAGGTGGTTAATGTCATGGGTACACAAGGAATTCTTCTAATTTATAGAGAGGAGGATAAGGATTATAGGCCATTTTATTAGCAGGGTAGCATGCCTTTGAAACACAAGTGAGGATATGGCCCTTAATTTAGTTGCCACTACAAAAGTGGAGGAATTGGAAATATAACTAATGCACGAGAAGGGAGGAAGGGCTCAAGTTATTGTGGATCTACCGGACCTAGCATTAGGGGATGATGACTTCTTGACTCAACAGCTGTAAGTGGTGCATCATTAAAGAGATGGACAGACATCAACAGAAGATTCTTATACGTTTCCCATAGAGTTTCCAAGTGGGCACACTACAACTGTGTGTAATTTATTGTGAGTAGTATTATTGAGGAGGCGCGAGTGCAGAATGAAGTAGGAGTGAAAATAACTTGGGGATCTATACTGTTATTAATTGTATTATGGTAAGTTAGTGTCACAGATGGACCAGAAGGGAATATGTGGGTTCACCCACCAGTTCACTTGTCTCCTATAGTGAAATTTGCACAATTTACCTATGATGACGGATCCATCTACAAACACTTACAAGGACACGGATGAACAAGTGGTATGAGAGACTGTATGAATATTTTGAAAATGAATGATGGATCCCGCATGAACTACCACAAATGTTTGGGGACTAGGTGAAGATTGCTATTATGCAACACTTCAATCTGGCATGGTTCATGATGGCCAAAGGATAAATGGGGCCACGGTGTAAACTTTCATTTGCATTCACCGCTAAATACATGAAGTGCACCATTAATTAGTTGAAGGACGTGTACCATTTGACCTTCGACACTGATAAAGTGGACACTGACACTCACACCCTGTGCACGACCTATAAGTATGAATCAAGGCTAGCATATGTGGAGACCTTGGATCCCGAATTTCTTAATCTACATCCACATATCAATGTTACCATCAAGGGCTACATCCATAGAGATATTTGTATAGTTGCACCCAAGACACAGGGAGGAGTTGAGGTGGAAGCTAGAGACTCCACCATCCCAAGGCCACGTGAAACGTCAATTCCCACTAATGAAATTGGTCTAGGCAAAGGGAGAAGAAGTAGTGGAAGAAGAATAGAATGAAGAAAATTTTGACACTTACTGAGAAGAGGAAGTACTATACGCACCGAATTAGTAGTGGAGGCATGCAGGAACTTCAAAACAAGGTAGCGCTCCAGGATTTTCAAGTAGGGCGTGAGGAGGTTAAACTAAGTCAGAAGAGAGAAGAGCTAGAATAGAAGAAATGTAGAGGTACATGAACTTATCCAATTCGGTAACAGAGATACAGGCTTAGAAGGAGATAACATGACCTTCAGAGTGGAACTCGAGGCAAAAGAGAAAAGAAGGGTTGAGGAAAACACCAAGGCAGTGGTTGATGCATGCGCCAAAGAAAAATATCATTCTTTGGAGAAACTTGAGGAGAGTCCAGCAAGAGAGGTTTATCCTACCTAGCCCACCAAACTAAAAGAGGTAGAAAATAAGGGGGACTCCTTTATCATAAAGGAGGATAAGGGGTTCTCTCCATGATCAAATAAATAACGTTCGAAGCACAAGGAAACAAGGAACAAGTGGACACCCATGTCCCCTCACATGGACTTCATGGATGACCCAACAAAGGTACTACACACAAGGTTCCAAAGCACAGTTTCCCCAGAAAATCTACATGGTTGGGATCTTTTTGACCAAGATGGGGCTATGACTATAACAAAGAAGATGATAAGCTTGAACATACAGTATCATTTAGAGGATATTAAATTGAGGTTAGTGATCACACAATCGAAACCATCTACTTGAATAAGAAGGAATGGCCGACATACAAGGTGGTGGATCCAATCCACCTCACTGATCAGCAGGCGTGTAACACGCTGAAAAATATGTCTCTTCATAAGTGATACAATGTAACTTGAACTGCAAGGATAAACCATGTTCAAACCCTGGTTATAGACAAGAAAGGGAAGGAGAAGGAGATAGAGAGATTGTGCCAAGTATTGAAATTCAAGAAAGCGTGAACCAAGGAGGCTTATGATCGAGCTAGCACCCTAGTTAAAAGCATCTTGGGAAAATATTCAGTGTTAGTGATCTAAGCCAGGACTGACTATGGTGATGAAATGGAGTATCTGGAGGACTTAGTGGGGATGTTGGTAGTCAACATCAAGGATGGCACAGGGCCTACCATTGAGGAGCTTGCCAAGGAAAGAGAAAACAACAAGATCATTGTAGAAGCCCAGATCACTGAGTTGGATGAATTTCTCACCTAACTCAAGGAAGCAAACATACTAGTAGATAAGAGCTTCAACAACTGCGATAAATGTGAGCCCATCATTGATGTGTGGGTGACAGATGAGGAGACCACCCTCAAGGCCTTGCAGGAGAAGTTCCCAACAAACAAATCTAAGCATGCACAGTTGATTGTTGACACTAGTGCACAAAAGGACAAGATAAAGACCAAGTGCGAAAAATTAGAGTTCTGGATTTGTGAACTTTGGGACTCCATCACCGAACATATGGATGAGTTTGAGGGTCTTTGTGTGGAGCTAATGGTGGTGATTCAGGATTTGAAGGAGAAGATGGAATAAATCACACTAGACTAAGTACCCAACATTGTAGGGGAAGTGTCGGGGAAAGATTTGGCAAAACTGGAGGCATGGAAAAATTTGAAAGGGGAAATAGATGCATGGAATTACCCAAGTTACTCTAGTTGGTCATCTAGGTGGTAGCGCCATATAAGTCTCTTTTTTCCTTAGCCGATTTTTGGTCGATGAAGTTTTGTTTGGGGAGTGCGAAGGATTTCCATGTGTGGCAATCGAGCTAGTATGGGGTGATTTTGAGCCCTTAAAATGACCAAGTACCTAAGGTGAGAAGGGTTGTGGCACGTGGCTATAGGGCACGAAGGCTCACGTGGAAGTAACTTTTGGGAAGGCACAAAGGTTCACGCCTAGGCAGAATAGGTGCAGGACTTAGTCATTTTTTGGACCATGGATAAAGTCACGATAAAGGAACACGTGGAAAGGTGACCAGAATCAGTTATGGAAAAATTTAAATATGAAGACTTGTAGCTCAAGGAAAGAATCTTCTTGGCTATAATTATGGTTATCATGAAAGGATTAGGAGCTATAAAGGTAGAGTTAGTTACGGTTAGCTGGCATCTGTATGCTCAAGATACTTGAGTATGGAAAGACATGATGACATTTAGCATGTTCTCAGGTAATGATGGAGCGGTTAGAGGAGATTCTTTCGGGTCCCTTCTTATGTATTGATTTACATGGCAACAAAGCAAGAGGGATTTGGATAGTGTGTGTGTAGATGGATAATGTGTGGATGGTAAGGATTGAATGGGAGAGTGATAACTAGGAAAATATGTGGGTAGTCTCTATTGTAACCTATGTTATGAAACCATTGTAGGAATAATATTGAAACTTTGTGGATTTATTAGCTCCATTCATGGATTTCTTGATGGATTGGCTATTGTATTGTTGGTGAATTAATACAATTGGGTTGTTCTAAATATTTGAGTCCATGGATCTTAATTTGTGTGTTTTCTATTATGTTTGTGGGCCAAAACCTATGTGTTATTAATAATTCTCATGGTTTAGATCTGATCCTACTCTATTATTATGATGTTTTCCCCTATATTACATTACATCTATGTTTGGATCTAGTTCCTTTAACTTTGTTAGAAGATGTGTATATTTAATTTTGTGCATTGTTCCTCCATTAATGATAAACATTCTTGCAAATCTCACATAAAGGAGGGGCTCGGCACCTGTGCATGCCTCGGGTGAGCTTCCAGTCAGGTTGGGTGATATGTCGGCGTGCCCGGGATTTAAGTGGGTGGAAAAAGTGACTACATCCTTACTCAAGGGTGTGAAGTTCAATTTTTTTAACCATGGTAAAAACTTTTTCAAAAGTTTGAAATGATTGGGTTTGAAGAGTAGAGGATATATGCCTCACAAAAGAGTGTGATAATATTTAAATGAGTTTAGTTCATGGAAGGGGGGATGATAGTTGGTTGATGATGTTACGACACCATGCGATGAAGTCCACAACAGATTCATCATCATATTGTCAGATGGAATAGAGGTCGGTGATTGTGATCTTACAAGAATGTTGATCGACAAATATTTGAGGAACAATTGTGCAAGTTGAGTGAAGGTGAATAATGAGTGTTGTGGGATATTGTTGTACCAATCTAATGCAGGATCGGCTAACAACATGGGAAATGTGTGAAGCATGATATCTTGATCATGGGTGATGAGATAACATGAATTCCTAAAAGCACGAAGATGTTATTGAGGGTCGTTTTTACTGTTGAACTTGGAGAATTTCAGAAATTCCCAATGAGGAGGATATAGCTTCACAGGGACAGATGGATTGATGGATTCATTACAGATTTGATCATATGAGAATGTGGTTTTATACCCCAAAGTAGCGGCTTCAAAATTATCCATTCTACTCAATAGTGCTTATAAGGGATCATTGGATGGTTGAGATGTTGAAGGATGAGTTTGAGATGCATAAGAGGTGGATGAGTTAGGTCGTTGATATGTTTATGGATGTGTTAGTGTTGGTGGAAGTGGTTGATGAGGGGGAATATAATTAAGAGGTTGTGATTGAATTGGTTGAGGTAAAGCTTGATGTTGAGAAATGGGGATAGGGTAAGATTAATTAGATTGAGTTGGTTGTGAAATGGGAACATTTGATTGATTTGTTATGGGGTAAGTTCGGATGCAATTGGTAGGTAGTTAGGATATTTGAATTAGTTGAATAGCAAGTATGTAGTGATAAGCCCCTTGAGGGGGTGGTTGATGAGTTTGCATTGATTCATATGGTTGAGGTTGTGAGATGATTATATTGTCATGTGAAGTAGAGATAAGGGGTAAGGTTGTGCAATGTTGTTCGAATATGGGAGTAAGAAAGTACGATTCTTGAAATGGTTGAATAGGCATACTAGAAATAGTAGTGAATGAGGTGGGGATGGTGATAGAAGAGATGATAAAAGTGTCAATATGAGGCAAGTTGGGTGGAATGGGCTCTACTAATTAAGTGGGTTGATGGTTATGAGAGGTTGTGGTAGGTTTACGGACTAGATAGTCATAAAAGGCAATAATATTAGCATCAAGGAGGTCCTGAAACTCTGAGCATCCATGAGGGATAGTAAGAGGTCCAAGGGTATCTAGAGGAGTAAGTTACAGAGGCGTACCTGGTCTAGAGGAAATGGACTGATGAGATATATAAGGATTGGTTTCAAGATGAGGATCATTTTGGATGACATGGTCTTCATGAAGTGAGACCATTGAAACAAAAGGTTGGGAGATCAAAGGTGTGGTCTTGAGTTCATAAGCTTATTACGAAAGATCATTAGAATAAGGGATTTCATTGGATGAGTTAAATCGTTGCATTTTCTTGGCCTGAGGGGGAGTGATAATAGGCATGAAGTAGATAAACAATTTTTATGTAGTTTATTAACAAAAAAATCAAGAAACAAATATTTTATTATCATGATTATTAAAAGAGTGTGAGAAAACCAAAGAAAAATGCTCAAAGGGGAATCTATGAAAATTATCGATCTAAGGCTAGTTTCAAGTGGTTTTGGCTTTGGAGTCCTCGATATACCTGAAGGTACACAAGGCCCAAATCTATGATAAATTTCTAATGTGGCTAGAACACCATGATGACTTTCCTATTGGGTGATGAAATCCAAATAGTTCCACCTGGTAAGGAGTGTTTAGATGTGTAAATTGGTTCATGTGTTTGGATGTGTGTGATGAAGTGAATTCAGCGTGTTAAACCCCCTAGTTAAACTAGATTTACAATCAAGAATGAAAAGGGTTCCTTTTAGATCCAAAAACAAAACATGTGGATTCGATGAGGACAACAAACAAGTGATGTGATGTGATAAAATAAAGAGATGGGGATTAAAAATAAGGAATACCTATAATACATTTTTCCTTCTTTCTGATCTTTAAAGCAAGCAAGCAAACTCAAACCAACGCATGTTCCTTCCGTGTGAGGTTAGTAGGAAATGAAAAAAAGAAGATGAAAATGAAAAAAAAAAACAAGACTCGCCTAGAAAGGGTGGGTCCCACCGAAGGTGCCAAAATTTTGACCAAATTTCCTCATTCCTACTCAAATTAATGAACTAGTACTAAAGGAAATAAAGAAACTCAAAATATGCAAGGTTTTATGGACCTTCAGATGGAATAATGATGTGGATGGGCGTAAATGATGGATCCTTCTCCGCAACGAGCTAAGTGACATACAAATCAAGATGACTTAACAGAGGATGGATTAATATATATATGGGAGGGTTGCCTGATAAAGTCAGTCCCGAGAAATGAGAAATTCTTAGGATGGATATCAACCCTCATGTTTAATAAATATAGATATAATAAATGGATATGTATCTGATATAAATGTAGAATTTGAAGTAAAACGGAAATTGAAATGTTGGATCTGAGATTATAAAAGAAAATATGATCTAAATAGCAACAAAATAAATCAAACCTGACAAGGGTTGATGGCGACCTGGGACTGCAGAGGGCCAATCGATGGTGACTTGGGTTGGTGAACTAAAAAAATGATGTAAAATGCATATTTGAAATCTCTAATGGCATATCTGACATTGATACAACATGGAGATGATAAACAGAAACCTGCATAAGATATGAGATAAGGAGAAACATAAAGGATGCAAGAAAATTAGATATCTAAGGGTAAATATTGAAAATATGGATTGGGTCGACAACGACTAGGTTAGGTCAACGGCGACTTGGAGCTCATAGAATGGATCTAGGATGATAGAGGGGAAAAATGATTGGATCTGAAGCTGGGTGGATGTAGAAGCAGATAATGGATGGCTAGGGATCTGACTAACAAATAAATTGATGCAACAGAGGATTGATCAACGATGACCTGATAGGGACGACGTCAACAGGGGTTGAGCTAGACTTGGATGATGATGGATGGGATAAAACAAATACCTGCATATAAACAAAGATGGAAAAGAAGGTTGGGGTTGAGTTCCTGATGAAAAATGAACCTGCACAAGATGTAAATGGTTGATATAGATTATAATATGAAAACAATGAAGCAATGCATGCAAATATGAAAGAGAACTCCCTAAAAATCCAAAATTGAAGCATAAGATCTCCAAGAGGACTCCAAGATGACTATGGTAGTAGTAAAAACACTAAAGAATAAAGGTAAGATCACAATAAAGCTAGAGTCTCCAATGTTGCATCATTTAGAAAGGAGGGGGATTTATAGGGTCGACGGTAACCCAAATGGGTCGTCGTAACCTGCAAGGAACCATCCATTTAGACGGTGGGAAGATAATGAGCTCAAGATAAGGAGCCCATAGGAAGCGGGATTAGGGTTTATATTGATAGGGATGAGTGTAGACACAAAATCATGCACTTTGGGCAATTATTTAGTCTTGATTAAATACTACTATTCATATGATTCCTAAGTAAGAATGGTACTAATTAACCCATGTCTTTAGCCACCTTTCTTTGATTTTTGTTTTTATTTTCAGTGCTACACCCTTACTTGCTTAGTCTGCATTTTTCATCCTGGACACCAGTACCCAGACCAAGACACCAGCATCAGGCAACCTCCTCCAATCTGGGGGCCCTTATCCTCTTTGTACTTTACATACATTTTTTTTGGGTCCTTTCTAGTCGTTTGAGCATATTATCTTTTTGGTAGTCGACCTTTTTGGCGTTAATTATGAAATTCAAGCAAAGGAATCATATAAATATAAAGTTATGTGATCATAATAAGGGAACAAGCACTAATCATCTACTATCTCCACCTAAGGTTGCATCCATCAAGGCATATATGAGCTCCATTGCATCCATTTAGCACCATCACAAAGGACACAAGAGTTAGTTTTCTGCATCACACTTCATAGGAGGGAAGTTCATTATATTCTATGTACTTTATGACATTTATTTATATCTAGCTACTTGCTCGTTATCCAAGTGCGACTGACACAAGAGCAACCTAAGGCACGATTCCACACACACACAAAACTACATCGGGTATGAGATGTAGCAATTCTCAGTTGTAATTCCATTATTGTGGCGAGTTAGGACAGTCTTACCCCTCATTTTTCATGTTTCTTTTTTAGGATTTGATGTCTATTTGAGGGTTTTTCAAGTTCATTCTTCATTGTAGGTTTCTGGCGACTCCAGTGATCATTGTGTGAATCTGTAGCGACAAAAGGTGAACATCAGTGAACATCTTGTGACCCTAATAATTAAGGTTTCTGATCATTTCCACAAACCCAATTGCCCAGAATTAGTACCCAAACACCTGTGGGTACACATGTCCCTCTCTAGGCGCCCCAGTCTATCTTATTTGTCCAGATCTACATTTTTTTGTACTTCAATACGACAGTCAATGCTTCAATTTTTTTCTAGTTTCCAGTCTTGTACACCTTCGAAAACATTGTGAATCACCTAAGCATATTACCCTTCTTTGCACATTAGGGTTTCATTATTTATTGCTTAGTTTTCTTTGGTATATTTTTGTATTTCATTTCTTTGCACATTAGGGTTTCATTATTTATTGCTTAGTTTTCTTTGGTATATATTTTGTATTTCATTACATAATTTATTTACTACTACTATAACATCAAATTATGCTTGTGTATTTACATTTTAGACTAATCATTTTGGTGAACCTGACTTGATCAACACGCTATTAGGATATTTATTGCTTTATCATCATGAGTATCTTAATTAATGACTTCTTGTTTGCCAATCCTAAATTAAAAAATAGATTCTAATATCTCCTCGCCACTACTCGCATTCCTACTGATATGCATCAAAATTCAGTTTATCACTCATTTGTCGGTGCATTTTTCCAACATATAGCCTTCCCATCTAATCCTCATGTTTATATTTCTATTTTTGACAATGATCCACCTTTTCATATCACGATTCACATTTACAATATGGGTATTAAACGTACTTTAATCGATAATGGATTTGACCTCAATCTATGTCTTATGTCATTCCTTGAAAAGATAGGTATTTCTGTTGTTAATGTTAGTCCATCATCTATTTCCCTTTGTGTGTATGATGGTTTTGTTCGTCCATGCAAAGGTCACATTGTTTTACCTATCACTATAGGGCCAAAAACTCTCAACAAAATCTTCTTTGGCATTAAATTTTGGGTTTCATATAACCATTTACTTGGTAGGCCATGGTTTCATGCCATGCAAGTTGTTACCTCTACAGTGCATCATTGTGTCAAATTTCTACATGAGGGTGTCAAATATACTATTCTTCGTGACCGTCATCCATACAAATATTATAACCATGATCCAAATACTACACTTCTTATTCTAAGAACTAACATTATTAATGACCCGTAACCCATTTATGAGCTACCACATTTACCACCACTTGAAGGTGTCATTTGCATGATATATTTGGCCCTAACTACATCTCTGCCTCCCCTTGCTACTATTACTGCTATGGTTCTTTATCAGGGGCATGTTCCTACATCGGACATTATACCACCTTTCATACCTTATCATACACAATCGACGTCTACACTACCTCCCTTTACATGTACACTTTTCATGAATGGTTCTTATTGGGAGCTCATTCCATTCAATCCTAATTATGATGTCACTATATGTTCACATGATGGTTTGACTCGGCTAGGCTTTGTTTTCGAGGATCTTTCTCCTCCAACTCATGACCCTCATCTCTATTATGGATTCATCAATATCACTATTGCTTATGGTCTACGTGTTTTTCTTCCACTGTTTACCTTTCGTAAGACCCTCATTCTTCTCCACTTCCATTAGGACAATCTTGGCTTGCTTACATAAGGGGCACGTTAGACCCTAATCACACCGATATATCATTTCATATGCCAATTTGGTCACATTTTCATTTACAATAATCCATTTCTTGGTTATTCACCTAATATGACTCGATGGTATGCACACGGGTGTCCATTACCTCTTTTCACTAATGAGGAATATGTTATGGGCATGTACAAATTATGCTTAGATGGTGCTTTATGCAACCAACCTGTTAGTATAGCTTATCAGGTTTCAGATGCCTCACCATACAATTTTGACCATGCGAATTATAATCTTTTAGATGACTTCACTTGATCACCTTTACTATTACATGCTTGGGGGGCATCGCTCTTACTCCCCCCCCCCCCCCCCCCCCCACGCATCTTTTTATTAGATTTATCAAGGGAAATATAATTGACAGATTACAGATCCACCATTAAAATGTTGATGACTATATATTATGATGTGCAGTCGATTAGACACAAAATAGCTTATACTAAATAGAAAATTACAGAGCTTAAATAACAAGAGTTGAAAGAAAATAAAAAACAAGAACAAGAGATAGATAACATGAGATTTAAGTGGAGAAACCCAAAGGAAAAAATCCACTAATAAAGCATTATTTGTATTAAGAATTCAATAGCTTTTTACCCAGCACTTCCACTTCGCTCCTAGAATGATTGCAGAGTTGTTTCTCTCAATCATTTGATATAATGCTCATCCAGCCAATCTTACAGTCTGATCTCAGTCTTTAATACTGGACTGTACAAACATGGTCATTGTTAATAGCCAATCCTGAGAGGGATCACCCAAATCAATATGGGTGGGTAAATCAGTTGAGCCGCTTCACTCTTAAATGTGAAAGACCTTCACAATAAAGTTTGATGGACAAAATTTAATATAATATTGGGGCATACTCCAGTGGTAGATCCCACTTGACATTATCACCCCAACACTCCCCCTTAATGTTAAGTGGGAAGAAAAATCATACATGCCAAATTTACCTTTTTCTACGAAAGGATTTACAAAACCTTGAATCAACAACAGTGATTCAGGCTAGCATGCAAACAAGGGAAATCTGATGATATTTCCATACAAAAACTCTTAAGACCAGTGCTTTACATATGAAGACTTGCATCAGACTATGGAGCCTTTTATAAACTAAGGCATACCCATAGCTAAATCTTCATTGGTATTTACAAGTAACTTCACATAATGTGACACATTTACTTATTACAAACTGGAGGAAGTATTGGAAGTTTTCAACAGGCCGTTAAGAGGTGGCATTTTCATGCACACTCCCCCTTAAGGATAACTCTGATAGGCTTAAGAAGGCACAAAATTTGTAGAAATTTACAAAACACAATGGTTTTGTGAAGATATTTGCAACTTAATATTCATTTGAACAGAACTTGAGATCAATATCGCCAGTTGGGACTTTCTCTCTAATGAAGTGCATATGAACTTCAATATGCTTGGTCCTTTGATACTGAACTAGATTCTTTTCAAGAACAATGTAGCTTTGACTATCACATAGAAGAGTAGTACTCCCTTTAACGCCCATGTGCAGCTCATCCAACAATATTTTTAGCCACATAGCTTCTTTTGCATCTTCCATAACACTTTTATACTCTGCTTCAATAGAAGAGATAGACATTGTTGGTTACTTCTTACTACTCCAAGTGATGACACCTGCACCTAACTTGAAAAGATATCCAAAAGTAGACTTCTTATCTGCAGCATCACCATCATAATTAGAATCACAGTAACCAAATAATTGTGCATCATTACAAGAATAATAAAAAAATACCATAATTTATTGTTCCTTTAATATATTTCAAAATCCTTGTTGCCATTTTCCAATGATCCTCAAACGGTTCTTGCATAAATCTTGAAACTACTCCCACTACATAAGAAATATTAGGTCTAGTAATAATCAAATAAATTAGACTACCAACTAGCTGCCTATACAAAGTAGGATCAAATTTAACACATGTCGGTTTATGGTCTAACTTAACACCAACTTTAATAGGAATGGCGACACGTTTATAGTCAATCATGTTAAATATTCTAAGCGAATTCATAGTATACTGAGATTGAGATGCAACAATAGACTTTTGATATTGAAATATAATCATGCCAAGAAGATGATTTAATAAACCTAAATCAATCATTTCGAAACAATGTTTTAACCTTTCTTTGATTCTAACAATTAAATTTCTATCACTGATAGTAATCAAAATATCATCAACATAAAGAACAATAATGATAATATGATTGTTATCAAACTTAAGAATTAAGTCATTGTCAGAACAACAGTTAGAAAAACCAATCTCCTAAAAGAAACTATTAATTTTAGCATACCAAGCTCTAGGAGCTTGCTTAAGACCATATAAAGAATTTTTAGGCTTACAGACATAAATTTCCTTACCATGTACGTCAAAGCCATTAGGCTGACTCATATATATTTCTTATTTTAAGTCGTCATTTAAAAAAGCATTTTTAACATCCATTTGGTGAATCTCTCAACCATATTAGGCATCCAATGCAAGAAGAATTCTAACAGTGCTCATCTTAGCAACAAGAGCAAAAGTCTCAACATAGTCAATACTTGGTTTCTAAGTGAAACTATGAGCTACCAGCATTTCCTTGATTTTTTCAATCTCTCGTAGAGAGTTATGTTTAAATTTGAAAAACCACCTAGAACCTACAATGCTTCTCTTAGAAGGAAGAGGGACTAATCCCCAAGTGTCATTTTTTATTAAAGCATTGTGTAGACACCAAATTTGGGTCACACTCCCCTTAGTCCCCTTCAATTAATTAATCTAACGTATTCACCTAACCATGACCCCTTACCCCGCATTCATATTAATTTAATCACTTACAATTGAATTAATGTTCATTCTCAAATTCTTAATTAATTTAATTCCTTTAATTAAGTTAATTTACACCTCAGCTAGCCACATCACCTAGACACCTCACCATAGAATTGTTCCTAGCCTATTGATTAACTAAGAATGAGTCTCTACTTATCTTAACCAATTGGGAATCTTTCAAACCCTAAAATTAAAGTCAGATTCATTCTCCAATAACACTCCCACTTATCTAAGTGTCAAACCTCACTTGAGACCCGAATTAGAAATCAAAATCACAGAAAACATAATAAAGATCAGCCTATTTTTAGTAACTTAGAATAATTCTCTCTAACCAACACCGTTTTTTCCTCTAGTTAGCGTTGGTTCCCTAACTGTGAACAATTACTTTATATACTATTTTTACAAATATTCACTTAAGTTGGTAATTCAATTATTGGATCCTTATGATGCATTTAAGATCAAATCTTTAAGCTCTCCTGCATCTATACAATGAACACACATAACCAAAATGCAAGACAAGCAATTGGTTCTCTTTCCAGAGTATTGAAATACTCACAAGTGTACACAAGGTTACACTACCATGGAATTGGTACCCAGACATCGCTTCTCTGATTAACCACCAACCATTTCCATTCCCATGATCTGTAAAATATTAGGTAATTACTATTATTTTAATCCTTTGCATGGTTATTCTAATATAGGTCTCTATGCCTATTTCATTATTTCATTTCTTATATTATCCATGTATCGCATTCTTCCCACCAACCCATTATTTAACCACCTCGATCCTTATCACCCTTTTTAACCTCCTTCTTAGTATTACATGACATCTGATCTTAGACATATTACAACCCAAACAACACTACGCTCACTCTCTATGCAATCATAGAGAGCCTAAAAAACCTATATTTAATAAGTTTACCACATATTTCCCCTACCGACGTTGGTTCCCTGACTATCATGAGTTTTGTCCCTATACTGGCATCAGTCACCTCAACTGATACCGGATCTCTGTGTCATTTTATATTTTTAAACCAGAAAGCTTCCCACTCACCCAAAACTGACCCAAACCTCAACTAATCAACCCCGAGACTCATTAGTAAACCTCTAACAAACCTGCCTGACATAAAAAAACCTTAGTTTTAATTAAATTTAGTGTTGTAATTTGATATTTAGCATTTAATCTAGCTGTATTGTGTGTATGAGAAACCAAAATAATTACATTACAATAGGACATATTTATTTTAGTTTCTGTGTTTGCATTAAATTGTTATTAAAGAATAGATTGACAACCTCTCAAAGAAGTACCATGCTTCCTAGATCTAACATATGCTGGGAAATCCACTGTAATATGATATTTAATACTCCTTTGTGGTATTGATTTGTATCTATTCGGTAGTCCTTCCCAAAAAAAAAAGATTTATCTACAATCATATTGGATAATGTACACAATGCACTCATTCTACCATTCCACCTTCACTTCACATGTATTCCTCCTTAGCCATTTACCTTCTATCTATTTCATCGTAGAAAGAGTTAAACTGATTGGTGAAACATTTTCACATGCTCAGATGGGACCCCATTTGGGTTCATTTTGCATTGTTCATTCTTTAGGGAATCATTGTATTTCTATTTCCTTTTGAAAGATTTTGCATTAAATTTTATCTCTTGGAACATTATTCCTATTCGACTTGTCTCAGTGAAACTCATATTTTGGACTAAAAATAACGCTTCTTTTTATTATGTATTGTCATTAGTGAAATACATAATCTTGCGTATTCATTATTTCTCTCATCGAATTTCATTTTGGATTTGGGTTTAATATATTTACATCTCATTTCTACCTGCTGCATTTTAGCTCATTTAAATTGTGGGCAACCTATATGCTGGAAGCCATGACCATAGGTGATGGTTGAAAAATTGAATCATAGTTACACTTTGTGCACATAATCCCAAACCAAATCACATAAAACAAGCAACCTACTACTTAAACATCTTCCCTCCTGGTATTTACCATAAATGAATAGTAATTGGATTAGTGGCAGAGCTAGCTGGTGTTCTGACTAGTCATCATATTAGAGTAGAGCCTCACGTATTATGAAGTATATATTAGGGATCCCTAAGCCAAAATTTTACCTAAAACCAACCATAGTTGTTATTTTCCGTAGGGCACCTTTGTTAGCCAAAAATTCTATTCTATTCACAAGTCAGTCCTAAATGGCATAAGCCACAACATAAAATCTACAGCATAGGATTTCGTGTTTGTTAGCTTTTGCTTGAATTTTGTTTTGAGGTGTGAGTTCATATTTCTCAATTTTTATCTCCCTACACACTCCACAATCATAGTTGGTGTACTCTGACTATTTTTGAATTTCTGAGTGTGTTAGGATCTATCATTGTTATACTCAGAATTCTAGGTTAGCCTTTTATTTGATCTAAATCACCAAAATTCACTTTTTCCATCTCTTCACAGATTTCATAGTAACTGGTATCGGTCTAGTAACTGTCATCAGTTACATCATCATACCACCATCAGTTGAATGACCATCATCAGTTTTGTGCTTTTTTGGTCATTTCTGCGAAAATAGCCTTCAATCTACATTTTTCTTCTTTCTATGACTTGTTCTGTCACATTATCATCTTTTCTGTGTTATTGTTATCACCTACAGAGTTCAGATCCATCTCATTCATACCTTTTCATCTCCAATATTTTAATCTGTTATTCATTCATAGTAGCCGGTATCGGTCTAGCGACCACCATCAGTTAATTCATCATACCGCCATCGGTTTATTGGTTGTTTTCGATTCCTTTCTATTTTTGTCACTTAACTAAAACAGTGTTCAAATCACTTCCATCACTTATTGTGACTTCCTCTGTCACTCCACTACATTTCTAGGTCTTTTATATCACCTTCAAAACCTAATTTCACCTGATATTCACCGTTTATTGCCAAGTTTTCAAATCTTTCAATTTTCCACAGTAACTAACATCGGTTCATAGACCAGCATTGGTTACACTCCTATACCAACATTGGTTACCTAACCGGCATCGGTCTTTATGTTTTGGTTTTTAAATCAAAATAACAACCAAATTACGCCTTTCCAGATCCATTTTTCTCCATGTTTTTGTGTTTCTGTATCATCAAAAGAGCTCATATTACCAGTTTTACTATCAAGTCACATGGTTCTGACTCATAGAAAAGCTAATGCTCTCATGTTTCATGCTAGCCACTAGCTCACTCCCACATAGCTCATTGCCACCTTCCATTTCATCACCTATGGACCCTAACTAGCCTATTACCATACATACTCGATGATAAGGAGTTTGCAAGACTCCTTGATCGAAACTCCAATGCACTGCAATATTAACTCTCTCACTCATGTACCCGTGGCTCATCTGGAAAAATTATATATTGCATGCCTATATCTGTTATCTCCCCAAATTTCCTCCACTTTTGCATCATCCACTACTAGTACATCATTACCCGCTTCTACCTCATTACCTGTGGTTTCTCAGCTTGACCCCACATTATCGGTATTTGTCACACCTATGACAACTACCATGCCCTCCAACGTACATTACCCCTATGACATCTACCATCTCACCATCCATTGCCCTTAGTGTAGGCATACCTACATCATCTACTTCCCATGTACCTTTTGCATCCTAGCCACCTCTGGTATCGGTAGCCCACACTCCCTTCCAAAACCTTGTCCTCTCTATCTCGCAGTCTCTTCCATCAATCATGACGAGAGTCATTACGTCTGTCCCACCTACCCACACCTATCATCAACAACCATCTATTTCATCTACCACTTATCCTGAATATTTTCCCGTGACATCCATCCCGTCCTATATTCCCTCATCACAATTTTCATACTCGGCATGACCACATACTAGAGTGTCATCCACATCATACCCATATGTTATCAACTAATTTTGACTTCACAAAATTAATAAGCGTGAAAATTAAAAAAAAAACAAAAGTGTTATTTTATGTGTTTGTATCCTTCATCCCAATCATCTTATTCTCATGATCATTTTGGTTTTCATTTCATCCATTTTGAATGAGCCCTTCTCCTGATACAACACAAATCGTGTTTTAATTATTTAATTAATATTTACCCTGTTATTTAATAAAATTAATATTTATTAAACTGTATGGGTTTTTAATTAATAAATATTAATTTTATACTCATAGAAGTTGTTCAACAAACTTGGAAGAACTTTTCTTTTTTTATTAATTGTCGTAACTGCCATGAGCAAGTGTCGGGGGCAATTTTTCTTCTGCTTCCAATTGTCGTAGACAATTTTAATTTTACTTCTATCATCCGATAATTGATGAGGAGATAGTTACTAGAGGTTGCAGAAGCAGAGGAATTTGGGAAGAAGGAGAAACAACAAAATATTACAAATATCCATAGCCGGAAGAAGGAAAATTTTGTTCTACAGGCACTACCCGGCTTTCACACAAAAACTTGACACGAGCATTAGCTAGAGCCAGGAAACCTTGAGAGTTCCATATAGTTATCTCTATTTATGAATCACACAAGAGGCCATCCTTCTTCATTTGCTACAGCTTCTCTATACTCTGTGCCACACGCCTTGCTCCAAGAAGCCACGCCAAGAGTAAAATCTGTTTGCAATGCACACAGCCACAGAAAAGAATACCCACGTATGCAGTTAGTAGTCTATGTTTATTATTTGTTGTTGTTTTGGGCAGCAAGAATAAGATTAAAATAAATTTTTCATGCAGGTCCAAGGATAGTGTGCACACATCCATAGAGGGGAGAAGTTAAAGAACATATTTCCCACGCCCAAGGAAAGATGTTTCCACGCATTGAGGAAGCAAAGCAAAGAAAGAGTAAAATTTGTTTGTAATCCACACACCTAGGGAGGAATAAACAAGTTTGATGCAAAAGGAAAAGAATGAATTTCAACGCAGCCTGTAAGAGAGGGTAAAAACAGTCCAAAACAGGCATAAGACAAAACACATTCCTCCATGCATGCTAAAAGCATCTTCCTCACTGCCAAATAAAATAATCTCGGTCTGTAGCATTTTCCACACAGCCAAGAGATCTTTCCCGCAGAAGACAAGGAAAGAAAACAGTGGAAAAAGAAACTTTGTTTTATTTGGTTGGAAAAGTCCACGCCAAAATCTGAGCAATCCATAATAATTTGTTGTGAGAGGAAATAAAACAAACCTCCACGCATGTTTAAAAAGAAGGAGAATTTCCAAACAATGAAGCCAAAGATAAAACAACAGCAAATCATATGCAGGCCAAGAATAAGGAAGGATTAACAAAGAAAAGGGAAATTATTCCAATGCATTGGCCAAGAACATTAATTTCCAAGCAGTTGTTAATAAAAAGATTTCAACGTATAGCATGAAATCACGTTGCAGGTAAGAAGGAAATTCAACCGCTTTGCAGAAGGAGAATAAAAATTTTCAACGCTGAGCTAGGAGAATCTCCACATTTCCCCAAGAGAAGTTTATCACACATCGCATAAAACGTTGATAAAAAGAAAGGAGCCAAGAAGAAATCTAACGTTGCAGCTTCATCCACATTGCAGGAGTTAAATCAAGTTTCAGGCATTCAAACAAAAATATCATGCATTCAAACACATTACTGATGTATATCGGCACAAAGAAAAATGAATTTAATCAAGAAAATCATAGATGCGGAAAGAATGTGCCACGGGTAGTAGCTGTCAAAGTAATCAACTTTGGAGCTCGATATCTCGAAGATAGATGATTGTCGGGAAGAAAGGTTTCGTTGAATTCTTGCCATCTTCATGTACTCATTTTCCAAATTTTAAATGAACAACACCTCATTTGATATTTTCCACGAACCCAAGAAAAACCCTGTTTACTCGATTTTGCCATGCGCAGTTTCAACTTGGCAGAAGGCCTACTTTGAGAATTCTTATCTCGAGCCCAAATGATCGTCAAGAGAAATGGTTTGGTTCATTGAATTCTTCCCAATTTCATGTACTCTTTTTCTAAATTTTAAATACACAGCACCTCATTTGATATTTTTCATGGAGCCAAGAAAAATGTAGTTTGTATGATTTTGCCGCGCATGCAGTTTTCAGCCTGTCAAGTGACTCACTTTGAGAGTTGATATTTTGAACTCAAAAGATCATCAAGAGAAAATAGTTATTTTGTTCAATTCTCCCCACATTCATATGGTCCCTTGACAAGTTTTAGATGCTCAGGGTGGTGTTTGGTATTTTTCCCAGGCTAAAACTAAACGGTATTTTCGCAGTTTTACACTTGCATTTTCCTAGCAATTTTATAAGTGTCAACTTTGACCTTTAATATTTGACTAAAGAATTTGATTGGGAAAAAACTCTCTAACACGCAAACTTGTGGTCCCTTAATATAATCCCTCATCTAGTGAGAGTTTCTTACAACAATATTTTATATTTTTCCCATGGCAGTTTCAGAGGCAATTTGTGCAGTTTTGAAGTAAGGAAATAATAGCCCAAAATCATGCTTCTCTCACAATCACGTCATATTCAAACAAAGCGATGTTGCAGTATGAGTTCTAGGGAATTCTACACATCTCGACACTCCATTCAGAGTATGAGAACATCACTGATACCAGCTTGGGACACGTCGATGTAGGTCAATTATGTGATCGCATATCAACCAAAGGCAAGTCACAATTTTCTTGACCCTTGTTATGAATTGGTCATCACTTGCATGGATGCATCACGACACCTACATAGTGTGGTGATTCAAATCTAAAGACCCCAAAGTGGAAGCAACCTCTAACTTCCTTATTATGCGGTATAAGTCATAGCTATTGGCATAGGTCTCTTTGGAATCAAAAGCCATTATTATCGGCAAAGATTGATAATGGGAGAAGTTTGTCTACATCAATTTTCCTCACTTGATCATTGTACAGATCTATTCATTGAAAAACCAAGACCAATGATAAGTACAATTGTGTGGATCATCAAGCAAAGCCACATCATTCAAGCATGTCCCTATCAACTCTTAGTTAGTAGCAGGTGCGATACTTCATCGACCAGTCTTAAAGTTAGAGAATTCTCGAATTGTGTGGAATCGTGAACATGAATACGAATGAAGATAAACTTTCTCACACCAAGATGTTACTTAAACGGAGAGGTGGATGAGTTGCTCAAGCTTGGCTCTTTTGTCATCTGAAGGATTGCAGAGCATGGTCAATGAGTTCATTCCCATACGACCGAGATAGGCAGACTCTTGGCCCAATGGATAAGGAACTGATCCTAGGTGTTTTGATCTAGGTGGCGCATTACTAACTGGGATGTCTATGTGTGTGTCCAAGTCATTTAAGTGGGGTCCACATGTACCCATTGCTTTTTGTTATAAAGTGGTGTTATTTAACTCACTTTTGGTACATTTTTGATAACTTAAGTGGTTTTTATTTTTAGTCACTTTTTTAAAAAAGTTGGTTGAAAAAGTCAAAGTCACTTAAGTTCCCTATTTAATGTTCATGTAAACCCTAACTACTTTGTAACCAAATTTTGGGTTATAAATGGAAGTCAGGGGCTCATTTGTAAGGGTGACTTTGAGAGAGGAGAAGAAAATACTTTTGTATGCAAGATTTACTTAAAAGAAAGAAAATTTGTGTTCTTTTGAGAAGACATTTTGGAGTTAATGAAATATGAACTTTATGTCTCATTCATTGTCTCTTATAGCATTTGATGTTCTTATGTTCATTAGATGTTAGTGTTTGAATCTTGCATGTAAATATTGTCCTTGATCTTATTATCAACGCTACTAATATGTTGTTCTAGTTCACAGTGATCAAGCTCTGATTATCTACTTGCTCACGTGTGTTCCCTTTTTACTCATTCCCATTTAGCTGATGCAAACTCTATTTTATATGTGTTAGTTATTTATTGTTCTTCTCCATGCAATAGTAGTGCTTTACTTTTACCTAACTCTTGCATGTTCCTTACATTCATTCCTTTCCACTCTTATCCTTCATTTCATTCCATCTCCCTCATTCACTTTTCTTTCTATTGATGCTCCAAAACACCCCCCACATACAATTTTGAATGTACATATATAAATACAGTTTTATTTTTCAATAAAGGTAGCCTCACCTTTATTGAGGAGGGACTTCATTCCCGCATTGTTGCATGTCATTTGTATGCAAGCAAATCCATATGCTAACACCATCTTATCTTCCCCCTTATACAGCAAGGGGTGCTTCGTCATCACAACCTACAAATGAGCTTATAAAAATGATGATGGACAAGATGCAGACATTAGAAGCATCTGTCACCGGCTTATGTAACTCTTTGACATACGGCGAGATTTTCAATGAGTATATTCACTTTTCCATTCTAATCTGTACATACCATATGCATTGGGAAATGCCAAAATTCAACTGATTCAAGAGCAAAGAAGACCCACAACAACATTTGTGGTCTTTTAAACATGTGTGTTATCTCATCGCTCACGATGACACATTTCTCCTACAAACATTCCCAATTCCTTGACGATCCTAGCTTTAGATTGGATAAGGTGCTATATCCAAGCACTCCATATTTTCATTTAATCAGGTAACTTAGGATTTCATAGATCACTATTCTATCAACGTTGTCAAGAAGGTCATAATTGACCTACTTGTACGCATGACACGCCAATATGAGGATGAGTCTATCACAGAACTTTTTCGCTCACTGGCATAGCCTGATTAACCAACTCACATTCCAACTACCTCAAACTGAGTTAACAAAGTTGTTTATCCAAGCTTGTGCTAGACACATCTCACCGACTCTCCAAGTTCAAACTTTCCGCACATTTGATGAGGCATTCACAATGGCCCGGAAACTTGAAATTAGTGCACTATTGAGGAGAAGAAGTTGCAATTATGTAACAAAAAATGCTCCCTTCAAAACCAATGATTCTTCTTCTTCGTCTAAACCAAAAAATAATTATTCTAAAGCAAAAGGATCTACCAACATGCAGTGTTTTTAAAAGCTCATCCCTTCATCCATCCAACCAATCAAAACCTTCTTCTAAACTTTTGCATATTCAAACTTTTCAGTTCGAGTAAGAACAATGAAAAATATAATCCCATTAGAGAACCTTAATCTTCTATTTTGGAAAAAATTATAAAAGTTGGAGAAATAACTCTTCCACCCATCAAAACACATACAAATTTTGACCCTTCCCATCTTGTACCTATATAGTACAAGGATAATGATTACTACAATTATCACCGTGTTAGAGGTCATAGTGATGGTAATTGTATAACTTTCAAAAACATCGTCCAAGAATTGTTACATAATGGAGATCTTGTCTTGGATAACCCCAATGCATCGGCTAACCAAAACCTCCACATCTTCAATAAATTGTTTCCAAATCATACCCCATCCTCCAACCAAGTTGGTGAAACCTCAACCAATGATACCAATGTTCACGAGGTCCATGTCGTTTTTGATATCATACCGGCTCCTTTCACCTAGTTTCCTCCCATCCCCTTTATTGAAGAAATTCTTGCGCAAGCTCCTCCACCCATGGAGGAACCTATTTCATCCATTTATCTACCCATGGAGGAGTCTACCTTACCTTCTTCTTTACCCATACAGGAGTCTACGTTATCTTTGAATGCATCTATCCCACTCATCTTGCCACCTGTCGAGCAACCCATACTACCCATTCTTCTACCTATAGAAGAGCCTAGTGTAATCTCTTCTTTACCAAAGGAAAATCCTATACAATCAAATTTTTCTACTCCTCTTCCCACAAAGGACCTTCTAGTGGAGTCTCTCCCTATTGGTGACAATTCCCTACTAGATTTTAAAGACCTTGTCGATTTATTATTGTCTCTTCTACCCACAGATTCTAAAGCCAACAATTTCCCTATCTCACAGACATTATTTATAGGGATTACTACATAATCAACATCATCCCCCTCCATTTCTATGCCATTCCCACATTTGACTGACTGCTTGGATTATATTGACAATTCCATGCTTTGGGGATGCCTATTCAGCTTCTTATCTCAACTTAAATGCATATGTTTTCTGCCAACACTTCCAAAATATATCTAAATGTGTTGAAGGCAACCAAACCCACCATCCCCATAGTAATCACCTCTTCTTCATCACTCTCACCCATACCTAAACCATCACCATCAACCAAACTTTCAACTATGCCTAAAACCCTAAATTCACCCATATCTTCTTCTACGTCCAGACCTATTACCACATTGGGAGTCATGCTGACATCAATCCTAGTCCATCCTCATGTCAAAATGGATTTATCCACATCCTTAGAAGCCATTGCAAAGACTATTCCCCTACTTAAGAGGAAGACCCAACCTCTTAGGCTATATACACCGCTTCGCCCACTACCCAAGGTCACCTTCACCAAAACATCTATCCTAGGTCCCACCCATCAACCTTGGTCAAGCAACCTCCTACCCTGTAAACCAAAAACACCACCCACCTTATCGTCATGATCGACCACCCAAATTACCTACAACCTATGTTACCTACATCCTTTCTACCTCCCATACCTACACCACTTCTTTTATCCTCATCATTACCCATACCTTTCTATTCTCCTAAACCATTCCTTTCCACATTGACTCCTACCACCGTCTTCACCGCACCTCCATCATCGCCTTGGCTAACTCGTCCCCTTCCACCATTGGCCTTCCCTTCTACATTACGCACTCCTTCTATACCTTTACCCAAGAAGGTGCAAACCAAGCCCAACACCCCACTACCTTCCAAAGATAGTTAAACCTACACAACCTCTAATAACTAGCTCACCAACTATACCTTTACCCAAGAAGGTGTAAACCAAACCCAAAACTATACTATCTACCAAACAAGTAGTTAAACTTACTCAACCTCCAATTCCACCTCCAGTGATGCCTCTCCCACCAAAGTCACCCACACTTCCATCTAGACCCACACTCACTTCACATTGTGATCCATTGGTAGGGTCTTACACCAACATCTTAGCTAACCTTTTAGAAACCTCTGTCATCACATTACCACCGCTTAGACCTTACAACCCACTCAAACCTAAACCAGAAGGGTTTGATGATACCAAAATTTGTGCTTACCATCATGTGTCAGGGCATGATGTAGAAAATTGTAAGGCTCTTAAGACTATTCTTCTCCAACTATGTCCTCTTGAAGAGAACTTTGACGATGATAATATTTTAGATAAGGACCATATTCCACCTTTTCATATCACCGTAAAGCCTCACCCCATACCTATTCATTGACCTCCATCTCCACCGCCATAAATTTTTACCCTCATCCAACATTTGAGATCAACATGGTTCGTATTAGATAACTAGCCCAAACTCCTCCAAAATGTCAGTGTGCACCGTACTCCTTTCACATGACTCTTTTCCTTCACCAATTTTTTCCCCTACCAGTACACATTTCACAACACACATTCTTGTTCACCTCAAATCAATATGGTTCAAGTTTCCACTTGAGATCAAAAGAAAAAGGAAAGGAGAAAATAACCAGCTCATTTGCTACATCTTTACCCAACATTCCATCTACACCTGCACCCAAAATCACCATCCGTGGACCTGCATAACCCATTTCTAACGAGGTTGCCCATCGTGCAATGATTAAAAAATTACACCAGTCTCCTCTCAAAATGTCTTTGTATGACCTTGTCCAAACCTTTGAGTCTCATCGTCTGGCCCTCATTGAGGTCTTACAATCTATTGAGGTTCTACCTAATGACCCCACACCTGTCACCACCATTATCACTCCTCATCATGTGGCCGCTCTCACCACTTCACCTCCATCTTCTGCTCCCACTACCATTCATCAAGTCTCTGCTCTTAGTTTCTCTGATGAAGAGATTTTCCCTCTCCAATCAGATGATCCTGACCCCACCCTATTCATTTCCATCTACATTGATAATATACGTGCTCAACATGTTATGATTGATGGAGATACCAATATCAACATCATTTCCTCCCATGCATACAAAAAAATGTGCATCCCTACCAATTACATGCATAATAACCCAGTTATGTTGCATTTATTTAATGATGCCATGACTTCCACCCTCAACACCATCATTCTCCACATTCGTGTGGGGCCCTGTGTCATTCTTTAATTATTCTATGTCTTAGAGGGGGAAGTCCAATACAATCTGTTACTTGGCCGACCCTAGATTTCATCATGGGTTGTGTTCCTTCAACCTTACACCGTTGTTTAAAATTTTAACATGAAGGGAAAAACTATTTCATTCCATCCGACACTTCACCATTCAAGACCTATAACATGTTGTATTGACCTAATGATGTCCTTATACCAGTTAAGGCATCTACCACCACTACCACTTCTTCTTTAGTCACTTCCTCATCCACCACTTTTGCCGCTACATCTTCCACAACCAACTCCTCTATTCCCACTACTTCCATAACTTCTGGAGTTGACCCATCAGCCAACCCATCTACTTCTCAAACATTCGATGTGTCTTCTTCCCATCCATCCAGTGACTCAGCTATTCTCACTACCCACATACCAACCATACCGATCCCTTAGAAGGTGATTTTCAACGCCTCACTCTGGAGGAGTACCTCCTTTATAACATTGATGCATTCCTTACTCCTCAAGAGTGTAGTAACCTTCATCAACACCCACACTATGATCACCGATTAGGAAACTTTTTCCCCTATGGTCCTCCCCACCTTCGCACCAACCTAACGTATGGGGGACTTGATATTTCTACCTACTCACCTGAGCCACCTTCCCAAACTCAACCATTTTCATCTAATCTCCAATCTCTCACCAACCACCACTTCACCCACACCTTCCTCCATCATTGTGCTTGGAAGGGATTTGGCTTTGGCTTCTATGAACAAGGTCATCATACTGTCATTCCTTGCACCACCCGTAAGCATAAAGACCACAGTGGTATCAGATTTTCCAAACCACCTTCCAAGAAGGCCCTAGTCAAACTCATTGAGGACGATAAACCTTCTCCACCCCATTCACCTACTTCACCACCTTCACCTACGGAGTCTATGGATCCATAATCCATTCCTCCTAACTTTTTTTTCGTGAACACCATTCCCTTGGGACCTCTGACTTATCAGCATGATGGCAAGGCTCCCTCTTCTCTTCCCTTCCTGTATCCTGACATGATCGATGATGACACACCTTCTATCAACGTCATTCAATGTCAAGATGATGAGTCTATTCTCACCTACCTTGGTGCAGAAGATTCTTATATTCACCGGTCATTTACCTTTGAGACACAAACCATGTTGAATGAATCGACCATTGAAATCAACATTCACACTCAGGATGACCACACATTCTAAAGATAGGCCAATTTTTAGATGTTTTTGAATAGGAAGCTTTCACTTCTTTCCTCTGAGATCATAGAACCAATTTTGCTTGGTCTTACGCCGATATGCCTGGTATTGACCCAAATATCATGGTCCACAATATCATAACCATTCCTGATGCCAAACCCGTGAAACAGAAGCTATAAAAAATGCATCCTTGCATTTCCCTTCTTGTGAAAGAAGAACTCCAGTGCCTCTTTTCTGTTTCCTTCATTTTACCCATTGATTATACCCAATGGATCTATAATATCATTCTTGTCACCAAAGTGATAGGGGGACTCCGCATTTGCATGGATTTCCGTGACCTTAACCTAGCTTTCCCCAAAGATGACTTTCCTCTACCTAGTATTGACCAACTAGTTGATCTCATCGCCGTCCATGAGATGCTATCACTCATGGATGGTTTCTTCAGGTTATAACCAAATATTACTCACCCGGAAGATCAACACAAAACCACCTTCATCACTCCTTGGGGGACCTTCTACTATCGTGTCATGCCCTTTAGCCTTAAAAATGTTGGTGCTACATATTAGCGAGCTATGACTTATATCTTTCATGACATCATGCATATCATATTGGAAGATTACGTCAAAAATCTTCTTACCAAATCCAAACATAGGGATGAACACCTTGCAGTCCTTAAGGTTTTCTTTGATTGTCTCATCAAATATTGCATTCACCTTCAACCTAAGAAGTGTGTCTTCACTATTATCTCCAGTAAGCTCCTTGGTTTTATCATTTCTTTGCATGGAATTGAAGTTGATCCTACTAAAATCAAGGCTATTCTCAAGATGCCTCCACCTACTAACCTTCATCAACTTCATAGTTTGCAAGGAAAGTTGTAATCTATTCATCACTTTATTTCTCATCTTTTCTGACCACTGCCATCCATTTCATCATCTTCTCAAAAAGGATGTCTCCTTCAAATGGGATGATGAATTCCACAAAGCCTTTGACACCTTAAAACAATACCTCCTCCAACCACCTGTGCTCATTCCACCTAAGGATGACCAACCATTTTACCTTTACATTTCTACTACTGATCATTCCCTGGGTGCCATGCTCACTCATACGATGAGAAACACAGGGAGCAAGTGAGTTTATTACATAAGTCATATGCTTTTAGATTATGAGACTAGATATACTCATGCTAGAAAAACTATTTGCTTATCCCTAGTCTTTGTCGCCGCTAAACTATGTCATTACCTACTGAACCATAAAACCTTTATTGTCACCAATATTGAACCCTTACATTACATGTACACTAAGCCTTACCAACACATACGTGTTGCACGTTGGCTCATGCTTCTTGTAGACCTAGATCTTGAATTCATCCATCAAAAGTATGTTAAAGGACAAACCATTTCCGACCAACTTGCAGATGCACCTCTTTCTAGAAATCAATCTTCTAACTTTGATTTCCCTGATGAATCCATCACTACCCTCTCCCTTGATGACATCATTTATCAGATGACCTTATTTTTTGATGGTTCTAAATGTCAACATGGGGGTGGCACAGGGGTCATCCTTATTCCTCTTGATGGTGAGCCTATGCCTTTATCTTTCAAACTGGATTTTGACTGTACTAATAACATTTCTGAATACGAAGCACTCGTGTTAGGTCTTCAGACCACCATAGCCTTAGATGTTAAATCCATTAATATCTTTGGTGACTCCCAACTAGTTGTGAACCAAGTCAATGGTTTATACCAGTGTCGTAATGAGATACTTCAAAAGTATAAACATCACGTCGACATACTTTTGACTACCTTTGATCATTATGAACTTCAAACCACTCCGCGCTCCACTAAAAAATTTGTGGATACCATGGCCTGCCTTGCTTCTCAAATACCTGCTTCACCTTCCGACTCAAAAATATTTGTCACAATACAAATGTTGCAATCACCATCTTATCTATTCTGAGACGTTAACTTTGTAGGAAGAGTTGAAGCTGATCCACGTGACATTTGGTATAATAAGTTTGTCGATTACCTTTCCCTCTCAATTCTACCTCCATAACTCACTCGCAATGGACAACGAGCCTTCCTCAAAAGTGTCTCTCACTATGTCATCATGGGGGGTCTTCTCTACAAATGTGGCTTTGATGGTATCCTCCTACAATGCCTTACAAGTTTTGAAATCCCATACACCATTAAGGAAGTTCACGATGGGATTTGTGGTGGTCATTTCAGTGGCCTTGTTGTCACTAAGTGTATCCTTCACCTCGGCTACTACTGGCCAACCTTAAACCAAGACTATTGTGACTATGTCAAACGTTGTGTGAAATGTCAGCAACATGCTAATCTTCATCACACCCCTAGTCATGCCTTACAGGTCACCAAAGACCTTTGGCCTTTCTCCCAATGGGGTTTGGATCTTGTTAGAGAGATTAACCCTCATTCTTCTCAATGTCATCAATGGATCATCACCACAACTGAATATTACACTAAATGGGTGGAATTTTTACCTCTCATTTCTACAAAATCTGAGAAAATTTTTGAATTCATCAACCATCACATCATTTGTCACTTTGGTGTTCCTCACCACCTCATCACTGATAATGGAAAACAATTCAAAAACAAAACCCTACACAAAATCTGTGACACCTTTGGCATTCAACTTAGTTTTTCTTCACCTTATTATCCTCAAACAAATGGCCAAGCCGAATTGACTAACAAAACCCTTAACAAAATTCTTATGAAAGTAGTTGACGATACTGGTAAGGATTGGCACACACACATTCCTTTTTCCTTATGGGCTTATCACACTAGTATTCATACCTCCACCACAACTACACCTTTCTCTTTGGTCTATGGTACAGAGGTTGTCTTACCTCTTGAAGTCCAAATTCCATCACTTCGTATCTCACTCAAATACATGCTCAATGATGATGACTTTCTCCAAGACCATTTGGCCCAACTTGAGCTTCTAGACGAACATCGTTTAAATGCTCTTGATCACCTTCAAATCTATCAAAAACATATCAAACGTGCCTATGACAAATGTGTCCATGAATGAACCTTCAAGGTTGGCGATCTTATCCTAAAGGAAAATCAACATGTAACAAAAATGGAGAAAAGTAAATGGGGCAAGTTTGCTCCTAGCTGGATTGGACCCTATATCGTTACTCATGCCTATGGATCAGGTGTTTATCGTTTATCTTCCCTCGAAGGTAAACTTGAACCTCAGCCCATTAATGCCTTACATCTTAGACCATTCTATTGTTGAATCAAGTACTATATCAACTTTTTTCTATTACACCACTCATCCCTTGAGTAACCATTCGCCTTTCATCTACCTCTTTTAAGGATCAATGAACTAAACAAGAATCATGTGATTAACTGTCACCTTTCAGCCTTATCTTGAATATGAGTACCAAGGCTCTACTAATGGCACGATTCTTATGAATACTTTTCATCCTTTTCAAGATGGAATCCCATGGTTTTTCGTCACTTAAAACCTCTCTTTCATAGTTAACCTTTGTGTGTTATGGTTTTCTTCATAAAAGAAGCCTATACTCCATTATAGTCTTGTCCATGCCCTAAACGTCCAAAAAGTTTAAAATTAATATATGGGATTTTCAAATTCAACTCCTTGAGTCAAACTTCTTACAAATAGATGACTCCCTCAAAAAGGACATCTATCTTTCTATCTTGCTGCTATAAATAGACTGCTCCCTTAAAGGACAACTATAAAAAGCTAGCCATATTGTACATAGTCTATCCAAAAAGAAGACTATTTCTGTAAAATTAAAATAAAATATTCTAAAGCTTCCCACATCGATAAGCTACATGAAGACCTCAAGGATTCATTTTATTTGTCCCACATAGACTTCCCACATCAATCAATCTATAAAAGAAAGGAAAAAAGAAAATACAAAAAAAAATCAAGAAAAATATAGCTTTTTCGTCATGGACTTGCCTATTCTGGTTTTGGGTATCTTGCAAAAGGGGCATGTTGTCTCACAACAAGGTTATGCTAAATAAACCACTCCACCTCACCTTCCTTCCTTTCTCTTCTTCTACCTACTCAAGGGACATGCCACAAATGTGACATTTCATGATCATGTAACTTCTTTCACCCTTAGAATAGTCAATCATGCATTGCCTTTAGGGGTTTAAGTTCATAAACCCATCCTCGGTATGCTCATTATGGTCCTTGACACTTATGGAGCATTTTTCCTCTTTTACTGTTCACCTCTTTTCTTACTTATTGATTCTGTTATACATGACTAGACCTTCGACACTTACTTTTTGGGATTTTCTTCTTCTTTCACCTACCTCAACATTCCTCATCTATTTTCATTAACTCACTTTAAACATTCCACCTTGCCTAAACAACCTAGACTCAACCATACCTAAATGACCTAGAATCAAAATACCTAAATGACCTAGACTCAACCATACCTAAATGAACTAGACTCAATCATGCCTAAACCTACCAACCTACCCATCTACCTCATCATATTCTTCCCTATCCTATGGGAGAACTACATTGGCCTGAGGCCCCTTTTCATCGAGGCTATGTAGGCAGCACTCTGAGGGCATGGGGCCCTTGGAGGTTAGCTTGGCCACTCTTTCCCCTAACCATTCCCCCCTTTTTTTAACACACATCATAACCTAGTTAGTTTCCATCTACATAATAACTTGGAAATTCACATATCACAACACATACATCATTTCATCATACTTATCATAATAAAAACATCCATCACATCATACCAAAGTCATCCATATTTCCATAAATATCAATTACTTGGAAATTAAAACCACACCATATCAACAACACATAATTTCCCTAATAACAGTAACTTGGAAATATCTGACTCAACCATACCTAACACACCCTAAATGCCATAAAAAAAACACTTACCAAATTCAAACTCCATCATGCCTGCATAACGTAGACTCCACCATGCCTAGACAACCTGACTCCATCATGCCTACACAACCTAGACTCCACCATGCCTAACTCACCTAGTTTCCACACATAACAAAACAATGGAAATGAAACCAAGTACATCATTTGTGCAATATCATCATCAACTATATAATGGGAGTGTATGTGTATCAATACATATATCCACAAATATATACAAATATCTCAAAAACTCTCATATACAATCTCACCTCTTTGGCACACAGGCCGATATATATATCAAATAATCAAAAGGAATATCACCTATCATCTAGTCTCACCCCCATATAGGGCTCTCGCCTCCAATCTCACATGCATCATCCTCTCACCCTGTCCTCTACCCAACCATCATCTCTCTTGTACTCTCATCTGGTCTAGTTTCCCTGTGCGCTCGTCACCTCCCTCTCACCATGTCTATGAGACCGATGACTACATGTAGTGCTAGTGTTGTGGGTCCTCTCACTATCTTCATGTTGGGCCCTATGCTCAACATATGATGGAACATCAATACCAGCTGCAGTCAAATGATTATGATAATATCAATCCTCGTTCAGGGCATCCCTGAATCTGGCGATGGATATTGTCAGTGGTGGCGCCATCACCCTGACTCCAACCTGTCCCTCTGCCTGAATTAAGGGACCTTGTCCCAGAGCTGTTGCCTATATCACGAGACCCTATTCTAATGCTTGTACAGGTTCCTGTGTAGGTATATGTGCCTGTAATGTCGCAACTTGTGCTTGTGTTGTTGTCAGTTGACCCTGTAAACCTATAACCTGTGCCTGTAGTGTTGTTACCTATGCACCATCCCCTGTGGGTGCCTATGTAGGATCCTGTGCCTGGGCTGCTACTAGATGACCCTGTAACACTATCACCTATCATGTTAGGGTGGCTATATGTGCATGCACTACTATCAACTGCACCCCTAAAGCAATCACCTTCCCCAGTAATGTATCTCTCTAAACTATAACTATAGCTAAGTCTGGATGACCTAGTCATGGTGGTAATGCTTGTAGAAAAGCTACCCACTAACGTTTGTATCCATCTGTCACACCAACATCATCTATCCTCTTGTTTGTCACCTGCTCCTCCTACCCTACAGAATATACTGGATGTGGCAGAGATAGAAGTTGCACAACATCATCTCTTTGGTACTGAGGGAATGGTGGAGGCACATCTTGTTGTAGTCCAAACTGGCATTAGCCTCTATCCACAGGAATCATCTCATGCTTGTCGGAATGCCTCCCCTATATCCATCTAATCAACTTTATGCTTTGTAGCTCTTGTGTCATGTCTCTATAAGAAGGAAAACTAACATAGGGTCATCATACTATATCCATCGCGTATAGACCTTCCAGTTGTCGTCTATAGTAATCCAAGTCATATGCTACCTTCTCCACTCGTGGATGTCCACATACTTCCACCCATCTCATGTAGCCTACTCTCATCCCACCCTGATACCAATCTGCTATCGGCAGTCCTTGTGGGCGCACAATCACTATGTGCTCATATGCCCAACAGTGCAGTAGGAATGTACAACAGATGTCGTACCGTCACATCCTCTGATAAGCACATAGCTCCCTATATGGTCGTACTAGATATGTAAGCACTCACCCAAAACCAACCTAGACCTCAACCAATCAGCCCCAGACCCTTACCAGACCTTTGACAGACCTACCTGACCTGAACAAACCCCGGTTCTAATTAGATTTAGTGTTATTTTGATATCTAGCATAAAATCTAGTGTATTATGTGTATGAGAAACCTAAATCATAACATTGCAATAGGACCTATTTATTTCAGTTTCTTATTCACATTAAATTGTTATTAAATAGTGGATTGACAGCCTCTCTAAGAAGCACCACGTTTCCTAGATCTAGCATACGTTAGACAGTCCATTACCATATGTTATTTAATACTCTTTTTTGGTCCTACTTTGCACTTACAGGTAGTCCTTCATAGACAAAAGGATTTCTCTATGATCAACTTGGAAAACGTCAACCATTGTGCATTCTACCTTTCACCTTCTCTTCAGAGGTATTCCTCCTTAACCATTTGCCTTTTATCTGTTTCATCCTAGAAAGCATAAAACTTATTGGTGAAACACATTGTATTCATCCTCCATATCCTAAATTCATCTATCATATTGAGATGATTCTTCGAAGGATTGTGGTTCTACCTCATAGAGGATCATCAAGGCATGATAAGTATGTTGACTTCTAGTTAGTTTTCTAAGACTATCAAGTTGAGAGATTTGAACAAGATTTTTAGCCCATTTAGGAATCTTAGGTTGCAAGAAATGTTGGGATGACTCCCCCTTAATCTCCATCATATCTAGATCAAGATAATCAACCTCTTGAACTTCTGTTTCCATAATGTCAATAGAAGGGTTATCAGGATCCATCTCTAGAGCAGTAGAGGAGGGTTCATGAGAAACATCAGAGAAAGTTTTCTCTAAGACTTGAACATTTATATTTTCAACAATGTCATGCTTGAATGGATCATAGAATCTTAATCCTTTAGTTTTATATCCATAGCCAACAAAAATACAAGAAAACGTGGTTGGGTCAAGCTTCTTCCTTTTGTCTTTTGGAATGAAGATAGACACAAAACTACCAAATATTCTTAAGTTTGAAATGACTGCTTTTTGCTTTGTCCATACCTCATGATGAGTAGTTTGATGAAGAGATTCAGTAGGTATTCTGTTAAGAATATAGACAACAATATTCATAGCTTCATCCCATAAGAACTTAGGCACATTGGAAGCATGAATCATAGTCCTAGCCATTTCTAAGATAGTCTTATTCTTTCTTTCTACAATGCCATTTTGCTGAGGGGAATAAGGAGTAGTCAACTCTCTTTGAATCCCACATGACACACAAAACTCATCAAACTTTTTGTTGTCATATTCACCTCCATTATCAGACCTAATTCTCTTAATTTTCATATTAGAAGCATTTATAACTAAAGCTTTAAATTCTTTAAATTTAGATAAAACATCAGCTTTTTCTTGATAAAATAAGACCAAGTCATTCTAGAGTAATCATAAATAAAACAAACAACATACAAAGAACCACTGAGAGAACGAACCTCAAGTGGACCTCTCACATCACTATGAATCAGTTCTAATAACTGAGAAGAATTAAGATCGTGATGTTTGTGAAATGGTTGAGCATGTTACTTACCACGTAGGCAAATTTCACAAGTTTCACGTTCTGACTTTATTTTTAGTAGACCAACAACAAGATTAAGTTTAGACATATCATACAAACTTTTGAAATTTACATGACCAAGTCTTTCATGCCAAGGTTGAATATCATTCCTAGAAGAGGAAGAAAAGTAAGACTCAGACACAAAACCATCAAAGATATACAAGCCATTTTTCTAAATACCAGAATCAATAATATTACTAAATTTATCTTTTACATACCACTTATCTTGCAACAAAACAAATTTACAGTTTTCTTTAGTTAGCTGAGAGCAAGACAAAAGATTATTTTTCAATTGAGGAACATACAAGACATTCCTAATTACACCATTTGATAGCTTAACATTGCCACAACCTTCAAATCTAATGATTGAGTTATCTCTTAGATAAATATTCTCTTCACATTTAACTACATCTGAGAGGATACCAGGAATACAAGTCATGTGCCTAAAGGCACCACATTCAATAATCCATTCAATGTCATTTGAAGATGAGAGGGCAATATACAAGGCAATAGATTGCTCAGCTACAATTGTGTGATTTTTCTTCTGAAATTTCTTATGATTATTAGGCTTGTTGTTCTTAGCATTATTAACTAATTTGTTAATCTTTACTATACAATTAGACTCTTTATGCCCAAATTTTCCACACTTATTACAAGCTCCATTAAATTTGGCTTTAAAGTTTTGATTGTTTTTTGCAGAATTAGACTTAGGATTTGATTTAAATCTAGATATAATATTAGACTTCTGATTTGAATTGTTAGTATTTCTATTATGAGCAAACTTATGATTATGTGAGAATAGAGCGTGAGAAACAGTCTCTTTTGAATCAAAGTTCTCCATGACTCTCTCTCTTCTTGAATCAATAAAGAAGACAAAGTGTCTAAATCAGGCATATCATTCTCATTCTGATACTTAGAGTTAAGAATAGAGATATAATGTCTGAATTTTTCATGAATATTTATTTGAATTAAGAAGTACATAATCTTATCTTGAAATAATTCATAGTTACAACCATCTAATTGAGCTTTAATGTTCTTAATTTTAGCTAAATAATTGACAATTTTCTTATCCCCTTGCATAGGAGTTGTAAACAACTCTAAAACTAGCTTAATTATCTTAGAAAACTTACTGCCTTCATGCATGGTTTCTAATTGCTTCCATGCATCTGCAAGTGAGTCCATGTGGCCTATATGCATCAAGAATTCATCTCTAATGCTTTGCAATAGGATGGACAAAGCTTCTTGAGATTTCTAAGAGAAGGAGATAAGGTTTTTAGGGGTAACTTGTCTCCCTATGGGACATTTTTCGACACCAGTCACAAGATCCCATAGCTTCCTAGCCATAAAACAAACTTTCAATCGAACTCTCTATATACTATAATTTTTTCCATTCAAAAGCTCAGACTTATCCATCGAAAGACTAGCAGAACTAGCCATTTCTAATGCTCAGACGAAAATGGAAATAATTATAGTTAAAAAATGAATCAAGGAAGCTAAATGGAGATAAAAAGCTACAAATCTTTTTAATAGCTATACAAAGCAAACAACTCGAATTTAGTAAAAAAAGACTAGCTATGATCGAGATTAAGATCGATTTATTAGAGTTATAGTCCCTTTAGTAGAGAAATTAGCTAATTAATTAATTAGGGGCTTAAGACCACGAAAAAATTCAACAAAGTTTTAAAAATAACTCATTTTGGTTGAATTTACAAGTGAGCTAACCGAGATCGAACTGAGTTGAGCTACAATAGCTCAATGATTTATTTAGCAACTCAAAGGGGCGAGCTAAAAAACGAGCTATACGAGCTCAAAAGGAGTTACTTAACAAATAAAAACAAGTTAAAAAATAACAAAGGTGGGGGGCGACTCATGACACATATCAACAATACCAAGAGAGGCATGTGTCGACTTTAAAACAGATCCTCGAGCGGATGTAAAGCTTTACAAATTAAAGTTAATATAATTTCGGGTCCGCGACAATAAATAAAATAAACACACGTAAAAAAACTATGACAAGACTGACAACAACAAAAAGCAAATACATGTGTCACTTTTTAATTAGCTCACACTTCAAAGTGTAGTTAGTAAGTCAGAAGACAATTAATTACAAAACATACAACACAACCACATACACGTGTCTTTAATTTATTGGTTCACTATTTCACACTCCGGCACAATGCGAACAATATGCAAAACCAAAGATAGTAAAAAACTCAATCAAATGTTGTCACTTGTTGAAAATATAACGGCTAAAGAATAGACACATGATGGCTTTCCGCCAAACTTTAAACAAAATGCTTTGAGTGGACTTAAAGTCCTTGAAATAAACCAAGCTTAAAATAAAGTCCAGGTCCGAAAAAGGTATAAGACAAGTGTCACAATCTAAGTGGTTAAGCCAAAGTAAATATTGACACCCTGACACTTGCGAAGGATGACACAATTAAAAGATTAATATACGCGTTAAAAAACAATTGGTTTGTGCTTCGCAAATATGAAAAAGACTAAGACAAAAGAAGATATGTGGAGCCTTTTAAATGGCTTTCACTTCACAAGTCTAATAAAAACTGAAAAATGTGAAAAGGTGGCTAATTCTTATTGGATAACTACTACCACAAATTAAAAAAAAAAATGCGAAATATGGAGCAATTCTATTGGCTCAGATTTCATAAATTAGAAAAATGCAAAATAAAAAGATACTTGGAGCAATTTTATTGGCTCAACCTTTGCATATGACAAAAGCAAGCTAAAAAAGGTCTGACAGCGTGAAATATTAAGCGACTTAGAGCTTTCCTATTGGATTGTATTTCACAAATGATAGAGGGCAATTAAGCCAAGTTTGACAACGTGAAGACACGCGTAAAGCCCTTATTGGCTCATGTTTTGCAACTGACAATCAGATAAACAATATGACTGAAAAAGTGAAACAAGATGGAGCCTTCTGATTTGCTTGGGCTTCACAAAAACATAAAGGTCTAATTAGAAGACTGACAATACGAAGTTAGCTAGAGAAAAATGATCGGCTCAAGCTTCGCAATAGCAGAACTATGAAAAAGTCAAAAAAATATTGACAGAGCGAATCCACTTGGCACTTAAAGATTGAATCGGGCTTCACAAATATGAAAAGAACAATGAAGCTACTTAGAGCAATATTATTGGCTTGAGCTTCCTAAAACTGAAAAGAATTATAAAAAAATGACGAAGCGAAGCCAGATGGCATAAAATGATTGGATCGGGCTTCGTAAAAGTAAATCTAGCAAAAAAACAAAGAATTTTACTGCCAGAACGGACTTAGAAGCTTCAAACAAATTGGATCTAACTAAATCTTTCGGATCCATAGACAAAAAATGCTCTAACGGATATACATGGCGCAAAAACTTAAAATAAGCTCGCAGAAGGCGGATTTAAACCGCAAACGATTGAAAAAATATGTAGAAGCAAAGATATAAACATACAAAAGCTTAAACACGATGTAAACAACCATTTAACCAATATTTAATCAATATTTTAAGCAATATTTAATCAATATTTTAAGCAATATTTAGGAAGAAATTAGATTTTTAAACCTGGTTAGCTTGAAGACGATTGCAAAACTTTTAAGGTTTCGTAGATCCATAAATAAACTTAAAGCTTCTTCACCTCTTCAAGTTAAAAAATTCTAGATCGATCTTGCACACGCATAATCACCAGCTCTAATACCATGTTAAATTTAGCATGGGAAATATAATCAACATATTACATATCCACCATTAAAATGTTGATGACTATAGATTATGATGTGTAGTCGATTAGAAACAGAAATAACTTATAATAAATAGCAAATTACAGAGCTTAAATAATAAGAGCTAAAAGAAAATAAAAAACAAGAACAAGAGACAAATAACACTGGAAATTTAAGTGGAGAAACCCGAAGGAAAAACTCCATTGATAAAGCATTGTCTGTATTAAGAAATTAATACATTTTTACCCAGCACTTCCACTTCACTCCTAGAATGATTGTAGAGTTGTTTCTCTCAATCATTCGATACAATGATCATCTAGCCAATCTCACAGTATGAACTCAGTCTTTAATATTGGACTGTACAAACATAGTTGTTGTTAATAGCCAATCCCAAGAGGGATCACCCAAATCAATATGGGTGGGTGAATTGGTCAAGCCACTTCACTCTTAAATGTGAAAGACCTTCACAATAAAGTTTGATGGATAAACTTTAATATAATATTGGGGCGTACTGTAGTGGTAGATCCCACTTGACATTATCACCCCAACACCTTTTCACCTTATCAACTATCATATATCTTACACACATCACATCTAGTCTTTTACATTCATCCTGCATATCTGAATACACATCAATATCGCCACTACCCAATGATGCACTCTGATGCTACGGTTCACACTTAACTGTTGAGGGCATCCTATATACATGAATCTCACAAACTGCACACTATACACATCACACAATAACATACACTTAACCATATCACAAATTTTACACTAGACACATTCACCACACATATCTCTAGCATTTCTTAGTCACACTACACATTACACATCTCACACAACACACATTCTGCACATTCAACATTCTCTTATTACATCATCTATCACACATTTTTCATCTTACTCACCATACACATTCATGCTACAACTTTCTTACATCTACTTTTACGTGCAGCACTCACTACTCGACGACACACTCTAATTTCATGGTTCATACTCGACTATTGAGGGTCTAAATCAAAATTGAAACTCACATCATCACACTTACATCATTCTTCACACTTAGACAATCAATTCTTCTAACACATTATGCGACATTCTTACCCACCACCTTTTTCATACATTTTCATGATATACGCTTTGTGCTACATCATCACATTTTTAATCATCTCATTCATACATTTTGTGATATATGCTTTGTGTTACATCATCACACTTTCAATCATTTTATTCATACATTTTGAGATATACACTCTTTGCTACATCATCACGTTTTTTATCATCTTCTTCACATATTTCATGGCATACGCCTTAGGCTACATCATCACATTCACTTGTCTTATCACTACCTCACTAACACACTCAACACACCATTCAAACCATTTCCCGACGATGCACTCTCATTTACGGTTCATTCTTGACTAATGAGGGGGAATAAATAAATGAACCTCGTTGCATACAACCACATCTACTTGGGGGCACACTACTCCTATCATTCACACTGCATTCCATTCCACCTTATCCATAACATACTGCATATCTTTGTTGCATTTACTCTTACCTACATTTACTTGTTACATGCACATCTTATTACATATGTTAGATAGATTTCTTATATGTCATTATATTTATCATACATACATGCACGTTCACTTGCCTTTCTAGTTGTGATTGTAGACTATATAGATCCATTACACGCATCATGGATGCTTGGTGCAATACCTATTACCAATCCCACATAGGCTCCTGGGGGAATCCACTTTCGTACACTATAGGTGATATTGTTTCATTTTGTTTTATAACACACTACTTTATTGGATTATACACGCTTTGACATACTTTTTATCTTTCTAACATGCTAACGGGTGTTTCATCTGCAATATTTGTTATGTAGGACTATTTTCTTCCATGGTTATCTATTACATTGTTTGCCATTTCTTGTCACTGTATGCTCTTGTTTGTGGGCTTTACGCTTTGTCTTGTGTGCACACTTGTCTGCTTACGACTATGATGGCCTTGACTATCTTACAACATCATGAGTGATGTCCCATGTTTGTAACCCATTTTTCGTAGTCTATATTGTCTTCTTGTGTGTTTACACATTGTCTGCATAGCTTACATGTCATCTTATACATGAGTGTTTGTCTTTGATTGTACTAACACTTGTTTTTCCTAGCCACTTGTTTGTGTGTGCCTTGGTTTCTACCAAGCACATTCCCTTCCCCTTGTAGGGCATAATTCAACACATTTGTTGGTCCTCTTTTGGGCCACATACTCCTTCGGTGATGTTGTATGCACCCCAAACGAGGGGGGAATCATATGGGTGAATCAGTCACCCCATACAGAGTTACACACAACATGGTACCAATACAAAACAATTTTCAGTTTTGACAAGGCTCAAAATCAGACTTGGGTCCTTAACACAACGAACTTTCCTCGATGCCTAAAACTAGGGGGCAATACAACGGTCTTTCTTGGAATGCCAGTAACCAGGGGATATTTACACAGTTCTTTGACATGTCACAAAGGATTTTGATAGTGCAGAGAGTCCTTTAGCACTGGGTATTTACACAATGAATTTTACATGGCAGAGAGTCCTTGGCACATACACACCATATGCAATGGTGTTTTACACAGCGGGAAGCAGTTAAAGGTTAGCGGAAGACACTAGACAATTCTCCCTACACTTCTTCTATTACATTGGCGTGAGATCGCCCGAAAAAGTCGCGCGTCGACACCATCTTTAGGATCTTTGCTGCACCCTTTTTCTCATCATGGATCAGGTGCACATGTTCCCTTTTCACACTTTTTCATTTTACATACTTTCCTTACACTTTTTACATATTTTGATCATATACATGCATATTTGACTATTTGTCGGCTTCTCTTTTGTAATTCTGTCTGTATTGAAGCGGTAGTCAACATCACCACAATACCAACAACAACAACAACATCACACACATCGACATTGGCAATAGGTACATCATAACAACTACACATGCGTTCTCCGCCCTAGGTTCATTTTCATCACTTTTTACACTTTCTCCTCTTTAACATCCACACTTCACATTTTTATCACTCCATGCTTTGTCTAATCCCTCAACACATTTTCTACATCGATCTACATGGATATTAAGTACACATATCTATCTACTTTATGTTACCGAGCTTTCCGCTCACCAACATAAAGTGGGGGAAAATGTAAACACAAAATCACACACTTTGGGTAATTATTTAGTCATGATTACATACTACTATCCATATGATTCCTAAGTAAGAACGATACTAATTAACCCATGTCTTTGGCCACCTTTCTTTTCTTTTTATTGCTACTTTCAGTCTTATGCATTTACTTGCTCAGTCTGCCTTTTTAGTCTTCGACATTTGTCATCTTGGACACCAACATCCAGACTTGGATGCTAGCGCCAGGTGCTCTCATCCAATTTGGGTGCTCCTGTCCTCTTTATACTTTACTCACACTTTTTGGGTCCTTTCTAGCTGTTTGAGCATCTTATCTTTTTGGTAGTCAGCCTTTTCGGGGTCAATTACGAAATTCAAGCAAAGGAATCATATAAACATAAAGTTATGTGATCATGGCAAGGGACCAAACACTAAGCATCTACTATCTCCACCTAAGGTTGCATCCATCAAGGCATTTATGAGCTCCATTGCATCCATCTAGCTCCATCACAAAGGATACAAGGGTTGTTTTATGCATCACACTTCATAGGAGGGAAGTTCATTCTATTCCATGCGCATAAATACATTTCTTTACATCTAGTTACTTGTTTGCTATCTAAGTGCAACTGACACAAGAGCAACTTGGGGCATGATTCCACACACACACACATAGCTACATTGGGTCTGAGATGTAGTGCAACACTCAGTTGTAAGTCCAACTTATTTGTCCAAATCTGTATTTTCTTGTACTCCAGTGCGACGGTCAGTGCTTCGATTTTTTTCCAGTTTCCTGTCCTGTACACCTTCGACAACATTGCATTTCAACTAAGGCATCTTACCCTTCTTTGCACATTAGGGTTTCATTATTTATTACTTATTTTGCTTTGGTATCTTTTTGTATTTCTTTGCATCATTTATTTACTGCTACTATAATATCATATTAGGCTTGTGTATTTACATTTTAGCTTAATCAACGAGCTAGGGTTGCATAGGGAAGATAAATGGGTAGGTGGATAGTTGAAATGAGTAAATAAAGGCCATGGGTGGGTAAAAGCATTAAATGATGGCCTATAAAGAGTAAAATTGAGGATTTAGGGAGGAACAACAAATTAAATGAGGATTATGGATGACTAAGGGTGATTAGGAATGATTTAGGGAGAATACAATAATGAAATGAGGATTAGAGCTGATTAGGGATATTTAAAATGTGACGGAATAATAAGATGGACAATATAAGATCAAAGGTGGGAAAATGGTGATTAATAGGATAAATTGAATTTAGGAGGGAAGATAAAATTTGAATGGGTGACCATGAGGGAAGAGAGCGAACGTGGGGTGAAGGGTACCGATACCAAATTTTGATGTCTACATTTTTGTTATTGACTCTCTATTTTGTTTTGTTTTGTCCCTGTATGCTTCTCTTAAAACCGTACTTATATGGTTTTATGTCTTTGTGGGCCATTTTGACCCTTGTTTGTGAATTCCTAGGAGCTTGTGTTCTTTTTGTTGGTTTGCACACCAATAATGTCTTAATTTGAATTCAAAAATTCTATAAATACATAAGTGGATTAATGCATTTATGACAATCATTGATAGACAATCGAGTTTACAAATTGTAAGGAATTTATTGTTTCAAGAGCACTCCCATGCCAAAATTAGAATTCAAACATTTAAAGAGTATTTTAGCACTTGCTATTTGTTGCATCCATGTGAAAAGATAAAGATTGCATGCATTAGATTGCTTGGGAGAATTGTATCGAGTGATTATTGCCAAATTATTCAAAATACAAGTGGCCTATAAATAATAGATGGATAACACAAATCCCATTAACATGTTATGTATCTAATGAGGTTTACAAGGTGTTGATATCGAAATAAGATTTAGGGAAAGGAGAACAATTTCTAAGCAACTCATAACAAAATCTAGAAAGAGGGCGATATTTGGAGAAGCATAAGCGAAGGCCCAAATTCACATAATCAATTCAATACAATTCTTAGTCGTGAATTACTTGTGTTCCATCTTAGGGATTGTATTCTAGAGTGCATCATGTTGTTATAGGTACTCGTACATTTCTTAGTCGTGAATTACTTGTGTTCCATCTTAGGGATTGTATTCATGTTGTTGACGATGGTCTCAACATTAAACCTGAATTCTCTAGTCTTCTTGAGTGTGATTTAATTAGAGGAGCGCATTTATGCGGGCAAACAACTTTGCGTAGCCCCACCGTCTCAAAATTCGAATCCATTAGGTACCTAAGGCCAGGCCTACAAGAAAGAAAAGAAAACCGTGCTCCAGGTTTTCCATCAGACACCCATGGAAACGCTTTGCCTCAAAAATTAATGCACCAAAAATATTTTATGTTCCAAATTCGTCGGCACCACTGCCCTAATCCATCTCATATTTGCTGTCATTGATAAATTTGTATTTGAAGCGGCAAAACTTTAATTCTTCCAGGAAGCAAGATGGTAAGTTTAAAATATGTATGATTTATTCCTTTTTTTTTTAAGTTATGAGTGAGTTCGCCTTGAAAATAAAATATTGAATCTGGATTTGGTTTGTGTTTGACAGTTTTCAATTGCAGCGATCAATGACTCAGATTCAAAGAGCCAATGGGAGCCCCTGGCCCCAACCAAAGAAGCTCAGGTAATCTCTTACAGTTAAATCCACTGAATTTCAATCCAAGTTTACGATAGGAACGATTGACGTTCTGAAATCACGGAACTCTGAGCTTGTTAACTGTTGGGGGGGCTTCTATTTCGATATTTCTTCCTTTAAAATCCATTTAGCCCCAAATTGTATCTCATATGCTAGATAATTTCGAGCAGGTCTGGTTGAAGTTACGAACCCTGAATTGTCTAGTAAATTGAGAAGGATTTTGTAGTCAAGTAGTCGCATAGGATCCGGAGTTTACCGCCCCATTACCTTTTTGAAGGAGATTCCATTTACACCATAGTTACCAAGAGATGTCGGGTTACGGGGATAGGGATGACATAAATGTAGTCAGCGAAAAAATGTGGGTACAGTGATGGGACATGCTCCTCGTCACGATATCGGAGTTTCTTGGTAACTATGATTCACACCAAATATTTGGGTGGGTAATCATATAATTATTTTGGGCAATGATTATCTGAAGTAGCTGCTCTGACTTTTCTGGATAAGATTTAGAGTTTTTCAGTATCTGAATCAATCTTGTTGCATGAGACCAGAGAAAGCATCAAAATCAGAGCGGTAGCTCCTCCATGGGACTGCCGTTAGTCATTAAATTCTATGTTGATTCGAGTGCCCTTGGGTAATAGTATTGTCCAGGTTGTCGGGGTTCTTCTTTTCCCACAAGGAGCAGTCCATACATAGAAACTTCTAACTGCTGATTGACAAATGCAGCCCACTTATCAGTATATCAAACTCACATTGTAGTATATGAATCCTCTTTGATGATCTAAGTTGACTAGGCTACTCAACACAACAGGTGTTTGGGCTTAATGTTGTAAATTCTACAATGCTTGGAGCATTTTGAATCAATTGTAATTTTGTTCAAAACTCCCTTTTTTGTTTGATAGGATCAGACAAGGCCACAGCCCCCTTATAATAATTTGCAAATAAAAAACCTGACAGAATCAGGAAAGTTTCCTTGTACATACTAACGCCTACCATAATGGAGGTTGTACGAGATATGGAAGCAGCAAAAAGATGATACACAACAGCATAAACAAACGATAAGCTTCATCACTGGAGTTGGAGACCATCACAGTGGGTCCCTACTTCCAAGCCCCATCTTCCAAGGTGACAGCAGACAAAGTCTCAGCCAAATGAGACTCCACAAAGGAGGAAGTGTTAATGCCAAATTTGTCACAGATGGTATCAATTTTCTTGCCTTTGATAACATCATCCTTAGCCACGGCCTTTAGCAAAGTCCAAACTTGATCAAGTCTCCAGCCCAAACTGAAGCCCAGGTGCTCCACATCTTCATGAATTTTCAGAATTTGAGAAAAAAGCCTCAAAGTGCCTTCCCTGTCAAGTGTGCTGCACATCAAGTCACATAAATGCGAATTTAGGCCCATCAAATTACTGATTATAGACAACATTGAAGATCTTTTTCCAAAATTGGAAAAAGATTGTCAATTATAACGCGATGGGACTAAATTTGCAAGGCATTGGAATTTGATTTTTTTTTTGTTCAACTCCAAAGTTGGCAAGCAAATTGGCTGTTTTATTTCCTTATCTGCGGGAAGTGTGAAGGATAGACCAGGAGGAGAGATCCAATAAAAGAGAAGCACAGTCATCAATAATGATACTCAACTGCCAAGGGTTGCTCCGGGAGGGGAAAGCCAGTAAAAGAGAAGCACAGTCATCACTAATGGCACTCAAGTGCCAAAGGTTGCTCCTTGTTTGCTTCATGGCTTTGAAAATGAGTTTCAAGTATTCAGTAACCAAATTCTTCTGATTGTGAGATGGAACCCATGCCACAAAGCCTTAGCTTCAGCAAAATTGTTGGTACTTTACCAAGAGCCTCAAAGACGACTAGGAGAGGATTACTCTTGCTGTCTTGAAAAACACCTCCTGAGCCAGTCCAGTGTGGGTTTCCTTTGGCCGCGCCGTCAAAGTTGAGCTTGATCTCAGAGCCTCGGAGGAGGGACCAACAAGATCTATTATCAAATTTTCTATTGCTGCTGATCCTATTATCAGGGATGCCCTGAAGAGCATTTTTCCAATTGTCAAAAGTGCAGTCATCTTCCGGCTGATTTTCCCATCTTTAGGTGGCCAGGTATCAATTAATTTCTTTATGCTTTTGAGGATAATGTCTTGAAGAAGGGTCTGGTCTCAGTACTCTTCATTGAAAATCCTGAAGTTCCTTTGAAGCCAAACATTCCAAAAAATTCGAGCTGGAGTGATTTTCCAAATTTGAATTAAGGGTGGGGACCTTACAGCAGATTTCCAGGTTAAGAGAATAAATTTCAGATCTTTTGGAAGAACAAAGGACAAATTGAATTTGTTGAGGAAGAAAACCCAGATGTTCCTGGTGAATGGGCAATGCAGCAAAAGATGGTTCAAGAGGGGCCTTGGAAGCCTTTCTTCCTTAAATTAGATTGAGTAAGAATTCTGTCCCAAGTAGCAATCCAGAGAAAAGCATCTGCTTTAGGAAGACCAAAATTGGTACAATTCTGCTTGGGTAGGAAAGAGGAAGGAATAGCAGATTCCAGAGCTAAAACTTCACTAACAGAGTAGTCACCAGAATTAGAACCCATCCAAATCAACCTGTCTTCTTTGTTGTTGAAATAAAAGGTCTGAGAAGAAGTCCTGGGGCCTATGCTGTTGGCAACAGTAGAGGAGGGACTTGAAGATTCGCCCATCATCAGCTCTAGAGTTAAAATAGCTGGCAACCTTGTCTTCAAATCTGTGACTGCACCAATCCTGCAGGCTGTCAAACTGCCTTTAGGAGGCAAGGAGGCAAGGGGTTGTGGGCAGATCCAAGCTTCAAATCAAAGATTGGGTTCACCAAAATGTTTTTTACTTATTTCGCATACAATGGCATACGATATGATTAAAATTGAGATTATATTCAGACTATATAATTAGGTCATTTAGGTACAATAATCTGAATTTGTTATAGCAAGTGCATGGTTCAATTAATCATAACAATAGAAAGATGAGTTACTTAGCTGATTCTGGATTGAAGGTGTCTCAGAGGCTGGAAATGATCTAGAAGTGCTTCATTAGGTGTTCAGACCGAGAACAGGGGTGAACAGGCTGTCTGGACACAATTGGCAGACTCGGATGCCTGCGGAAGACCGACACTGTTCAAATACACCTGCAATATTTGGCGGTTTGCAACTTTTGGTAGAGCTTTGACTTTGTCCGTAACCTGCGCTTGGATATTTGGGAGTTCTTCGATCTTGTGCGATGGTACGTATTTTTTCTTGTCTTTGCCCAAACCATAATTGTGCTCGCAAGACCACAAGGGACGTGCAAAAAGGGGTTAGGGCTGGAAAAATTCATTCACACCCCAAATGATATTGTGACCGTTGCCTAAATACCAAAACTCCGAAGTGTGATCAAGCTGCATGTAGTTCTCCCTCCTAGCTGAGTGTGTAAAATCATGTGCTCAGACAATTGACTTTCATTCAGACTTTGACCTTATCTTGTAAACTTCGTCCTCATTTATTTCAGATTTGGCGCTAAGGACTGCTCTAGGCTGCTCCTTGACAGATTTCAGATTTGCTACAGCTTTGATGATAATACTTAATATAGTGAGAGTGCTTGAAGAGAGTGTGAGGTGTCTAAGAGGTGAAGAAGGTAGGTAATGAGCTCATGGATGTTTTATATGTATTGGTGACTCTTCAGTAGTTTTCTGCCATAGCCGACCCATGAGCTCATGGATGTTTTATATGTATTGGTGACTCTTAGAAGTTTCCTGCCATAACCGACCCATGAAACGTGTCTAGGCTGACCTAATGGAGGTTGTCCAACTTGAAAGCTAGCCGTAGAAGGCTTTTGGACATTGTCGATACTTGTGGTCTAAGTTGCCGCATTCCAAATCGTGGCCGAGGATTAAATTCGTTGCTAAATTTTTTTTTGGATTGAGGGTAAATTGAGGGTGTTTGAAAGGACCCACATCCTTGTACACATGAGGATTTTTTGAGAGGATCCACAACCTGGTTACAATGAAGGGGACCACTTATTAGGAACCCAATTGAAGCAACCATGAAACCGAAGTGAAGATGCAGTGACCGTCGACAACGACCGCAGCAAGTGGGACAACTTAGAACAGCTACCAGCGTCGGAAGCGAGAGGAGCAGCCACCAGGATTAGTAGCAAGCGGAGCAGCCACCAGTGTCAACAGCGAGAGGAGCAGCCACGACCGCAGTGACCGGAGCAGCCACCAGCGTCAACAGCGAGAGGAGAAGGAGCCACCAGCGTCGAAAACGAGAGGAGCAGCCGCTAGCGTCAGCAGTGAGGAGTAATCACCAGTGTCAGCACGAGCAGAGATGCCGCCTCTAGCGGCGAAACCACCTCCGAGGAGGATCGTGCCTCGGAGGGATTTGAAACCGGGTGGGCAAGCACACAACCATGTGACTTGACCGCACCACTCCCACCCCATCGGCAAATTCGTTGCTAAATTAATCAGCAATAAAATTCGTGATAAAATTTGGCTACTAAGCTACATAAGGCTAGCGGCAGTTAAACGTTTATTTTAACGATATAATATAGAATTATTTATATATATACATACAAATTTATATAGATTAATTACAATATATATTTTACAATAAATTGAATATATTAATGGAATGATTTTTGAAAATCTAAAACTTTATAAGCTATCAAATTTATAAAACTTAATTAAATATATTCAATTAATAATATAGAAAACTTCTATAAAAGGCTAGCGGCCGCTAAGTTACAATACAATACCATGCATTTTTTGAAAAAAATAAACAAAAAATTAAATCCAATTTTGCTAAGCTACGTAAGGCTAGCGGCCGTTAAGCTACATAAGGCTAGCGGCCATTAAGCTACATAAATCTGACTTCCGTACGAATAAATTCATGATTTTCAACAAATTTGTTTCAGCTGTATTAAATCCGGTGAATTTCGATTTTTTTCGTTCAAGTTTAGCGAATGCAGTTACTTAGCTTGTGATAATTGGAATTGTCCAAGTTTACTGGTGGTGTCTTGGGGTGCAAAAAATGGATTTGGAGTATGGATAATGTTTGTTTAGGATTCAAAGGTGTTCTTGTATAGACTAAGCTGACCCTAAATAGATATGATTGGCAGATAGAGGTGGCTAAGACAGTAGGTGGGTAGACTGATAGAGAAAAGTGTGCTCAAGAGTCCAATTTATATAATTTGTCCAAATGTTTCAAAGTATGTCAAAGTTGATGTTGCCATAGTACCAAAGACCAAATTTAGGTGTCTACATATGCCCCCTTTAATTTAGTATTGAAAAAACTAAAAGGAATATCCCCGTTAATTTAGTATTAAGAATGCTAAATTAAAAGGAATAATATAAATTTGGTACCTTCTAATAACTGTTTTGGGTGTTGACATGTGTCTCTTGAATGTGGCATTTGCTCCATATGAATTCTCCAAAAAATATGTGTAGATCAATGTCTTCTCATGATGAAAAATCTGAAATATTTTAAACCACTATAAAATTTAGTTTAAAGCAGCTAAGGAACAAATACACCTGATGGTGTGCGAAGCAAGTTGCCATGGAAATGTGCTTGTTGATTTGAGAGTGTAAATACAATGGTTCTCAAATGACCTTCTTCATATGGTGAAAATTGATCTAGCTTTGTCCTCCTCTTGGCCAAAGAATTGAACAAGGGTGTTCCAATTGGTCCTCAATGTGGGACCTTGTATCGATTCTATGAAATTTGGATCATTTGTTGCAGACGGATATAAACCTAAAAATGTAACATAACATTGATTACTCATCAAATGTAAAAACAAAATTTGTACATGGATGAAATCCATGTCCCAAGTGACCTAATTGTTCCTCAAAGTGATATAAAATGCCCCAATTGTTTCTCAAATTCATATAGAATGTCATCATTTGCTCTTCAAAATGTGATAGAATCTCCCAATTATTACTCAAAGTCATGTAGAACGTCCTCATTTGCTCTTTATAATGTCATAGAATATCTCAATTGTTCCTCAAAGTGATGTAGAATGTCCTCATTTGCTGTTCAAAATGTCATCAATATGCCCCATTTGACCATTCTAAATCATATTATCTGTCCTAGAATGTGGAATGCCCTGTTTGACATGGCTTGAATATTTGAAACATGCCTATTTTATGCTCCTCTTTTGATATGAGGGATGAAACTTGCAAATCACTCATCTCAAAAGGAGTTAGATGCACTATGTATTATATAGGAAAATAATAATCATGTAGCACATATATAATCATGATATGATATGTCAATCATATAATTTTTTTGATCATTCAAGCACATAACATTTCATTGAAAGAAATGGTAGAAATCTGTTAGAGATAGGTCTTAATGTCAGCTAGATATATCAATGAAGCTCTCAATAGTATTACAATAGCTGCATGATGTAAATCATGGTAATGCCAGTAGATAGCACACAATAGAATTCTGCATGATAGAGATCACAACACCAAGCACATAGTAATAGTCAAGTAGTTCCACTCACTAGTTTTTATGCCGATAGGTGTTATATTATGGTAGTGGTGGGGTGAAGTGTAATGGAGTGAGTTGTTCACTTTTATGTTTGACCTTAAATTGGACATCCATTTGATCGTCAAAATGCAAATTTAACTTGAAGTTTGATGTCCATTTGACTGTCACATATAAGTTTTTTCCTTCTACTTGAGAAATCAATTGAAAAATCGTAAGATGTTCGGCTGTATGGTGGAGTATGGAGCCCTTCTTTTCAAGAAAGATATTTTCGAACCCAACATAGTGGTGTGGATAGATAGATGTCATTTGTCACCCGATGATGGGAAATTGGTGGCAAAGTAACAAAAGTATTAATCTTGATATGGTATTTGAAAAATCCAAGATAAGAACCTCAAGATTGATCTCTCGACGTATTTCAGATAGATGTATTTAAGATCTAGTAGATATACACGCACATGATATCATAGTGAATATGTCATGCACACATTATGATCAAGAAGCACACAAGTATACAGCACATGACATCAATTTGATTGTACTTTGACGTGACATGGCCATGACATAGACTAGAATCCTTCGACACAACTAACACATAACATGACGCACACTCACACTCACACGCACACACACACTCACACACACACATGCACACACACGATGCCATTATTGCAACATGCACACAACCAATGCAACATGCACATGGATGCAACGATCACTATAGAACTCATCCATCAATGTATATAATTAATGTCATAGTCATCACTAACAAGTAGACACATAGTAAACAATGCTAGTTTGCATAATAAATAAATGTCATCATCTAGTATAACCAAATATCATATCCGTAGCACTCTGAATAAGAGAAACTAGTGCATCCTCATTCGAAGTAGTTCAATATAATCAATGGACTATCATATAAATATATTACTTGGTAAGTGTACCAAGATGCCTCTAGTACAGGCATGCCTCCTATGTAGAAAGGTTGCTCGTGGGTATGAGCAATGCCATGCATATGTATGTCCATATTTCATATGTGGCCTGTATATCCTGCATTCACCATGTATATCCTGCATCTCATGTATAACGTGAAAAGCATGTGTAGAGAGTGAATATGTAAATCACCATGTATATAATAATGACTTCAAGTAATCATATGTTTCAATTAAAGCAAGTCATGCACATGTCTTGGTTCTGTATTTGTGTCTTATTTGAATAAAAAATGCTTTTGTTCTTTCTTGAAATATCATTGTTAACATGCACCAGTCAATCAAGAAAGGCATTGAAATAGAAGAATGGGAGGGTCCAGACAATAGTAGCATCCGCGAAGGCATAGTGACAACTACGTGTAGTAGCAAAGCAGTCTTAGGAGAATGAAGGCAAGTGGGATTCTCCCAATGTGGGTGCAAGTGCGAATGGCGAAGCCATATCTCAAGGAGTATTTGGAGAAATCAATAGTAGACATATGCCCCTAGTGCGCAATAGTCAATATATATGCTAACGTCATAAGATGTGTAGACACATATGTGATCATGTAAGCTTAATTTGTGCCTTGAAATTAGTATGTGTAGATAGTCTTTATGGAGAGGTGGACGAGTATGCCGCATCCAGGTGTATATGTCTCCAAGTGTATGTCCTAAGATCATACTGTTGTAAAGGATGTGTATATAAATGTCATTGTTGGATAACTAGTATGAGTGTTTGGAATGAGTTACTCAATTAGGCAAGGCAAGGCCAAGTTAGTGATCAAGTCAAAGCCAAGGGCTAGAAGAATGGTTGATGTGAAGGTGTATGTACATGGTTGTAGAATAATAGAGGATTCAATCAGTCATCTCAATGGAGGGTGATCAAGTAAGTTGGTCATAAGAAGCTATATACAATAAAATGCAACCGAGTTGTCACATGAAGATGGGTTAGGTAGGCTAACTTATGATGTCATCAAGTGGACGGTATGGTTGACCAGAGTCAAGTAGTTGTATCCGTGAATTAACAATATATTGATAATTATGAAGGCAAGTGGGATGTTCCCAATGTGGGTGTGAGTACAAATGGTGAAGCAATATCTCAAGGAGTATTTGGAGAAATCAATAGTAGACATATGCCTCTGGTGGGCAATAGTCAGTATATATGCTAATGTCATAAGATGTGTAGGTGTAGATGGGATCATGTAAGCTTAATGTGTGCCTTGAAATAAGCATGCATAGATAGTCTATATGGAGAGGTGGACAAGTATGCTGCATCGAGGTGTAATATGCCTCCAAGTGTATGCCCTAAGATCCTATTGCTGTAGAGGATGTTATGCAAATGTCATTGTTGGATAACTAGTAAGAGTATCTGGAATGGGTTACCCAATTTGGTAGGGCAAGGCCAAGTTACTGATCAATTCAAAGCCAAGGGCTAGAAGAATGGTTGATGTCAAGGTGTATGTACATGATTGCAGAATAATAGAGGATTCAACCAGTCATCTCAATGAAGAGTGATCAAGTAAGTTGGTCATAAAAAGCTATATACAACAAAATGCAACTGAGATGTCATACAAAGATGGGTTAGGAAGGCTAACCTATGATGTCATCAAGTGGATGGTATGGTTGACCAAAGCCAAGTAGTTATATCCGTGAATTATCAATATCATCGACTTCATCTAAGTCATATCCTCTAGAAGATGAGTTGGAGACATGTTTAGAAAATTCTTCTTTTTCGATTGGGGTATGCTTGACAAATGGTCATTTTTGTATGTCTTTATTCATCTTATAATCAACGATTATTTCTTCCCTTATCGTGGCTTCCTTTTGCAGCATACCGTTGATAGATGTTAAACCATGTTATAGTAACTCCTTGTTTTAGCTGTCCAAATTTTCTGTTTTTTCATATGCACCTTATCTTGTCGTGTTGTAATGACTCCAATATTTGTAAGGCCCTTTATCTTTTGTTGTAGTGCAATGCATCCATCTACGTCATGTCTAGTAATTACATGGAAGTTACATAATGGTATGCCCTTTTGTTTTGTAAGGTAGGATGTGGCCCAGTGTTGAATAGGAGGTAAGGTAATCGAGTTTTTATCAAGTAACATTCATAATATGATGCTTGGCTTGTCCTTGAAACCTTTTATTTTAATAGATCCCCCCGATGGAGTTGCGAGGCTTGTCTCGGGTTTAGCCATGTCACTATCATAGAATTACTCCAAGCTGAATAATGTTTCTTTCTGTTAGAGGTGTTAGGACTAGGTGGGTTATTAGAAACATCGATCTCATAATTGATCATGTCAACGCACAACTGATCAAAATACATGTATGCATGATATAGGGCTTTTCCTCTAAGAATAAGAAGAAGGATTTTACCAAAATTTACTTGTTTTTCAAGATTTATAGGTTGATATATCAATCTATGCATTGTGTCCTTGCATCTTCGAATGTAATCACTAATAGGTTCATCAACATCCTATTGGATAGTCAAAAGGTGCTTAAATGTGAACTTTCGTGCTAAATTGAGACAAGAATGCCTCTTGGAGTTGGAGATAAGTGTGTAGATCCGCTAGGTAATGTGTAAAACTAATTAAGGCCATGATCTTTTAAAATCTCATTAAAAATTCTGAGTAAGAACATGTTATCATGTGCATGCTTTCCAAGTGAGGAAGTGAAACGTGCGAGATGCAATTGAGGATCGCGAGATCCATTGAATAAAGAAAAATCAGGTTTGATAAAATCTCGTGGATATTGACACTTGAGCACTTGTTGAATGATAGGTTGGGCATGGATGCCATTATTATTAGCTCTAGCCTTAGATGCCATAGACTCTCTAGATAAGTCTTAAACTTGTTTTTGCAGGTCATCAATCATATGCATCAAAGAGATTATTTGACTATCATGAATTGTGCTCATTTGAAGCAGCGGGATATTCAAAGGTCTCATTTCACCTTTGACTACAAACATAGGGTTGTAATATTCATCATGTGATGTTGCCTCATAAGAAGTAGCCATATGGACTTTCCTTGCATGGGGAGACCTAGTATGTTGATTTGTATTGTGTATATCATTGCCGTCTATATTAGACTCATTGGTTTGTCCTAGTTCCTCATCAAAAGTAATGTCCCCTTTTCAAAATTAATTAATTTTGGATACCTAAAGCCTATGTTTATCATTTTCCGTAGATTAAGGGCGATTAAAAGAGGGAAAATAAATTAATTATGTTGTCCAAGGGTATTTTTTATATTTTATTTGGAAAAGGTACACTTAAAATATATTTAAATAGCTGAAATAGACTTAAATAATAATAGAAATATGTACTTCTATTATTAGGCGCCAAAGTCAAAGTTTCTAATTAAATAAAACATTCTATAATGGCGGCGCCAAGTAAAGAATGTGCTGCATGAGGAACAAATCCCATTATTTAGGATGAAGTGAAGATCAAACCTTTAATTTTGCATATTTCTATTATTAGGACAAGGCGCCAACTTGAGGGGAACAAAGTCATTATTTTAATTGTTTTTGGGAGCATGCATGTAATCCAGAAGGGGACGCCCACTTTGGATCAATGAAGGGAAGTTATAAAGGCAAATATGGGGATCATTGTAAAGACATCTTGGAAATTTATGAATTATTTTCTTTGTTTGCAAGTAGTTTTTGCTTCTGTAACAATAATAGAGGACGAAATCCCTCATTTGCATACAATTTGAGGACATAATTCCTCACTTTCCAGCTGGGCAATTGATGCAGGAGCATCATCAAGAGGACATCAAAGATGAAGAATATCTCCTTTCACAAGTTATAGATATCAAGATAGGTCTAAAAGAGCATGATGGAGTCATGGGAAGAAGCATTAAGTGGTTGAGTTGTTCTAGGTTTCATTATGTCCTTTCCCTCCAAAATTGTAATTCAAACTTTAAAAGTGTGAAAAAGGCCCAAATGGGCTTGTTAAGGTAATGAAAGGATCTTTTTAAGGTTGTCATGAGTCCTAGTGCGAGTCATAAAGTGTAAATGTGAGTCTTAGAAGTAAACATGTTGTAATGTGCCTCTTTGTGTGTGAGAAAGGGCATATGAAGTGTTATGGAGAGTTAGTTAGGGAAAAAAAGGAAGCAGTTATAATGATGGGAAACTCGAATGGAGTGGAAGAAGAGAGAGAAAACCTTTTGAGGAAGGTGTAAGGGTGCATGAAAGGAAACCTCCTCGAGGATGAGGAAGGGAATGAAGGGAGAGAACCAAATTTTTGTATGAAGAACAGATTAACTTATATAGACTACCCTATTTTTGTGTTAATTTCTTACTTTGCTCATGGTTGGCTCTGAGTCTTGTGTTAAACAACTCAAGAATGTCTCATTGCATTAGAGTTTGTGAATGGTGTTGGTGCTCATTTTCATTTTGAGCCCTGTTCTCAACCAAGTTGAGTTTTCCAAGAAATTTCCCTGTACTATTTAAGGACTCAGATTTACATATGTTAGCTAAGCACCAGATATTTCTGAGTATCCATGATCACTCCTTCCCATGACTTTGGACAAATTAAAGGATGGAAATGACCATTCAATTCTAAGGAGACCGCAATGCACTAACTTGGTAATCCGTGGAATGAAGAACTTAATATTCCGCGGTTGCTCCAAACTGTGGAAGGATAAAGATCAGATCACGACCAAGGCAAAATTTTAGAATGATTGATAATCATTCAAATTGACTTAGTCTCGCAAGTTGAAGCAAGAGAGGATACTGCGGGATGATTGGTTGCAAGAAATGAGGGAATGTGGTTGTATAACAAAAACTGCGGCACATTGGTTTAGTTTTTTGCGGGTTTGTCAAAAAGTGTTGGTACTCCGCGGATTCCAAATGCCGCGGGACACTTAGAAATCCACCAAAGGCCGCGGAACATGAAAGATAACTAAAATGCCTGCGAAGCAGAGGACACATGGCGAGATTCCGGGCCTCTCTAAACCATTCAGGTTTTGTGGACTTCAAGTCCACAAAACAAATCAAAGCCAATATGGTTTCGGGCCTGCGATGGTGGAAACAAAGCCAGCAAGTTAGCGGGATGAACTTAAAAAGCAAAAGGTAGGATATGTGGCAACATTCTATGAAGGAAAAGGTTTTAAGTCCACCCAAGATGGAAATTGCGACGTGAAGGCACAACCAGTTGAAGGCGAACGCATGCCATACGTGGAGCTTTTCTATTGGCTCGTGTTTCGTTGTTGTCAGTCTGGGGTATCAAAAGTCTGACATTGCATTGAAGCGTGGAGCTTTCCTATTGGCTAATGTTTCGCAGTTGTCAGTCGGAGCTTTGAAACAGTCTAACATTGCGAGGTGCGTGCAGCTTTTTCATTGGCTCACGTCTTGCGGTTTTCAGTCAAGATTATCAAAAGTCTGACACAGGTGAAGGGGCGTGGAACGTTCTTATTGGTTGGTATTTCGCAGTTGGACAAGGTTCTATGGATGAAATTGAATTGTGAAGTAGCGTGGAGCTTTTCTATTGGCTCGTGCTTCACAATGGATAATCAAAGGTAAAAGAAAGATTGAAATTTGTGAGGAGCGTGGAGCTTTCTCATTGGCTCACTCTTCGCGAGGGCTAAGAAGAGTCTGATAAGGCGAAGGAGCTTGGCGTTGTCTTATTGGCTCGCTTTTCATTAACGAACAAACCTGCTCACAAGGACAAAGGAATGCAAAAAAGTAAAGGGAAGCAAAGCCAGACCTCGTGACCCAACCAAAGACCGACACATGGCAAAAGTAAAACCAATGCACACGTTGGTAGAGGCAATCCCCAAACCAATCAAAGGCTGTCACACGTCATTCTCCTGTTCATCTTGACACAAAACTTTAGAAGGCCATATCTTTTGATCCACTACTCCAAATCTTGCAAAATTTATATCATTGGAAAGGTCTCTTCGAGCCCTTCACCTTGGTATCATTAGATTTAGAAATTGATAGCAGTTGGTGGGAGAAAAAGTAGAAAATGTCCTCAGCATTCAAGATTGCAGATCCAAACAGCTCAACCACTCGAATTGATGAAGCACGAGGCTCTTTTTTCTCCAACAAGCAAGACAATAGGAATGAATGACCTTGGCAGACTGTCCATGCTCCTTTTTAGAGTTCTAATGCATCTTGTAGGTGGTTGAAAAGGGAAATAAGATTTTTCTTCTTTCTCTTTCTCTCTCATCTGCTATATATTGTAAAGCTTTTCATTTTGTGAGAGGAGGCAGATTGGGGGCAGTTGTAACTGTTGATCCAATTTATAAGTTCCAGTTTCTAGTTTCTTGCAAGACTGTATGTGTCTAGATCAGTAAGGAAGAGCTAAGGTGGTTGTGTTGTACAACCATCAGCAGGTTTTGAAGGCATTTGTTTATGTCTCCTAGCCAAAACTTACATGAATAGATTTTGACTGTTTTGATCAAGCTATACTTTCCTGTTTCTCATGTTTTAAAAGAATGAATGAGGCAATATTGTTTCTGTTACAATCTTGCATTGGCTTTATGTTGTTAAGTACCCAAGGGTCTTTCTTAGTTGCTGTATTCTTTTGGTCACTGTGAGACTATTGTAGAATAGTGTATACTTTACAATAGTTCAGTCTGGTTGTTAAATCCTAAAGACGACATCACTTTTGAAGAGCCATTGTTACCCCTTAAGGGTCTTTTGGGTGTATAAGACAAATATAGCAAGTACTTTATCTCAGCTCTAACTCCATGATTTGTAGTTAGGATCGTGAAGACTGTAGACAACATTTGTGCAAATTGAGTATCAATGAATGCAAATGTTATTTCACAAATCATGTTGAATTGATTTTTTTTTCAAGCATCACAATTAAGGATGGATTCTTTCCATGGGAACATTAACATACCAAGGTCATAAAAGCAATTACCCTCCCCCTTTCAAATCTCAATTAAAAACAACCAATTATCTTCATACCTACTAAGCATATTATACCTACAAACCATACATATGCTTATACTGCAAAGCCGTGTTAAAATTTGTTCATTACTAGTAAGCTTTGCTAAGAATCCCACCAAGTTTGTGATCCAATATCATTTAAAGCACATTTGACTAATAATGTTATGCCAATGAAATATGTGAAGTTGTTCATTATCTGCCTATAATGATCTGTATTTGATGTGTCAAGTGCTTACAATAAATCAAATGACAACTCTTTTGAGAAAAGTATTGTATCTGTGGCTGCATTTGCTTCAAATTAAGTTGCACCAACCATAGAGGAAACCAAGCCATGAAAGCTTTTCTTTTATTCAGATCCCCCAACTAGGTCCTCTCACCTTGGTCCAGGTAGACCCAGAAGTAGTATGGTAAAGCCATCCCCTTTGTGAAGGTGCCTCTTGATCACCTCCCAGATTTGGGTCAGTGAGTTGAGTGTTGAACAATATCAACGACAAAAAACTTTTCATTGTTCATCATTCCCTCAAAGCCAACCCCCTCAGGTTAGCTGCTCATTTCCTTGGGGTGTGTTTTTGGGAGCCAACAAATGAAACAAGATTGATGTAGGACTAAGCTTAAAAATTCTTTGCTTTCTGGCATAAAATCATTCCATGTGACTGTGTTGAACAATGAGTTTGTAATTGGTAAGGAATCCTGTGATTTGATTAATTTGTGGAACCATGCATGAAGTCTTTAAAAGTTAAACATGTGCTTAGAATGGTTGATGTGTAAATACAATGAGTTGGTGGCCTATACCATGTTCTCAGTCTTGCATGTTGAACTTCCTTGGAAAAGATGGCTGTGACTATGTTTTGACAGTTTGATCAATTCTTAGGTTTTATTTGTCATTGAATTCGATGAGGGAGATGCCTGATTTCATTGGAACAAGTGTACTACGAGTGGTTTGAGAAAAAGAAGGAAGCCTATATCCAGGTAAAGTTTTAACTCATCAAGATAAAGAAGTGAGGGTTTCATAAAGACCCTGTTTCACGTGCATGTAGACAAGATTAAGTAATGTTAATGATGTTAACCTTGTTGCCATAGGCTACTGCTAGAACAAGAATGAAAAGGAGACCAAAACAGTCTTGAGGACCAAGTTTGAGGATTTGAAACTAAAAACAATTCATTTTATAAGCTTTTTAAGCGCTCGGGTTAGGTACAATGTAACCAGTTAGGGTTTGAAGTGAAATTGCATTAGAACCCTCTAAATATGAAATTAGGCTTTGAAATTTGGAAGAAATAACAAAGAAAGAGTCATTAAAGAGATTTGAAAGGAATTTTAGGGTTTCATTGGTTAAAATTGGAGATGTTGTTGACAGTTTAGGAAAGGATAGTCGAACACAGTTAGAGACCTAATCAAGAAGGTCAATTAACAAAGGAAGTTGTTTTAAAGTTTGGAATTTAACTTTGACGCTTTGGACACAACTAGAACTTGTAAATGGGTGCTCAAAATTGTTGTGTTTGTGTTTTAGAACCTCATGAAAAAGAAGATATGCCTAACAAAGTCTAGGGGTAGGGCTAGAAGAGTTTGAGAACTAGAAAGATGAAAAGTAGCGATTAAGAGAGAAAGAAAGGGAGTTGGCTTCTGAAATTTCACATACACCATATTGGCCCTAAAGGGTATCTAAGGAAGCTTTTACATTTTTGTGGGTACTCGTAGAACCTCCCAATCATGAAGTTACCAGTGGCAATGGTCTTAAGAGCAACTAGATGACAATTTTGAGTTAGATAGGTAGAAAGTGATAATTTGAGCTTTGTGAATCAAGTTAAAGGTTGGAATAACTTTGTTTGTGAGTGTGAATCAGGGTACATGCATTGGGAAGAGGCATTGGAGGCTAAAAACCAAAAAGTTGCTTATCTTGGGTGAAGAGTTAGTCAAGAAGAGTGAAGAACCAATAGTGAAAGGTAAGAGAAAGTGAGTTTTTCATGAAGAGAGATCAATTTGATGAATGGATTGACATTTAATGTAGGGTTTAAAAGCAGGGTATGGTGTTTGATTAGCCATTGGAGGTGAAATAGATCAATATTTGCATATTAGAGCCATTTTAGGCTATTGTCTTTGATCCTCATTTGCAAAGATTTGGTGAAAGGTTGTTATTGATTCCTCCTAACATAGTTGAATGAATGCAAAATTGTATCTCTTTACATTAACAATTCCATTAAGGGGTTGTAACGGTCATTCAGGGTGCAACTGTTCCGCCAGTTTAGCTTTAGACATTTGTATTCAGACACTGGTATTTTTTTTTGATTGAAAAGCATAGCCATATATTAAAGATGACATAAGAAGTACAATGCTAATCATACAAAATCGGGTGGAAAAGATCACACCCCATAAGCAGGATCAAAGTAGCCATAAAGAGGCTACGAGTAGCAAAGTGTCATATCAACAGTAGCATTTTCAATCAAAAAAGATTAAAACAAAAGTGCAGAGAATCAGAGAAAACTCCAAACATGGAAGATGGTGGTGGTGGGCTCTTTGGACGGTCACCACCCCAACCACCAAGAGTAGTGTCGGTGGTGTCATCAGGCTGCTCCTAGCCGTCTGCCTGCTGCTGCTCCTTGTTTCCCCGCCGGGAGGGCGAGATAGCCAAAGAGAGCCACGAAAACTTTGATTGGTCGGGTGCCTGCCACTCGGAACCACCATTGCCAGAGCCCAGCCGACCAAATACCCCGGTAGCGGGCGGAGTTCAAGACGGAGGCGGAGAAGGGACCCGCCGGTGAGGAGAGGTGCTACACCGCCCACGAGCCAGACCCTGGTCGAAATTGCGCTGCCCATGGGAAAGCGAGCGGCGACCTTGCGAGCGGGAGTGGCGGCGAGGGAAATCTGGCGGAACGCGACTAATAGCACAAGGGCACTCCCCCAATGGTCCAGAAGAGTTTGCAAGTGCTCAACTTCTATGCGGACTTTCTCTGCCTGCACCTGGATCTGAAGCGAAACATTGGAGATGACAACAAGCTTGTTAGAAATAGCGAAAATTCTATCCACTGTCTCCTTATTAAAAATAGTAGCATTTCTAGATTTCCAAATGTGATATAAAATAACCGCTCTGAAAGAATGCCAAATGTTGTAAAATTTTGTAGGAATAAAGGCCAGATCCCCTAGAAGAACCATTTTCCACGTGAAGGTGGGCAAAAAAGGTTGGAAAAGGGTATGAATCCAGTGCTAGGCGGACTGAGCATGAGGGCAGAACCAAAAGAGATGAAGAAGAGTCTCAATGTGGTTGCAGAAAGGGCAGCGCGACGGGGGAGCTCCTAGAAGAACAAGGCACTTGCCCACAGGAAGCCCTTGATGAAGAATGCTCCAAAGAAAGTGCGCAACTTTGGGCTCTATAGGAATGGCCCAAACAACAGTGAAGCGCTGCTTCTATCCAAAACGAGTGGAATGCAGGCTCCAGTGAGCATTTAATTTATTGAGAGGAAGCTGTTTCTAGGTGAGAAGCTTGTAGCCCACCCGAGGTTTGTAGTTTCTGAAGGGGGTGGCAGAGGGCCAATGCCAATCAAACCACCACGGGCCCTGCGTAGTAACACCAATTTTATGCAAACAATCGCCAGGTATGAGATCTTGAATGATAGAATTGGCTTGTTTGTCATTGTCATTTAGAGCAAAATTAGCTTTTAGGCTATCCCATGGAAGCCAATCCCTGGTGATAGGACAAAAAAGGTCCTGAATATATTGAAGCCCTTTTTTGAAAAGACGCAAACCCTTGAACTGCAAGGAAAGAGCAAGGGGTTTGTCATGAACTTGAAACACCGGATTCCACCACAAACTAAGAGCGTTAATAGAGAGCCCGTTTCGGAAACCATCACCCTGCCAGAGCAGATGGGGTTTGAGAAGTTCCCAAGCTTTCCATATGCTTTTGGCCAACTCCGAAGGGAACCATGGTTTTCACAGAGTTGCTTGGGACATATGCTGTACGCCCAAGGACATTGGTGGTCATGGATCTTGTATATCTCAAGGGTCTCCGCTAAATCGAAAGGCATGGCAGGGTTTGAACTACTACTCCTTACTCCTATGCCCTGCTGACACTGGTATTTTTTACTGTAGCTGGTTGGAAATAATTAAATAAAATACTGATTTTTATGCATTATGGTTCATTGTTTTTATTTATAAAAATTAGATTATCGTTGCTGTTATAAAAGTTAATTTTATCAATATTGCTGCCCTAGGATTTAGATGAAACTTCCGTATTTGTTAGAAGTATTTTTTTCAGGGATATTCTTGTGGTATTAGAGCAAATTTCCTCCCAGCCTATGGAAGTGAAGAAAAAAATAAAAAAATAAAAAATTGCAGCTTTGAGCTTCATGCAGGGTAGTGATAGAGAAGTCGGGTACCAACAAAGGGAGAAAAAAAGCTTTAAAAATAGCTAGAGGAAAAATTAAGGCAGCAAGATTTAGAGGTTGTTTTTGAGGAAAAGACGGACACTATTCTCACTAGCTTGTGGATTAGATAGAGAAGGAACCAATGACAATGTTTATTCGAGCAAAGTTCTAACAACAGGAAGAAAATATAGATCCCCTTTAAGAAGTGTTGGTAAAAATAGTAAAGAACAAACTTGAGGCCGCAAAATCCTTCACTCGTATCAATGGATGCCTGATTATCTTAAATCAGGAGTTACTCAAAATGAGGAATCCAAATAAAAGAGGGTTGTCCGAATACATAAGAGGTTTGAAGAAGAAAGAAGAACAATTAGTGCTACAAAAAATTGAGAGGAAACAACCCATGAAAGAATCCACCATACAAGAGGAAGCTGAAAAAGATGTCCCTGTTCAAGAAGCACCCATCAATCCCCCAAAGATTGCGTTCGTGCCATATGAAAGGGATTTGCAAAATAGTTGTAAAAATAAAAGTGAGGAAGTCAAGGGGAATGGACATCACTTGTTGGATCCAATGAGCTCCAGATTGAAGAAGATGCACCAAATCATGAACAATCCTCCGAACTTCCAAAGGGTAAGCAATTGACTGGTTTTCAGAGTAGCATTATGGATGGATATGCATTTTGATTAACACTAATTCGGGAGTCTTGAGTCCTAAAGATGGAGGTGTTGAGGGTATCTCAACAATTCCTATTCCGTCACAGGAAGGTGATCACTTTGATTACAGCCTAAGGTATAAGAATATTTTAAATATGTTGCTCCCTATTATGTCATTTCAAGATAGGCTGAAGGATATAACTTGCAACATAAAGCATGCACTTGAGGAAAATGACTCAACAAACTTTAATGTTGGCATTGAGCTTGCTGAAATTTTTAGATCAACTACTGATAAGCAGTTTGGGCAGTAGTTTGGACAACAACAATTTTTTGGACAATGACAATTTGCATAGTCATTTATGCTAACATCACATGAAACATTGAGGGTTAGAAATTGCAAATTCTCAAGGTGGATTTGGGATCCCGACTTGCAATAGCTTTAGGGTAAGCAATTTTGGGAAGGGTGGACTGTAATGTCCCCTTTTCATAATTAATTGATTCTGGATACCCGACTAAGGGGAATTAAAGAGGAAAATAAATTAATTTAAGTGGTCCAAGGGTATTTTTATATTTTATTTGGAAAAATGACACTTGAAATATATTTTAATCCCAAAAAAGTGGAATAAAATAATAATAAAATAAAGAACTATTTTTGGGGGCGCCAAAGATAGAATAATAATTAAATAAAACATTCTATTATGGGGCGCCAAAGATAGAATGGGTTGCATGAGCATCAAGATCTTATTTTAAGGATGGAGAGAGGATAAAACAATTATTAATTGTTTATTCCTATTTTTAGGATGGGGTGCCAACATGAGAGAGAGGATACAACAATTTTATATTGTTATTCCTATTTTTAGGAGGGGGCACCAACTTTGGAGAGGGCCTTGGAAGTTATAAATGCAAATTTGGGGTTTATTATTCATTCATCTTGGAAATTTATCAACTACTTTCTTTGCAAGTAGCTTCTTCTTTTGCATCAACAATAGAGGACAAAATCCCTCATTTGCATACAAATTTTAGGACGGAATCCCGCACATCTGAGCTTGGGAATTCCATCCAGGGGTTGCAGTGGTCATTCAAGGTATATGTTTTCATCCAGTGCAGCTAGGGCATGCTTTTCAGGCTTTATTTTACATCCAGAACAATAAGTACAACTAGGGCTTCAGTATTTGGAGGCAGATTTCAATGTAATCAGTTTGCATGCCCTTCTCTTCCATTTATATTTTTATTTAGATCATCAATTGTGGGAGAATAATTGTATTCAGACACTTTGGTATTTCTTTTATTGTAGCTGATTGAAATCAATAAATAAAAGTCTGTTTTTGGCTCTTTGAGGCTTGTTTTTTTAATTTTAAAATCAGATTGTCGCTGCTGTCATAAAGTCAATTTTTATTGTGCTGTCCTATGGTTTTTGACAAAAATATCCAGATTTTTTTGATATTTGGTATAAGGAGGGTTTTGACAAGGGCCCTACCCTGTTACAGCAAAGGATCTAAAATCCAGATATATCCAAATTACATTTCATGAAACAAAACAAGTCCAAATATCAAAAGAAGCTGGTGCAAGCAGCACAAACCAGTTCAACACCAGCCTAAATACATAACAGAAGTGACCCACAGATCATATCAAAAAGACAAAAACAAAAAGGAACAATAAACTAGAGGAAACATTAGTGATTGAGAACTTGAGAAGATATCTTAATAAGCTCCTTGATATGGTTGTCTCTCTCCTCAAACTCCTTCCTGTCGGCCTCTTTTCGCTTGCCCTTGCTATCAAAATTATTGAGATCTTTAACAATAAACTTCAGCAATCTTGTTTGTATGACCAACCATCAGCCAAGAGATTACATTTGATTCCACTTTTTCCAGGTTGTCATTGATCCCATTCCATAATTTCTTATGAGTTTTGACATTTTGGAGGTTATTGATATTGCCCTTCAAACTGTTGATGTCCTTTTTGATCCCATTGAGGGCTTCCTCTTGAATACCCAGACCTGGATAACCAAGGTCATCGTTATCTCTTTTGTTCTTCTTTCCCACACTGTGAAGGCATTTAGCGGCCAAATCCCCTTCTATTCCTTCCTGTTTGGTACTAGGCCCCTCAATAGATTTTCCTTTTTTGGATTTTACTCCTAAGAACGTGAGTGGAGGAGGGAGGAGGAGCAGGGGAGGGGTTTCTACTAGGAAACTTGGATTTGAGGTGGAAATAGATGAGCCATATTACAACTTGATGGAGAGGATAAGTTCTCTTTCCACACTAAACCTCTTTTATGGAACTTTCAAGAGACTTGAGGATATAAAACGGGAAACTTACCAAAATGTTCCTCCTGAAGTGGTTGAGAAAGATCAGGTGGTAGGTATTAATTCTGTGCAGCCTTCCTTCAAGCGTCAGGTACCTGATAATGAGCTTGGCAACTTCATCATATGGGCTAGGCAGCGAGGCTCTGTGGATACCTCCTGGGACCTGTTTTAGCTTCTCCCCATCGCCTACGAAGATAGCTTCTTGTTCCGCCTGTTTAGACTTGTTTTTGAAAAAAAAAACAAAGATCCAGATTTATGTAAAGTATTTTCAGGGATATTACATCAGAGTTGTATATGGATATATAGTCATTACATTGATCTATATTGTTCTCATCCACATGGTCATGTATGATATTATCATTGTCATAGCAATAAGAAACAACATGATAAGAAGGTTCTATCATTTTAGGGAATGATGCTTTTGACTCATGAGTCACTATGGCGGGTTTTGTAAAATGTATACAAGCAAGCATAGATCTCAAACCCTGAGGAATTGAAGATGTTAGAAACTGTAAAACCTCTGAAAAGAGGGATTAAAATACACAATAATTGCTCATACCTTTAAGAGGCTGAAAATTTGAAAGCACAAAATAAAGCTAGGGATAGTCTTGAAGATCAGGCAAAAATATCTCATACAATAGGGGAAAATCAGAAATTAGACCTGAAGGTCCAACCCCAAGAAGGGATAAATATGTAACCCCAAGGAAAAATGAAACCCTAACGTAGAAGGAAACCTAGGCTTTTCATGTTCAAATCAAAGATTGGGTTCACCAAATTGTTATAATCAAAGATTCGGTTCACCAAAATCTTGTACTCACTTTGCATACAATGGCATACACTATAATTAAAATTTCTGACATTAAATTTAGACTACATAATTAGGTCATTTAGGTGAAATAATATAGATTTGTTACTTTTAAGCAGATGTTGTGATTACTCCATCTAGAATTGACAAAACAATAGAAAGATTAGTCACTTAGCTGATTTTGGATTGAAGGTGTCTTGGACATAATTAGGTCATTTAGGTAAAATAATAGAGATTTGTTACTTTGAGTAGATGTTGTGATTACTCGATCTAGAATTGACAAAACAATAGAAAGGTTAGTCACTTAGCTGACTTTGGATTGAAGGTGTCTTAGTGGCTGGAAATGATTTGGAAGTGCTTCGTCATGTGCTCAGACTGAAAACAGGGGTTGACAGGCTGTTTGGACACTAGTGAGGGTTTCAAACACCTGCAATAGATTGGTATTGTTGGACTCTAAAGACAATGTTTGGGGATCTGCAACTTCTGGCCACTTTGGAGATTGTCCAATTTGAAAGCTAGCCATTGAAGGCTCTTGGAAACTGCCAGCAGAAGGCAACCCTGGCAGTGACTGAAATTGTTTGGCTTCAACGATAGAGTCCCGAAGTGCAGAAAGTGGATCTAGGGTATGTAGAATGTCTGTTAGGATTTTGAGGTGTTCCTGTATAGACAAAGCTGATCTTTAATAGATACGATTGGCAGATAGAGTTGGGCAGACTGATAGGTGGAAAGTGTGCTTAAGAGTCAAATATATGTGATTTGTGCAAGTTTGTCAAAGTATGCCAAAATATGCCAAAGTTGATGTTGCCCAAGTACTAAAGACCAAATTTATGTGTCTACAACAATGTTGATTTGAGCTTCCAAGTTTCGAGAATTTGATTGTGGAGGGGCCTTCCCAGTTTCTGTTAACCTTGTTGTGGGCTGATTTTAGTGCCAACTTGCTAATTGCAAACCTGTCCATGTCAGACTGATGTAAAATCTCTTTCAGCTGTGAGTGTGAGAGCTCCTCTAAACCAATAAATTTTTCATCTGAATCCTCCTCAATTTCAGCTTCCTCTCCTTCTTCAACCTCAAACATTGGCTGGTTGTTTTGGAGTAGAGGATTTGCTGAATGTAGATCTGAAGATTGGTTTTGAATGTTAGGAAGATTTTTGGGGGGAAGGGTTTTCTTTACCATAGAGACTTCTTCATCTACTTGATTTTCAGCTTCATTTATCTTTGATATGGCAACAAATTTGTTCTTGGTTTCCAAGTGCTTGGGTTCTGGGCTTTTGCATTTTTTTCCTCCTTCCTTTTCTGAGTATGGGTATCAGTGGTCTGTGGGATGGGGACTTTTACTAGTTCCGGACATTTTCTGACAAAATGCTTATGCCCATTACAGATTCTGTGTCTGAATGGAGTGTGTTCATAAGATATGTCTTGAATCCATTCTCGGGATTCAGTTTTGAACTTTATGGCCTTGGGTAAGGTCTTGGGCATGGGTTTGGAGATATCCAACTTGACACAAATTTTGGGTACATAGCCAGAAGCCGAATATCCATAGCTACCATGTTCTTACGAACTTAGTGAAAATTTGGTTCGAACCGTACTTTTTGGTCTGACCAAACTTAACGAACAAGTTCAGTTGAACATTATTTTTTCCTTTTTTTTAATTAAAAAATTAAAACGTTTAAATTAAAAGAACTTCAACACAAAACAAAAATGAAACAAGAAAAACTAACACCTAAGCACGTAAAGGAAAAACTCCGTAGATAATATATTTATTTATTGTTATGTGTAATTGGTTTTTCTTTTCAAATATCATCATATATGTATAGTATTTATTATTTATATATATATATTTAGATTTGTAAATTTTCTAAACCGAACCGAACCAAACCTTTTGAAAAATTCCAAACTTCCAAACTTTTTTCCCCTTCCAAACTATTTGAACTTTTCAAACTCCCCAAAGTTGATTTCCCTCCAATTTGAAGACTTCATCATTCCTAAGCTCAATCGGGAGTCCTTAAAGACAGTCCAGACTAGGATGAAGGAGAGTTTTTCAGTTTTAGGGTTAAAGGCTTCCTCTTAGGGTTGCGTGTACAGCCTAGCCCTACCTATGAAGCAGGGTTCAGCCATAAAAGCTACATCTCTAGCTTTTGAGGAATCAGAAGATACTTGAAAAAACCAGCATGAAGAAGTTTTACATGCTTTTAGCCAATTGGATTCTCAGTTTTTTCCTAACCAATTTTGAAGATCTGCTGCACTCAGCCAAAATCCCATGAGTTTACAAATTAGGGCAGCTTCTTTCAGAAGGTTTATTTGTGGCTCAATTGCTTTGTCTTGCAGCAAGATGGTGGTAACCTCTTCTGATGCTGGAAAGATTTGGGAATTGGACTTCTTGGTGGTCTTAGATTGATTATATTGTGACTTTTGTCCATGTTTTCTTTGATTCTGAGTTGTCCGCTACTTGGGCAATGCCATTTGCATCCGCCTTCTCTCCTCGTGCGCGATCACTGTTGGAGTCTCCTGCCTGAGATTGTGCTGTATTTCCATCCTTTGGCGCTGCTCCTGTTCCTGCTCCTGCATGATCCTTCTACTCAATTGTGAAATTTCTCATGTTTTAAAGATTGCTATATTTCTTTACTAGAATTTTAAATGTTGCTCAAAACACTTGAATTCTATTTTTGCCCTATATTTTTATCAGCTTTTGAAAAATCGAAATTTTAATCACATAAAGCTATACCAGATCCTTCTGACATATGCTGCGCCAATTCCTCATGCAACTTTTCAATGTGGTTTTATGTAATTTTCGAATTGGGTTAGTGGGGTGAAAACTTGCACTACTCTGGATGTCGCAGATTTGCTCTAAACGTGTGCAAATATAGAATGGTGCAGTTTGCTCCCTGCTTGCCTGTGCCACAAACTTCTCTTAATATTAGTTGTGATTACACCAAGAGGCGTTCCTACAATAGCAACTGGGGTTGTAATGGAGTGAGTTGTTCACTTTTATTCTCGACATTAAATTTGACATTCATTTGACCGTCATGTGACAGTTCATCCATACATTTGACTTCCATTGGATTGTCACTTAATTGCTTTTTTTTTTCTCTTGGAGAAGTCAATCAAAAAATAATAATATCTTGACCATATAGTAATGTTTGGGCCCTTTTTTCATGAATAGATTTTTTAATACCAACACAATCGTGCAGCTAAATTGAATCCATTTGCCACAAATGAATGGGAAATTGATAGAGAATTTAACGATGTTATTGATTAGAGTGGTATGTGAAAAATCTAAGCTAAGAACCTTGAAATTGATATCTATTGATATGTTTCATATAAATACGTTTATTATAATATACTTATTATATTATATTTGTTTTTTATTTTTTATTTTTTTGGGTATACTTATACAGTTATACTACACTAGCATAGCTAGATAGGTGCCTCAAGATTGAAATCTCTCGGCGTATTTTAGATAGATGTATTTAAGATATATATAATAGTTTCTAGATGCACCCACATTTTAATATATTTAGAGTACCCAATTCTTAAATTCTAAATTTGGCATCTCTGCGATAGTCACACCTGATTCACATCTGCACCAAATTGTACACCCATACTTTATGTAACTGTTGACGATTATCTTTGCAGATGAACTGTCAGAGTCGTTGGATACCTTAGGTTAGTGGGACGTGCGCCCTGAGGTAACCTCTAGATTTTAAAGAAGTTGTCTCTTTTCTATGGTGTGAGATGAGGGTTAGAGAAAAATGAAACATAGCACAAAACTAACAGAAGCGATGCGCCAAAAAAGAAGAAGTTAATCGAGAATCCATCAACCTGAAATTTCTTTCAGGGCACGAGCTTCAACCACCGAAGCAGCACTCAAAAGTAGGGTGTCGTCTGCAAATTGGCTGTGAGTGGCGGTAGGGGAGCTGGAAGTGATTTTGATGCCAGAAATGACCGAATGACTTTTGGCCACCTCAAGAGCTCTGCTGAGGGAGTCCGCCATTAACAGGAATAGGAACGGAAACAGAGGATCCCCCTGACGAATGCCTCTGTTACTTTTGAAAAAGTCTACCGGGATACCATTGATGAGAATCGAGAAGCAAGGGGTCACAATGCAAGATAAAATCTAGTTGCACCATTTGTTGTCAAACCTGTAACTTTTTAGAACTCGGATAAAAAAAGTCCAGCTAACTCTGTCGAATGCTTTTTGCATGTCTAATTTGAGGATCATCCCCGCAGACTTCGAGTGATGGGCAGAGTGGATGGCTTCATGAACGGTGATGATACCTCCTTGAATAAGGTGCCCACTGATGAAACCATTTTGATTCGCTGTGATGAGGTTATTCATCAGAGGCTTAAGACGGGCTGCTAACATTTTGGTTATGATTTTGTAGGAGGTGTTACAGAGGCTGATTGGCTTGAAGTTGGAAACCAATTTGAAACCGAGAGCTTTGGGGGCAAGAGTTATGAAGGTGGTGTTCCATTCTTTCAGAAGGTCGTTGCTGGACTGGAATTCCATAACTGCCTTTTAAAGATCTTGCTTGATGATTTCCCAGAAGATTTGAAAAAAGGCAGTAGGAAAGCCATCGGGGCCAGGAGCCTTGTCCCCTTTCATAGTGAAAACCGCTTTATGAATTTCCTCCATATAGAAGGGTTTCGTTAAGTTTCCATTCATGTCCTCCGAGATTAATTTGGGAATGTGATGGAGCATCTTGGACATAGCTTGCTCGTTGGGAGGGTCCTCTTCCTGAAGGAGATTAGAATAAAAGGAGACTAATTTGTTAGAAATCTTAGTGTCAGAGGTTAAGGTGTTACCTACCGAAGTAAGCAATTCCTTGATTTTGTCCCTGCTTTTGTGCTTAGAGGCAGTAATGTGGAAGAACTTGGTGTTGCGGTCTCCCTTCTCCAGCTAGAGCGCCCGAGATCTTTGCTTCCAATAGGTCTCTTCTTCCCTTAGGGTATTGTGGAAGTCGCTGGGAATGTGTCTTTCTTGATTATGGAGTTGTTCCATTCTTCCTTCAACTTCCATCAGAGCAGAAATGTCAGCAATTTCCTGTGGCAGCCTTTGCTTACGATTTTTGATGTTGCCGAACACCGTGTTCTTCCAGATCTTGCGCTGTTTTTTTATTTCCTTAAGTTTGCTGGAGAATTAAAGCATTTCGGATCCCTGAACTTTGATATCCCACCAACTCTTGATGAGAGGGTCTAGTTGATTATCTTCCAGCCAAGCAAGCTTGAATTTGAAGGGACAATTTTTTATGTTCAACTTATTGTTGGCAGAGAGGATTAAAGGGCTATGGTCCGAAGCCGCACGGGGTAAGGAGCTGAGAAAGAAATCAGGGTAAAGTGAGATCCAATCCAAGGATCCTAAAGCTCTGTCCAGTCAGCTTTGTATGTGATTTCTGCCAACTCTGCGATTTGACCAAGTGAAGGACGTACCATGAAGGTCCATGTCAAGAAGAGTCTCCCCCCTTATAAAGTCAGCCAAAGCTTCCATGCTGTTGGAGTTAGGCGGGGCTCCTCCTTATTTTTCAGAGGGGTATAGAGTACAATTGAAATCTCCCATAATGAGCACCGAGAGATTTCCACAATTCTTTATGAAATTAGAGATGTCTTGCCAGAGTCTTTCACGTTGAGCTTTCAGGTTTGGGGCGTAAACATTGATTACAATCCAGGCAGCATTAGAATCCACTTCTTGGAAGAGTGTGCACAGAAAATTGGGGTGCTGCAAAAGGCAGTCACCTTTTAATTGTTTGGGGTCCCAGAGAGTGCATAGGCCTCTTGAATTACCCATTGCGAGCTGAGAAGCAAAAGAAGCAGGCTTCCAAATTTTCAAGAAACGGTCATCCTTTTTGAGTTTGGTTTCCTGAAGCATGATAATGTTAGGAGAGTGTTTAAATTTCATATCCTTGAGGACTCTCTGTTTTTGTAGAGAGTTCAACCCTCTAATGTTCCAAGAGATCACCTTCATTTCTTGGATTTATATTTGTTCTCCACAACCATGGGGATGGTGCTCTGTGTTCCTTGGGCCACATTCAGGGCTGATTCTTGTTGCAGCTTAACATTACCTGGGATACGCCCACGCACTTTCTCAGAGCCAGTATTAGGTTTCCTACAACTGCTGTGGGTCGTACGGGGATTCAAACTGTCATTAGAGGATTGAGTGGATGGGGAGAGCAGGGAATCAGAGGGGAGAAGGAAGGGAGAACCGATGAAAGAGGGATTAGCAAGGGGAAGCTCCGTGCCGAACTTGGGGAGAGGGGGAAGGGAGAGGAGGATGTTGGAAGGAGGGGAACGGGAAGGCGGAGAGGGAGGGGCTAAAGCAGCCACTGAAAGGGGGGCCGCTAGGGGGTTGGGGCAAGGGGAAGCCAGGGAGACCTCCTCGGGAACAAAGGCCAAGGAAAGGGGAGGGGAGGGATCGAGAGGGGGGGCCAAGATGGAGTCGACAGAGATCTCTCCTTCTTCTAGGAGGGAAAAGGGGTTAGAAGTTGTGTTGACCGGGGTCTCTCTAAGAATGATCTTAGGGATAAATTTTCCTTTCTTTTTGGGAGAGGTAGCCAGGGTTTTGGGTTTAGGCTGAGGCTTGGTGGGACATCCAGAGGCTCTGTGGCCTATGCTTTTGTAGATTGAACATGCTTATGGGGTATATTCATATTCAATGCTTTGAGGCCAACTTCCAAAATCTGACAAGAGATCAATCGATTTCGGGAGAGGGCTACTTACATTAGCGTTAACATAAAAACGAGCATGGATGAATCTAGTCTTGGCCTTAGTGTCCTGGTCTATTGCGATTAATGAACCCATAGAAAGAGCAATACCTTCAATAACCACAGGGTGCCATAGCTCCAGAGGAAGGCCTGGAAGACGAACCCAAATTGGAGCATGTGTCATTGTTTCGGTAAGTGGGTTGAATCTAGGAGACCATTTCCTAATATAGAAACCTCTTCTGCCAAAGAACCACAGACCACCCAGAAGAGCTCGAGCAAAATCCTCTTTCATGTTGAAGGAGAAGAGGACAAAACCATTTGGCATTGTAGCTATTTCCAACGCACCACAAGGGTTCCATTTTAGTCGGGCCCATTTTTTAATGTCTTCAAGAGGGGGTCTGGGACCCATCAATTTTCCAATAAGGGACAGATCTCTGGAGTTAGCAGCAGCCTTCGTGATGTGCGAAGGGATGTGGAGGGAGAGGGCCCCATCAGAAAGCACATGCATCAGCTTCTCCGAGTGGGATGTAGAGGAGGGCCCCTCCACAAATTTCTTCCAAGCCTCGGGGGCAGGCCAGGGAGGCAGGCCTCCAGAGTTAGCAGGACAGTACTCCCGATCCGGACCAGGAGGGTCAGGCATCAGAGCCAGCACTAGGGAGATCAGAATTCAAAAAACGGAGGGCGGCAAAAACGCAGCAGCTATGTGTTGAAAAACTTTGGATGGTAAACGCTTTTATTATTATAAAATTAGGCCAGGGATGTACCCCCTAGGTGACATGCAAATACCCCACTCCACATGCCGCGGGTAAATCAGGATATGAAATCCTGGGGGCTGGGTTTGAACCTGGGTTGTTTTTCGTCAACATATTGGAAATAATATACTTCTAACATTTTTTTTGAGTCATTATATAATGGACATTCTCTTGAACTCTATATTTTTTCAATAAGAATACTTTTGCAGGTTGCTACTGATTGCAAATACGTAAGTGAAACAATTACAATGACATTGTTGCAGGAGTTTCGACTTAAACAAATGTATCAGGAAGGTCTTCAGCAGTTGCATGCTGGAGATTACTTGAAAGCGCAAAATCTGTTTGAGGATATAATCCAAGATCCTCTCATAGCAGGTGCAGAGGTATGCATTTTGCTTCTTTATGTATACCATACGTCTTTTGTTCTGGACATCTGCTTGATTGAATTATCTCTCTGATCTGTTATTTTGTGGTTCTTCACAGTTGGAGCATAATATAAGTGATAGTAATATTGTTCAGCTCAGGTATGTGACTTATCATTCTAATTCACGATAATCTCACAGACAGGAAATTGTGGGATCTAAAATTTCAACTTTTAAGAATTATGTAATTTTTAAAACTTAGTATTTCTGATTGTGAGTATTTTTGGAATGGTCATTCTAACCTGGTTGTTGCTCAATTTTGCTTGATTCTGATACAAGCCAGTGACTAAAGATTTTTCCTGTAGGAATTACGATGTAAACGGTAGTGTAAGATCGTGTAACAATGTGGTTTACAAGCTTGGGAAATTCTCTAGGGAAAATAATCTCAATATCTATGGTACCAAGTAAATTAGGAAAGGTTTTTTGTGGAAGAAAATAATTTTATAGTTTTTTGCTTAAAATAACTAGAATTGAGAAGGAGCACTGCATTGTCTTACTCCAAATTGCCACTCATGTTTTTCTCGGTTAGTCAATTTAACATGCACAACTTGCATCTCACCACGATATCAAAATCCCTATACCATTACAAATAAACACAGATTCAAATTCAGCTCCTACAGACTCAAGATCTGTTTAATCTTTCTTCAAATTCAATCTTAGAAATAAGACAGTAAATCAGAACATGAATTGACCTAAAATGTATTGATTATTCAATAATTGGAATGGTCAATAGCGTGAGTAGACATCCTACCTTGAAATGCATGCTGACCCCTGACAGGAGACTCAGAAGCTCAAAACAGACTGGAAATGGGCTCGGGAAATTTGACCACGATCAAATTTGTCTGGGGCAGTATTGATCCCTCGCGGTCATTGATTCTGTTCTGGGACGGTATTGGTGGCAGCTGATTCTGTCCTTTGTGCACTGTACTGACCTGTAACTTGACGTTCGCCTTTGTCTGTCTCAGATATGTGAAAACCTCTGTAGGATTGTTGCAAGGGTGCGCAAATATCTAGAAATGTCTTCTTCCTTGATTCCTAGAAAGTTGCATCAACAAACATGAAGAAAACAATAGAATTAGTCTGTGTTACTCCCAATAGGAAGCGTTGCACTACATATCAGTGTGGAATTGGGGCTCATGTAGTGCTTTGCAAATCTAGTTCCCATGTGAGAGAAGTGCATTGCTTTGCTCTCCGTATATGCTCAATCAATGCAACAATATGAATCGTTCTCTTGGTGCAAGACACTTGGGAACAACACCTTGGTTAGGCGCAGACATGGGTTGGTCTTGTAAATTATTGGAATGATCTATTAAAGAAAATGGATGCCTCTTGTAGACGATAGATGTCTTGAATGATCTTTATGGTTTTCCTTAATATTGGCGTCTCTAGGTTGATTTCTTGCACAAGCTAACCCCAAATTCAGACAGTCCAACCATAGAAAAATGTCTGAATGAAGAAGATAACTGTTGGATAGAGGGGGACAATAATACTGCCAATAGTGTCCTGGGTTATTATTTGGCATCACCAATTCTGTCTCTCTGTCACATCTGATGAAAAAATTCGGAAACAAAGGTTTGTGAGTTTACAAAGGTGTACTGGATGTCCTAGGCAAACTAGACGTGACTCTAAGAGTGTCTAAGGGCGATTGATGGTGAAGGAAGTGGTGTGGTATCAACTGAAATGGAAAAAAGTTGCCAAAAGGAGGCTGATGTGCACTAAAAGTCCACGTATTCTAAAAGGTGTGAAAATTGTTATTGGCATATGCCTTGTACCAAAATTAGGTGTCTACATAATGCCCCCTTTAAGGTGTGTGTATGGCTGTGCATGCATATTAAAGAAGTGAAACTTACCCGAGAGTGTATTTTAAAGAGGAAAGGAGGAAGTTGTAGATGTTGCAATGTGAATTTTCTGCTTGTCCAAGCTTTGTGTGTACCTATGAGCAAATGTGAATGCATGTGAGTAGATCAATGTCTTGATAATGTGAAAATGATGTAACCAAATGAAAATTTTAAAATTTGAAATAAGCAAAGGAATAAATTCACCTGTTGGTACACGAACCAATGTTGTCTCCGCAGGATTCTTTTGGAGATTATGATGGGACTTGATTACTCCAAATGGCGAAAAATTGTTTAAATCTGCTGTTGTCAATCATAGAAAAAATGCCATGTGTTACACTTGACCATAAAGAATAGAGAAATATCAAGGCCATAGCATCCACTTATTGGCCAAAAGAAGGGAACAATACGGTCCTTGATTCCTTCATTCACCGCGAGTCCAAAACTAACCCTTTTGCACGGTGGCTAAGAAGATGCTCCTCAGCTGAAGAAGCAACTCTGACTCTGATCTTGTAGGTTCCCCACTACGATGAAGAATAAGCTGACTATATGCCCCCTTTTTGCTTGGTGAGGGATGTTGCTGCATATCACTCATCTCAAAAGCAAAGCGTAATGTGCATCATGTGTAACATAGATAAAATAAAACAAGAGCTGTAGTTATTGTGAAAAATGCAAATGCAAACACTTGTATTGGATGTATGAATGTAGAAAAGATGTGATCGTGAATGTTCCATGATTAAGAGGGATAAATCATACGCTCCACTTCACCAAGCGAATGGAGGGGGGGCAAGTGATATGCTTCCCCTTGTAAGATGCCCCAAGTAGGGCCAAATATAGCAATGAAACACAAACTATAGTATGCCAAATAGATGCATGGTATGGACCATGACAACATAGGCACCAATTATAATGTATTGTAAAGTTGTAATGTGGATGATGTAGATCACGTCATCAAGCATATGATATCACATAGTATAGTCTAGCATAATCATGTAAACACAATGTAAATAAATGAAAATATCGAATTAAGAAACATGATCAAGAAGCATACAAGCAATCAATCACATGTAAATGACATAAAAATGTTGACTAGAGGATTTTCTATGGAGATGACATGATATGACAAACATGCCCAAGCACACACACAAGCAATCAATGTAGGCAAATATAAGGCACACAAGAGAACACACAATGTAATACTCATGTAAAACAATGTACATATCCATGTAAGTAAGCACACAAGATGTAGGCTAGAGCAAGATGTGCATAAGCAATGTATATCTATATTTATGATAATTGTTGGAAGCTAGCATGCAAAATTTGAAAGCAACAAGAAGAGGATAATCAATCTACAAAAAGGTGGGAAAAAGTGGAGGATTCCTACTAACCTATAACTTCCCCTAGGAGTCGATACACACTAGAACGGAAGGCATCAATATGTATGTGCTGTCATCTTTGGGAAATTTGGTGTTAAAGTTTTTGTAAGGGGATCAACAATGAAGATGCAAGGGGCAAAGCAGCAATGCAATCAACATAAATCAAGGGGCTAGAAGAATGATCAATGAAAGAAAGTAACCTCAAAATTAGAGCAAATAGAAGAATTGAGAGGCTACGAACAACTCGAGGGAGGGGTAGCAAACAAGACACATAAGGAAGCAAACAATAAAACTATGAACAGTAAGCTGTGTATTCGAGCCCTCATGAGGGTTAGGCTACCATTGCTAACCTATGACCTTGTCTAGATGTCCATACAATGGTCCTATCATTAAAATCAAAGTGTGCTAATCTGAAGGACTCTTGATGTAAGGAGTCAAAGTAGTCATTGCTAGTATTTGAAAAGTAATTACGAGCTGTATGGTAACCCAAATCAACACTAGTAATATGATGATGTGTATGGTTTAGAGCTTTGGTTGTATTTTTAACCTCTTGTAATAAAACATGCTTTCACCATTGAATTACTGGAATTTTTCTAAGTGCTTTAGCTTGAACACTTGCAAGAGGTCACTGTGAGACTATCTTAGTGCGTGGCTGAGTTGGTGATTTAGGTTGAACTCAGATTCTTTTCATTTGAGGCCGTAAGATTTACTATTTTGGAAGTATGTTAGATAATACTTGAGTTCGTAGTTGTATTGGTGACTCATAATTAGTGTTGTGAATATTAGCAACTCTATTATCATGCTATTTGAGCATTTGGTGAGTACTCTCAGATAACTGTGCAAATTGTCCTTGCTCTGGATCAAAAGGGTCAAGTTTGTTAGTTGGTTGTGATACCGTATTAATTGTATAATTGGTTGCATTCCTAGCTTGGAAAGTAGGTGTATCATTAGCCTTAGCCTTGAATGGTGTCTTACTTTGAAATTTGGCTCCACTAGATGTAGGGGCATCAGTCCCGTATTTGAGCATGTTTGCTGCAAAGAGCTTGGTGTCATAGTTCTTAACCGTATGATAAAGTTTGTCGAATTATTGGTTTATTTGAAAAATGACTCTGTCCTTGATAGGTTGAAGTAAACTTTGAGTAAAAGTTTCTTGTAATTCACTTTCATTTATGCTTTGTGATCTTGTAGTAATCACAGTCTTGAATTTAAGCACATAGTCATTGATAGGCTCATTAGTTCCTTGGTTTGAGTTGTGCACTTCGTGAAAACTTGACCTTTTTTTCTAATGTTTATCAAAAAGTGAGCCAAGAAGCCATCAACCAAAGAATTAAAAACACGTACGAAGTGTGATGGGCTGGGGTGTGAAACCAATCTAAGGCATGATCCTTGAGACTTTTTGGGAACAGCTTGGTCAACAATTTGTCATTATTTGCAAAGTCTAGACATGAAGCATAGAAAGCCTTGATGTGACGTGAAGGGTCACCCTTGCCATTGAATAGTTTAAACATAGCGATAATGAAAGCACTAGGCAAAGGGTAACTGAGGACTTCAAGAACCAACATGTTGTGTAATATCTCATAAGAGTTCACCATATGGATTACTTTTTCGGATCCTTGTTCTAGTTGGAGAATCTTAGCTTGCATATCATGACTTTGCAAGAATGCATCTTGGGGTGGATGTGTAGCAACATGTGTAATGGTAGGCAATCTTGTGTTTTGAGCATGATCTTGAGTAAAAGATGTAGCTTGAGAAGCAAGTCTAGGACTCAAAAGAATCCATAGGCTGTGCAAAAATGTTCACACTAATTTGAGTTGTTCAATTTATGAAAACCTGACCTTTTCTCTATTGTTTATTGAAAAGTGAGCTAAGACGATCTCAACCTAAGCATTGAAAACACATACGAAGTGTGATGGGCGGGGGCGTAAAACCAATCCAAAGCATAATCCTTGAGACTTTTCGGGAAGAGCTTGGTCAATGATTTATCATTATTTGCCAAGTCTAGACATGTAGCATAGAAAGCTTTGATGTGATGCAAAGAGTAGACAATCTAGTGTTTTGAGCATGACGTTGAGTAAAAGACGTAGTATGAGGAGCAGGTGTAGGAGACAAAAGAATCCATAGGCTGTGCAGGAATGTTCATAGTAATCTGAGTAGTAGTATGTGGTGCCACTATAATAGGTATACTAGGTATAGGCAACAATGTAAAAATAATCGATGTAGGCACATGTGTATAAACTATAATCAGTAGTAGCGGTAGCCTTGTCACCTAATGTAGAATGTGAGCCTTTGATTGGCAAGCTATGAGCATTCAAGGGGTCATTTTCTATATGTACTTCCTCAAACGTTTGATTTCTTAATTAGCTAACTTTGCTCCTTTCTAGCCACATAGATCATTGCATCAATTTCTTTAGGTTATAGCAAAAGATATTTGATGAAGGCAGCTATGGCATGTTCATTCAGGGTAGTACCATTGGAAACAAATTCATTGCTAGTATTGTTACCACAAGCATGCCAACACAAATATTGTCATTCACAACATGTTCATTATAAACATTGGCATCACAATTGTATTCAATAGAAGTATTAACATTATTTGCATCAATAAAAGGAACACATATATCATTAACGACCAACATTTTGTTTTTCAAACCAGCATGAGATTGAACTAATGGAATTCAAACCAAGTCTATATACAAACCACTCAATCTAGCACTTCACCTAGTAGGTATAGTTGATCTAGCTTTCTTAATTGGCATAAGATGGAAATATACCAAACATTTAAGAATCTGGGCTGACGATATAAATCAGATCTGAACATACATGAAAAACATACCCGAGGGTAAAGAAATGGAACTCTAAGAAGAAACCCTAGGTTGTGTAGTTGAAGGAAGAATTTGGGAAGGCTAGTATTTGAAAATTGATCCATAATCATTAGGTTAATGCAATCATATGCTACAACGAGCTGAATATAGGAAAATAATTTACAAAAAGTGCAGAAATAAGGGCCCTACACCTGTGAATGCAGGTCAGTAATATGCTAAAAATAAAAAATCTCATCATCGAAGCAGGCTATGTAATACTCATTTACGATCTTGAGATCCCAACACGAGAGTTGACTGGGAGTCTACATCAAGCCTTAAATTGGAATACATAGCATATTATCACATACATTGATGGCATATAAGAGAGTCAACTTCAGTATTGCAAATGATACCACAACAAAGACATACCACTTGGCTAAGGATGCGGTAAATGGCAATCAAAACTATGAGTTGATCACTTTGCATGATGTCAAGAGTATGCTTCCAAATGTTCGATGATATGTTGCCTTAGAGAAACCAACCCATGTTCATTCATATCACAACTCTATATTTAAAAAAATTGAAATACCTTGTGCCAATGTCCATGGCTACTTTCTTCTACATTACCCAAGCTCTTGGGTGCTTAGAAATGTCCAAGTGAAGTCTCTCGTAGCCACATTCTTTGATCACTTTCATTTGCTTCTTTCCCTCTTATAGCCTCTTATATTATCATCACCTTAAGGATTTGACTAACTTCACCCTCTATCTTTCCTCCAACACTCAAAAACATCTCATTCTTCTAAGGCTCAAGACACAACCACATCCCCTCTTCAAAATTGTTTTTTTACACCTAAATTGTGTCAACATCCATGGTATTTTCAGAGTTTTGACTAGGTATCAGTCAATATGCGATTAATAATGCTATGCAAGTGGTAAAGGAAAACGATGATTTGATGGTTAATAGTGACATGCAAGGTTTTATCTTGTAGACACTCCTTTGTGACTGTGCCAGAACCCCAAGCATCTGCAAACGTGGCTGACCTTTTGACATCCACAACATTTTATAAACTGGATTAATGAAAGCGTAGAAGGCAGCTTTTTGACATCCAACAGCATCATCTTGGTGAAGCCTTGATTTTGTGTCTTCTACATGTCAAACCATTCGACATTGGAATCTGCGATTATACAAGTCCACAAGTTTTTTCAAATGGAATCTTGCTTTCATTTAAGACTTATCCTTTAGAGTGTTGCATCAGGCGTGTGCAAATAGTTGTTGAGGGGATGGGGGCGGGTTTAGAGTTAGTAAGGACTGCTCTGAATGATAGATCACAAGCTTGTGATTACACCATATCATCAAGCCACGTCGACTCCTTACCTATTGTTCCTTCTTCCCAAAACATTCATGGCATTGGCTTTCAAGACACCTTACAAGATGCCATTACAAATTATGGCCACAACCCCACAAGCTATAGATTTTGTTGTCTTGTCAAACGATTCTCAACTTAGGGCAATCAAATGGTGCAATAGAGTGAAATGACATCCAAGTTGCTTATGAGAAGCCCAAGATTACAAGCGCTTTCTATGAATAGACACGCTCCTCTTTATAATTGTCCTTGTATGGCTATTGACAATGGTAATATGAAGGTATGCAAGAGAAAAATCTAGAGGGGTAAGCATGTATTCTTATAACAATAACCACCAGTGAAGTCTCATTGGAAACTCCAACATTGCTGGTTAGGAGCGGGGTCCCAATCCACATAGAAGATGAAAAAGCTCCCTTGCTTCCCAATATTGATCAAAAGCTTTAGGTAAATGGCCACCATCATAAACCCACTCCTTCATAGGTACATTTTCATAACGATGTTATCTATAACGAGAAACTACCGCTCTAAACCTCTTCTCCATCTCAAAGAATCTATCCCTTACGACCGTGTGCAAACTTTGGTGGAACTTCATAGGAGATCACCTTGTTTCTTCTCTAATCCCTCTCTTCATAATCGTTTATTGTCTCCTCAGATGCCCACCCACACTTCTAGCAGCTCCTCCATCCCATGTTTCTTCAAAACCAAATATGGCTAGAACGATATGCAAGGAGGAACTCCCACCCAATGGACTTTCGACCCACCCCAACATTACCCTAGTCAAAGTAACCCCTACTCTTGAGTAAGTTTTGAATCCCAGTCACAACTAGAGTAGGTGTTTGGGACCCTCACCATCTTAAATGTTTATAATATTTTTGGAGACCACCATTCAGAATATTGCAAAAAGATATAAAAGAACATGGTCTCCATGGCCCATTGCTCCAAAACTGTATTCTCCACTTGGCTGTAATTAGTGAGTTAGGCTTTGCAAGTAATGGATGTCTTGTGGATAGCAACCGGTATCAACAATATAAGATTTCTGTGCTCGAGGAGGTTGTCTTTAAGGACCATGTCAAATGGAGATATATTGGATTCATTCAACAGAGGAATCAAGGAACACCTCTCTTGATGATACCTTCATTCCCTAAAGAAGGCTCACATGGACCCATCAATATTTGGGACCCTCACCATCTAAAATGTTGTTAACATTTTGGAAACCACCATTCATCATATTTATTCGGGAGTTTATTAAACATGGTCTCAATTTTGTGGATAGAAAACGGTATCAACAATATAAGATTCTGTGCTCGAGGATGCTTGTCTTTAGGGACCATTGTCAAATGGAGATCTATTGGATTCATTCAACAGAGGAATCAAGGAACACCTCTCTTGATGATACCTTCATTCCCTAAAGAAGGCTCACATGGACCCATCAATATTTGGGACCCTCACCATCTAAAATGTTGTTAACATTTTGGAAACCACCATTCATCATATTGGGAGTTTTGAAAGAACATGGTCTCAATGCCCCATTACTCGAAAGGACCAAAATTGTATTCTCCACTTAGCTCTAAGGAGTGAGTTAGTTTTTGAAAGTAATGAATCTGGTGGTCGCCTTTAAAGCTATGTCGAAAAAGATACACTGAAATCATCCAACAGAGGAATCAAGGAATACCTCTCCTCAAGAGACCTTCATTCCCTAAAGGAGGTTCACATGGACCAATCAATATCTGGGATGCTCACCATGTTAAATGGTAGTAACATTTTGGAAACCACCATTCGGAGTATTGGGAGAGACATAAACGAACATGGTCTCGATGCCCCATTGCTCCAGAATGGTATTCTCCGCTTGGCTGTAAGCAGTGAGTTAGCGTTTGCAAGGAATGATGTCTGGTGGATAGCAACCAGTACCAACAATATAGGATTACTATCCTTGAGGAGGGTCTTTAAAGACCATGTCAAACGGAGATGTGCTGAAATCATCCAAGAGAGGAATCAAGAAATACCTCTCCCCAAGAGACCTTCATTACCAGAAGAGGCTCTCGTAAACCCACCAAAATTCTTAGAAATAAGAACATGTGGTCCTAATTATGTGTTCAACCAAAAAATACCACTAAGGTTTGGAATCATTGTCCTAGCAAGGAACGTGAATTTGGGTAAAGTGGCGGCACCACTTCCCACTCCATCTAATCATGCTCGACAGAAAACACTACTTGGGTGTTGAGTTTCATCTCACGGTTCACCACAAATTGCACCCTATAATCGAAAATCTTTCTGTAAACTTCTGCAGGGCATTCATAGTAAACCTGCAGAAGTCATTATGGTGTCTATTATGGGAAATCGTAGGAGTATTCTGTGTTACCAATTTCCTTTAGGAGTAGCCATAAAAGTAGTGGAAGTTTGATCTTTATGTATGATGTTCAATTTTTGAGCTTCTAAGATGCACCTCCAAGTCTATGATGTATTACAGCTTGTAAGCTCCCATTCCTGCATTTGGAAATGATGGTAGTTTGGCATAACATTTTACCTTTGTTCCTATTCAATATAATTGAACTATTAGAAAAAAATAGTTGCACAATTAAGTCACCGTCATCAAATCATGAGGTCTAATCATAATATTTTATTTTTTATATATTGAGTATAGTTTACAAATATTCAAGGCTCATACAAGTAACTGATGAGACTAATACAACCTACTACTAAGCTCATTTTGAGTGACCACACTAGAAGCCAAGGATGGAAGACCAAGAGTCACGACTCACAACATAGATCCTTTAGAGAAACCACACTAGAAGTGAATGAAGGAAGACCAAGAGTCACTCCACATTAGATGTCACTTTAGGGATTTGAACTTGGTCTACACCATGAGAACCCGATGCTTCAATCAATTGAGCTCACCCACTTTGACAATATCTCATTATCACAAAATCGGTGATGAAAATTACAAAGGGGTCCCAGATATCCAAAAATATTTTATAATGCTCAAAACCAATCATCAAAATCAGAAAATAGAAGCCATAAGGGTGGTACTACAAGTCTCCCATTGGCTATGGTCAGGACCCTTTTATTATAATAACCAAGAAATAAACTATTATTAATAGCCAAACTTCACATCATAGTCAAAACAATATTGAACCCTAATCTAGAAGTTTTCCAAATTAGGGTTGCCATTGATCCAAAACTCAAGGGGGTTTTGGAAGTAAAGGACAAAATAACAATTGTGCCAGATAAAAATAGAAAAGCTATCTCTAAGAAGAGATGTATAATTCTTAAAATTATCTCTTGAAAGAGATGTATATATTGCTCAAAGACTGTGATTACAATAACTACCTCCGTGAGGAGATGTCTACCTTTCCCTTGCGGGTTACATATGCTTATATACTATTTTTAGAAATATGAAGAGGCACCTAGAAGAATGTGGAAGGTCACCAATCTCAAGGGAGATGAGGTGTTTCATCTTTTGAGAATTACATATGCAAAAATTTCGCGAATTTACTATTTTTAGACAACACTACGAAAATTGCATTTTGAGGCCTTTAGACATGGATTTCGGGGGTCAAACTTTTGAATGAGTTCTGCACCCTTCCATCATATTCTATGTGTTCCAAGCTTTCCATTGCATTTTGAATGAAGTCAATTGGAGCTACGATGCTGGAGTTATGGTTCCTAGAAGTTGCTCCACTATAATTGCCACCTGGGTGGTTGTCTAGATCAGCCATATCTAGTTTAATAATTGTATAAATCTACTTTGGCTATAAATATCCCTTTATAAGACTATAACGCCAATAATTAAAATAATCATAAGAGTTCTGCATAAAGTGGTATTTACAACTAACAAATATACATGACATAACAATACTATCTCTATGTCTATACATTTGCAAACCTTGGATAACAATAATGCATCTACTAATATCAACAACAAAAAAAATCCTGTTGTTGGAGCATGTCATATTTCTTGACATGATCCTCTTGGTCACCATAGTGTATAAGCCATCTCACATTCATGCGTTACCATATGCTCCTTTGCATTCATGTGGTGCCTCTGAATTTCTATGGTTGATTAGTTTTGAGGATGACCAATTGCGAAGGCCATTCTGTTGGCAATTTTAACCTGTACCTGCTCCGTAGTAATCTGATCACGACCTTCATTAACAATTCACTTACGGGTGTTAAAGATCTTTGGGAACGACTCTCGTGCTCAGTCCTTTAGCAACATAATCTCCTTTTAGTATTGCAATTTACCACCATTAGCCTTTGCCCACTCCATATTCAAAATACGGGTCTCCATGCTCCAAATTTTGACAAAAGTTACTCTTCCAGCCCACAAATTTTATTAATCATGGGCCAAGTAGCCAAACCCCCATATTTTTGCATTTTATCAGAGGACCCACTACTGCTAATAAAATTATTAAAAGCCCCCGACAAGCTATCTAAAGCCCGATATTGCACCATAAAATGTCTTAATCGGGGCATAAATGAAATGGAGTGGTTGACCTTGAAAGACATGAAGCTCCACCAAGGCCGGACATGTTAAGAGTAGGCGCCTTGTAAATCTCCTCGCAGAAGGTTTATAGAGCAACAATTTTTAGAGTGATGTAATGTCCCTTTTGGGCTCAAATTTGAGGAATTTGGATTTTCCCCAAAACCCTAATGGAACATTGCCGGAAATGATGACAACCACATGTAGAGAATCTGATTTTTATAACAACAATCTGATTTTATGCAAGAACTAGGGCGGTGACCTGTTTTAGGTTTACCAAACCCTAAGCAACCTAGGGTGAATTCAGATTTTTTGCCTTTTCCACACAAATTTTCAGAAATTCATCGACAACATGAAAATCTTGATGAAGTCATGCAAAATAAATGCTTCAACTATAAATTATAGACTGCTGGAATTAATTAATGCTCAAAATAGCTGAAACTTCAAAATTCCATATCCTCATAAATACTTGGAGAAAAAATGCAAATGATAGCTTAAAATTATCACAAAAATAATAGCTATACAATAAAATTAGAATTAGATTATTCAAACCATAGAAACCCACTAAAACGTGATTCCGAAATCTCCAAATGGGTGGATCAAGCTGGAAATGAATGTGGTAGCCCCAAAAAGGTGTGCCCTTGCTGAAATTTGTGCCCTAGCACTGATGGAAAACCTTGTTCTCAAATTTTGAATTTTGAAGCCCAAATGCGATTGTATGACGAAGCCACCAATGCAACATATGAGGGCTTTCGTCCCCAATAGGATCCAATGAGGGTTTTCGTCCTCAAAGGCTGAAAATGAGAGCTCAGTGCTCCAATTTCCAAAAGAGATGTGAATAATTCTCAAGATGATGATGCACAAATGAGCCAAGTGAACCCCTTATGTAGCTCATATGTGGTGCCAAATCTCTAAAACATGGTCCCCATAAGGACCGACCTCCTTGGGAGATATGTTTCTCCTTTGTCACAAGTATGCACTCCAAAGACCGACCTCTTTATGAAAATATAAATTCCATCTTCTTTTAATTTTCCCATTCCATCTTCTTTTTAATTTCTATATCCTTTTTGACTGACAAAAGAAATGAGCATTAAAAATATCTTTATATTAAGAATAATACCAAGTTTCTTGTAAAATGGAGAATTAACCGGGCCCAACTTTAAATATTATTAATTATTTTATTTTAGTAAAAGGGAACATTACAGTCCTCCCCTTCTAAATTTGCTTGCCCCTCAAGAAAATGCAAGCTCACATGCCCAAGTACCATGCCCAATAGATGAAACATGTTCTAGTGCTCAAAAATCCTGGATCCCATGCTGGTCAAATGGAAGGAGCTCTTGTAAAAACAAGCTCATACACCTGATGCCCCCTCTCATCAATGATGTTCTTTGGTAGCCCATGAGGTTTTAAAGCTGCCTTGAAAAAGAGATCAACTGCTGCTTCAATTCTGTCCTCTTCATCCTCAACTTCCAAAACAACAATAACAACCTCTTCCTTTGCACACTTAGCTGTACAAAAAACCTTCCAGCCTGCTGCAATCTCAGTCATGGGAGCAAAGCATTAGAGGAACAAATCATCAGCTTGACAAGCTAAAACAATTCCCAATGTGGACTCTCCAACTTTCATCCCAACCTTATCAACTATGGTGGAAGAACATCTTCTAACCACCATCATGACTGCAACTAAAATCATGAGATGTCTGTCAAAAATGAGGAAAACAACCTTATTGGTGGCAAGTGGACTCATGGCTGCCACGAAAAATACTTTCACTAACCTTTGGGGGTAGTAACACATCCTCCCATATCCCCTTCATGAATTGTTGGAGCTCTTTGGCATGAATCACCAAATTAGGTGCTAACTTACCACGCTTTTGTTGCGTTGCTCTGATTTTCAAGTTATCTGCCCCATGTGGCTCATCTTTGGTTTCTTCGTACTTCACATTTTTCTTCAATGGTATTCCGCTCTCAATAACAAACTAAGAAAGCACCATGCAGGGACTGTCCCAAAGTAGACCACTCAAGGAAAGTTACCTTGCTGTAGCAAACTGCTTAACTGTCCAAAAATGACTGTTTGAGGCTGCCAAGAAAGTGTCCTGGGCTGCATACTTGCTTGTTGTCTTTAGTTTTGCACCGATGTCGTCAATCTTCTCCTGCTTCATCTTCCACTCGAGGGTTGAAAAGCCTCTATTTTCTTGCAAGATGAAACCACATGTGAACACCAACTCATCATTCTTTACGATAGTCATCTTCATTTTCAGCTGTAGCTGTATTATTTGCTTGGGTGAAGAGCAAACTCAGCTGCTCTTTCTTCTTCATACATGTACCTGCACATGGGACAAACTTATTAAAGGAAACAAGGGTTTCCATCTTCACTACTTCATGCCTTATAGACATGATGGCCAACTCTTTCTCTTTGCTTGCAAACAACTCATAATCTACGCACAAGTGATGGCTGTCCAATAATACAATCATGCTGTCCAAATTACAGCTGTAATCACATATTTTGTTCAAAATTAAAATGATGGTGGATGGAATCCCTCTTATGACAGCTGTCAGCATGATGCTTTTATTACTCCCTTTCAATGAAGTGGCTGGAAATTCTTCTGCAGTTGACAACAAAATGGAAAGGGGACTGGAAATGTTGGGGACAACAAGTGAAAGGAAGATACAACAACTGTCATACTGAAAATCCTTCATGAATCTCCTAAAAAACTATATAGTGGGAGTTGGGAACAAGTCAGTTATTGACTAAAAATGCTCTGAAAGGTTGGAAACTATCATTTCTCATGACTATTCTCTTTTCTGTGGCGCCAAACAAACATAGCACAAAACCTAGGCAGTCATGAGATAAATCTCCCTCATTTAACCGGTGAGGCTCCTGTGTCAGATTTGTCAATAAAAATGTGTTATTATCTATCAGGGGTTTTACTTTAACCACTTAGTTCATGAACCATAACTAAGAAGTTCTGCAGCAAGTAAGTAGCTGTTCAAGAAAGGAAGTATTTTATAGAAGAAGGAAGTAAAGGAAATACAGAGAAGAAATGGGGAAGATGTGCATCCCAATTAGTAGATAGCAGAGCTAATTGCATGCACATAGAAGAAACTTAATAGATATGAACACAAAAAATTATAAAACAAAGGCAGCTCTAGATTCAGATCTAAAATAACACAAAGTCTATTAAGAGATCTAAGATTAAAAGTAAGAAACACAGTACACCGTGACACAAAGTTCTCCGGAAACATGCTCCTTTGTATTCCTTTGCTCCAAGTTGCTCTCAGGGGTTCAACACAAAGTCTAGAACACAAGATTGTTGCTTACAAATTCTGATCATTAACCGAAGGTTCTTCCTCTACTTATAGAATGTAGAGGGGCAATTACAAGTTGGAAGCTTTAGTTGAACTGACACATGTGGAAGTCGGAGGAAAGAAACAACTGGCAATCTCCATCTTGGAATTCCTCTTTGCATGACATGTATGATTTGCAACTGAAAATAGAACCTTCTATTTTGCACGTGCCACCTATCTCCAAGTAGTTGACTTCTTCAAGTAATGACTTTTAAACCAATCACTTAAGTTGTATAATTTAATTGATCGCTCAATTACTTTGTCGGAGGAAAGAAGAAGGAAGAGGAAAGCTGCAGTCTTGTCCTTTTTCATGTCTGCATGTAGCTGATTCTTTTGCCTTTGATTCTCACCAAATTGGATCTGGGAGCTGGATTAGACTAGATCTGGAAAGCAAGCTGGATCTGGAAACAACAAGTTGGATCTTGGATCTGGATTTGGAACAAGTTGGATTTTTCCTTCGCCTTGTCTTCTCTTTTATCCTTGAAGCTTTTGCAGTTCTTCTCCAGTACATGCATCAATGCAATGGTTTGCCGTAGATAACTCATCATCCTTATTTTTAATTGCATATGAGCAATTAAAATTTTTGGAAAGCACTCTGGATGAATAAAAATTCAATGAAGGTTTCAATTGGAAGATAGGAGTATTTGCACAAGATCTTGGAAGGAATTTTCCACGCACCGACTTCTTCACGGGTTGCATTCGAAACAAGAGGATGAAGCCTTTGTGCCAGAAGCTTTTGCAACTATGAGATCTGGATGCATATGGATTTGCATTTGGATTTGCATCTGCATCTGCATCTGCATCTGGATATGGATCTGTACCTGCATAACAAACTCTGGCAACTGGGCTGTGGATGGAAAAGATGCAACTCGAATAATTCCACTGCTTTAATCTACACGCATGAGTTAAGTTTTTCCTGCACGCATGATTGAAGTCTTTCCTGCTCTGGATCTATCTATCAATTCAGCAAGAGGTTCCGAGCCTAGATTTGTGTCTCCAATATCTACAAATTTAGAAGTGATGCATGACTCCGTTGTGCTTTCTTTTTCATCTTTCTTCGCCATAGCTTTGTCTATCTTTGTCTGAATAATTCTTTTTCTTCTTACTTGGCCGGATTTCTTCAAAACTAGTGTAGATCTGGATAATCTTCAGATTCGGAGGAAATATTCAATGTATTGGACATTGATATAAGTTCTTTTTCTTTTGAAAAACACCTGTAATGAATTCCTTAGCACCTGTAACACTTATGCAAACAATTATGCAGACAAAGATCAACCTCCTTCAAAGCATGTGCCAAATTTGGAAGCTTTTAGCCTTGTTGCCACCTTGCCACAAAATCCTTCTTCAAATGCCTTGTTGCCACCTTGCCTGAGCAAAATCCTTCTTCAAATGCCTTGTTTCCACCTTGCCTGAGAAAAATCCTTCTTCAAATGCCTTGTTTCCACCTTGCCTGAGCAAAATCCTTCTTCAAATGCCTTGTTTCCACCTTGCCTGAGCAAAATCCTTCTTCAAATGGGGGCGCACTTTTCCTCTTGGCTGCAATTCTTTACCTGTGAATTAAATAATTCACCCATATGGCTGCCCATGCTTATATAACCCTCACAATTCTATAATTAATAATTGCCCTAACAATTAAAGGCAATTAATTAATTAAAAATCAAGCTCTTCTCTTTTAAATATAGCATGTTTAAGGACAGCCATCCAATCAATTAAATTAATTCAATTTAATCATCCACACTTCACTTCACTTAAGCTTCACAGTGTGCTTTGACCATAGCCATTGAAAATAGGAATTAATATAATCATTTAATACTTTAAAAAGTATTAATTCCTTCTCAAAAGGGGCTGCATTAAATAAATTAAATTTATTTAATTTTGGAATTCTATTTTTAAATTCCTTATGTCCACTTCCCTTTGTTGACTTTTCCACAAGCTTGGGTGCCAAAATTGGGTGAATAAATATTAACAAATATTTATTTAATGCATTATTATTCACCCAAGGTGGGTCGCACTTTTTTGCACATATAATTCTATTTTTAAGAATTTTTCATAATGGGATTTTTTACCCTGCAAGGCAGTGCCGGAAATCCCATGATCCACTTAAGTGATTTGACTTTGACAATGAGATTATTTACCATGCAAGGCAGGCAATAAAATCCTGTGATTTCACTTAAGTCACTTTTCTTTTATTTCACCATGGGAATTTTTACCCTGCAAGGCAGACAATAAATTTTCGCCTGCCTGCTGCCTCTAATTTTCCCACTGCAGCTTAAGTGAATTTTATATCACGGGAAAAAGTACCCTGCAAGGCAGGCAATGAAATCCCACCTATGCCTGCCGCTTGTATTTTTCCCATTGTAGCTTAAATCCTTTGTTTTCCAAAAATGCGCCCAACCCCGCAGGGGCTTTTCTGTGCACGACTTCACTTTTTCCCAGTGATCCAGACCTCTGATGGTGACTTCCTCTGGGCATAATGTGCGTATATGTTTTCCAGCTGCTCCAGGCCAAAAATCGGGCTTACCTCGGCAAAGGAATTGTTCTAGAGAAATTTCACAGAAAATGAAATGGGAAAACACAAAAACACGAAAAATTGCCAAAAGTCACAAATAAAGCCCAAAACTTATTCCAAGTTAAAACCCTTCTGATACATAGGAATAATGACATGTTCAATCATAACAGAGTTAAAACGGAGCGCAAATAGCCTCATACGGGGCTCAAAATAATTAAATACAAATTTTCCGCAGACAAATCCCGACGACAAAATATAACAATTTTGGGCATCTGGGTATTTGGCGAAAAAGGCTAATATGGCTCTTTGGGAATATCTTGATGCAATACAAGAACTTTCAGGCAATAAAAACATAGAACGACCCATTATTTTAAAAGTACGATTTTTTTTTGGATAGGGTAGTCACAGATTTCAGGATGAAATTTTAGCGCTTGTTAGAGTCATGGACACCATTAACATTGCTTCTTATAGGTTGCTGTTCTAAAAATTCCAGCCAGCTGAAAATCAACATTAGCAACCAGCAAAGCTCTTTTCTCATTCGTATGCATCTCAACATGGTCTTCTTGGAACTCCACCTCAAAACTGTTTGATTTTTCTTCTTCCTGTTCATGCCCCATGATTTCTTTCTTGACCTTTTGAGGTGTTGATGTAACCGCTACCTTAGTTGGTTCTTTTTCTTCTTGTGGTCTAGGGTTTAACCCTAGCATCTCCATTCATACATCGGTTATTCCTTTGATAGAACCCTCAATGGTGGAGAGTGTCTCTTTTCCCAAGGCACGATGAGGACCCACCTGTGGCGCTTGAGATCTAGGCTCGGGCCTTGACCTACCTTTGCTGGCTCCTATGAATTCTGCAAGTGAAATGGCATCCCGAATCTCCTTTGGAAGATCTTGATAATCCTCATAGCTAGACACAATGTTATGACCCACTAAATGTTGTGTTTCCATCGCCAAAATGACTTCTTCCTTTGGTAAGAATCTAAGTCGCTTATCCATGTTTTCTCTCCTGAGTTAGTCAATGTATTCCTTGTCACCGTTTTGCATGAATACCCTCAGGCTGGGAAGATCAATGCTTTGATACCAATGTAATGTCCTGTTTAGGACTGAAACTAAAAAAACAAGGAAATAGAACAAATTTCAATTGAGAGTAAACTGATTTTTACAACAGCCAACCAAAATATATTATAAACCCTAGCAACGAACTGTATTTGCATTTTTTAGGGCATCAAACACCCTCCAAACACGCTGAAAATGAATGCATAAATATTAAATTCTCCAAAATATTATACTAAAAAAATGGAACAAACACCAAGCAAAAACACTCCAAAGTATATTCAAATTTGGAAATTCTACACAACTGCAATTAAATTTATGACAACAACATTACATCTCACAACAATAGCTGGAAATGGAGATTCCAAACCCCAAAAATCTCATGAAAGTGTGTAATCAGTCTCTAAACTTATGAGGAATATGAATATCAACTCCAAATGAAGAAATGTGCCCTAGATGGCACCCAACCCCACCTTCAAACAAGTCACTACCCTAGGAGAGGATCTATAAATTACTCCAGGATAAAATCCTTTTTAAAAATCTGCAATATCAATCCTTTTGAAGTGCTTTGGAAACCTTGGAATGGAGAATCTCGAATAAATTAAAGAGTTTTTGTTCTTCAATCAAGCAAGGAAGGGTTTTGTCCTCCTTGTTAGCCACACCAATGGATTTTCGCCCTTAAGTGGAAGTGATTGAGCAATCAACCCAAAAACCATGCAAGTTATAATATTTTTGACAAGAGATGATGATTAAATGAGCTAGGAAAACCCCATATATAGCGAATATGTGGTGTCAAATCTCTAAAACATGATCCCCATGAGGACCAACCTCCTTGGGAGATAGGTTTCTCCTTTCTCTTCAAGCATGTACTCCAAAGACCGACCTCTTTATGAAAATATAAATTTCTTATTTCTTTTCTTTTCCCCCTCCATCTCCTTTTTATTTTATTTTTATCTTTTTTTGCCAACAAAGAAAAAGAGTACTAAAAATACTTCTATATTAATAATAATATTACGTTGTCACTAAAATAGAGAATTGACCCGGCCCAACTTAAAATATTATTAATTATTTTATTTTAGAAAAGGGGACATTACAAGCGACCATGGCCTCCTTGCTTCACTCAGATAGTCCACCGACCATCTTAGATTTTACAATAAGCTTGACCTCTATTTTTGCTCCCAATTACTTGCTGGTCCGGATGACTTTAAATTTAGCCGCTTCATTGATATTCGTAGGTTGTAGCCTTGGTAAATACATTTTTACCTCGAATAGTAGCATTGTCCTCCAAATCCTCTACTGCATCGCTTCTAAGGCATGATCACTATCACTTTTTGCAAGTTCCTTATCCTTGTTTTCCAAATTTTTAGGCACTTCCAATGCTTTCTTATCATACTCCACCTTTTGGGTTCCTTCCCAATTCTTCTCCTTTTGTTCAACAAAGACACAAACATGTAGAGGAAGAGCCCTTGCCATTGCAGTGATAGTAGAGAGAATGGTAGGGCTAGTAAGGGCAGCAGTAAACCAAGTGAGAAAAAACAAGGTAGGGAAACTATAGAAATGGGGTGATGGAAATGCAAATTGAAAGTATAAAAAGGTAATGAGGTGATAATCTTGAAAGGAGGCATGGGGAGGATAACAAGAGTATTTAGAGGAGGAGCCCCTAGCCATTACATCGATAGTAGAGAATGGGAGATAGGACTAGTAAGGGCAACAATGAACAAAGTGAGAAAAAGGTGAGTAGAGAAACTATGGAAATGGGGTGATGGAAATGCAAATTGAAAGTAGAAACAATGGTAAGGAGGTGTTAATCTTGAAAAGAGGTGTGAGGAGGATAACAAAGGTGCCACCTTAGTTGGTAAGTGAGAGAATAAATGGGATGGAATGAATTTGATCGCTTCAACATTCATTCTTTGTCATGGCCATCATGCGAAGTGATGCCTTGGGAGTGTAGGAAGATTTACATTTCGGAATTTTCATTTCTAATTTTGTGTGCCTTTGGATAATCAACCCCCTTTTAAACCTAGGGATGAAGGTGATTTTGGTGATGGCATAAGGGAGGGGTGCCTAGGCGATCCGTTAGGGAACAATAACACTATCCTTAGCATAAGAACTAACATCTCAAAGGTAGTGGCTTCCATGGGCAATGGAGCTAACACCAAGTCTATTCCTCTTCATCGTAGCATATTTCTTGTATTATAAGTCCCTCTAAGCAAGCATAAAAATCCAAGTCACCCCCTTGGGCCTCTTTGCTAGTCACTTTATAACTGCAATCCATCCTCGAAGCGCGTTTAGCTAATAGATCTGCCACTCCATTTCATGAGTAATATTAAAGATGTAGAATCTTGTAAATTTGCTACTAATTGTTCTTTAGTCCTCATCAAAATTTCTGAGTTTCCAATCCTTGGGGGTTTTGGAAATAGTTAGCTAGAATCTAAGAGCCCATTTCAATATACGCAGAGTTCAGATTTTTCTTTTGGGCTTGCAATAAGCCTTGTTGTATTCCCATGGCCTCCATTACATTACTTGATTGTATTCCGAGTTCCTTGTAGTACCACATGACGGTTTCCCCACTTGAGCCACGAATAATATCACTAGCTTTCACTTGGCCTGGGTTCCTCTTAGACATTGTGTTGGAATTTATTTTAAACCGGCCCTCTTCCAAAGGCTTACATTTGCCTTGACGATTCACTTAGCTACCCCCTTATTGTGGACTTCTTATGGTCCTGCAAGATAGTTTATATATTAAGACATCCTCCTAGATTTTGGCATATATTTAGTTTCTTCCATAAGCATTGTTGGTTTCCTTTAGATTGTCCAGGATTCTGCTGGACACCTAAAAAATTATATAGATTGATTTTGGAAGAATTGTGGACTTCTTATGGTCCTGCAAGATAGTTTATATATTAAGACATCCTCCTAGATTTTGGCATATATTTAGTTTCTTCCATAAGCATTGTTGGTTTCCTTTAGATTGTCCAGGATTCTGCTGGACACCTAAAAAATTATATAGATTGATTTTGGAAGATTTGTCTATTTCTTTCCAACTATATCTGCCATCAAAGAAAGGAAGGGCTGAGTTGGCAAGTCAAACGAAGAGCCAAAGATTGAAAGGGGCATTTCTTCACACAGGCTCTTGACATCAATGAAAACCTTTGAGCATTCGGTAAAGAATTGGTACCAGAGTTTCCATAGAGTCCAAGTAAAATTAGAACGGAGGAGATGATCTTTTGTTTCCTCTTTGTGAAGGCTTAGGCAACATTGAACAGGGACACAAAAGCCCTCTTCTTCGAGGCATATGAAGCAATACGAAGGGCCTCAAAACCCCCTCTTTTGGGGGTTTCATCGAGTAAGGAACCTGTCATGCATTGTTAACCATGCAAAAGTATTTATCTTCTGCCATCCTTGTGGCTGCTAGATCTTAGGGCATATTTATTTTTCATGTTGGGCTAAAATAGTGTCTCGGAGGCATTTGTAACCTGATTTGATTGAAAAGTAGCCCATACCCTTCCAACCCCATCCCAAGGAGTTTGACTGATTGATCCTAGCATATTTATTTTTCATGTTGGGCTAAAATAGTGTTTCGGAGGCATTTATAACCTGATTTGATTGAAAAGTAGCCCATGCCCTTCCAACCCCATCCCAAGGAGTTTGACTGATCGATCCTTCCAGCACATTACAAGGCCATTGCAAAATAATTTCTAGAAGTTTTTAGAGCCCTTCATCTCCCTATCTGGACTTTCTGCAATACTTTTCCACTCAGTGATTGAGGCCCCAACCGTCCTATGTTCTGAATTGATGGACCTTTGACCATTTATGCCCCTACATGAAATTTTATAGAGGAAGTTATTCAATGGGGCTGTTGCTCCCAAGCATCATCCTAGAATTCAGCCTGTTTTTCATCTTTGACAATCCAGAAAACCATTATAATGACTCTAGATCTAACTTGAAACAAGCCCTTATAGTGGAGACTTATCCATCAGTTCCAAGTTTGGGTTACTCGTTGCTATGGATATTTCCTAGACATTTCTTAGTGAAAATTTGGCTCCAAAATTGTTCTAGGTCTCGACACCATCTCTAGTTAAGCTTGGCTGCCATGGCTTGATTGTTGGTAGCACTTTTTTTAAGCCCAGGCCTCCATGATCTTTGGGTTGGCAAGCCCTGTCCCATCAAAGCGAAGTTCCATTTCCTTTTCTCCAATTCCGCAACCAACAATGACTGTCAAATTAGCTTATCAATCAATTTTAGGATGGCCTTTGGGGCTGCCACAACGACAAAAGTTTAGACGGGCATATTGCTTTAAGGATCGATTTGACCAAGTCAATTTTGCTAGTTAAAGTGAACAATCTGCTAGTCCAGTGGGACATCCTGTCTTCATTTTGTTGAGTAGCGATCTCCAAGTTCCTCTTCTCAGGGGGTGGGAAACAAGGGGAGATCCTGATGTAGTTAAGACACAGAGAAGCTTTCTGGAAATGAATGATCTCCACTATTTGGTTTTGGATTCTTCGTTCAGTGTTAAAGATGACCAGTTAGGATGTATGAGTGTTAAAGAGCTGTCCCGAAGCCTTCAAATAAGGGTTTAGACATTCCCTTAAGTCCTTGGCTTCACCCAACTTAGCTTCTCCTGTCATAGCCATGTCATGGACAACTTGTAAACGTGTGAGATGGCTAAGATTAATAGTCACCTTAACCCCACTGATCCTGCCCTTCATGGTGTTTTATCGTCACCAACATGCTCAAATGCCCAGAGAATCTGGGACCATTGCTTTAGATTCAAGATGCCCCAATGATACGATGTTAATGCTGGATCTTTTATTGTTCATGGTTGTTTTTCATTTCTCAGGGTTTTATTTCTTCTGAATTTAATTGTGCTGGTTTTCTTAATCTTTTATGTTTGCTGGTTCTCTTAGTTTATTCTGATTCTATTTTGTTTCTCAATTTATCTTTGATATCTTATTGAGTTCACGATATGTGGACACTTGCCTATTCTTTGTGATTGCTTTACTTGGGGTGATTTCATTTCGGGACGTCATTGTTTTCAACTTGCCTTCTGTCCTCGAGTTATAATTGCTGGCCACATCTAATCTCATGTTTGGGGTGCCTTAATATTTTATTGGATATATTGGGTTTTCGTGTTTATCTTTAACTAGAGGGTGGCACCTGTCACCTATTTGTTAGCGATTTTTTATTTATTATATTTGTTCTCTTGGGTTGCTCTTTATATTCATTGCCCTCCATGAAACTACGGTAAACCACGTTTTTTGTTCTTGTTAGTTCTCTCTCATGGTTTTGGCCTTTGGAATTACTTTTACCATTTTTTTATGCTCACAATATCATGATGGTGTGACAAGTGTCGTGTTTTTGGTTTTGGTTAATCAATGCTTTCTCAGTGGTCTCTTGCTTTAAATGGGTTCTAGGATTACAAGATTGCGACAGGTGTCAACATCTTGTGACTCTGCTGCTCGGATTGCTTTGAAGGTTGCTTCGGTGTTGGTTTATTTTCTCTCCATACTCTGTGAGACAAGATCGGGCCATGGCCCACATGTTATATCTCATTGGCCCTGGTTCTGGTTATTAAGTATTTTCATTTGGGTGGTTTAATAGAAACACATGATTTAAAATCTTGGGTACAGTGATCAAGATAAAACTGGCAGTAATAATTTTCAAAGAATTAAATGTTATAAAGTCTTCAAGGAAAAAATGGCCAATGGATTATAAACATGAGAGCCATGATGACAATTCTCAGTGTGTTTGTTAAGAGTGAAACGAGACTGCTCTACATTTTATTGGTATATGCTTTCCGGTGTCAAAGAAAGTAGTCAGAAAAGTCGTACCATTAGTGTTTAGTTGAGGATGGTGCCAAGGAAGATCTAGCAACCAATGGAAAGAGAGCTCAAGGATACAATGTTTACCCTTTAAATATGAAGTCACAACAATTATAATCAGTTGTACTTCTACTTCAGAGATGTAAAGAAACACAATGATTATATGGAGGATTTTGACGAGAAAACAGAGGAAGTGTGTAAAATCCGAGCATCTAATTTGGATAGAGAAGCAGCCAAACTCTGAGTTTTTCTATAGCGCGAGCCCATTCTTGATATATGTCAGCACTGTGAGGAAAGAAACCATAAGCTCCATGCAGCCAGTGGAAACATTGTAGTGGATCTCATGGGTTTTGCCATTAGACAGATGTTGAAGTTACCAGAGCCAGATTTTAATTATAATTTTGTGTTAGTTGCGCAGATGGTATAATTTGTATGAGATGTTGAAAGCTTGGTCAGTCAGCGAGTTGGGCGGATAAGGCAGATATGTCTTATTTGGTTCGTTTGTTTAGGTCTCCCATCAGAGAGGCCATGGTATTACTGGAAATATTGTATGGGAAAGATGAAATGGAGCTCGTGGACGTGCTTTGGATCCCTCTGCAGCAAGATATCTGGGAAAGGGGTAAGTTGCCTAACTGGGGTGAACAAAATTCCTTTAATCTTGTTAAATGGATTCAAGAATGCAATACAAGAGGGAATTTTGTTATGGCTTCTCATTTCATAAATTGCATTCGTTATTCCTTAACATTGAATCCTTCTTTGTTTTCGAATGGACACCTCATTATCAACATCAAATCCATTTAATATGCAGTATATTTTGCAGGCATAGGCATTATAACTCACATACCTTTATCTATAATTTCTTTATATCCAAAGTTTACTTTGTAGTTCATGGTGTTCAGTGTCCTGGAATCTCTTGGCCATTGATAAATTCCTTGAAGTTTTTAGGAAGTTGGTTTTTTTACAGTTACGATACTCTCATTAGGATTGAGGGATTTTTAATCCCATACTCTCATTAGGATTGAGGGATTTTAAATTCCATATTATGAACTCTCATTCTATGTGCTTGATGGCTTAGTTATTATGGAGGTATGCTATCATTTGTCTAATGGTGTTTTCAGAACCTTGAGAAAGGATTTTAGGAAATTTTCCCAGTTCCCTGTCATTGAAAACAAAGAAAATGAAGTTCATTCTTATAATTTCCATACAATAGAGTATTGGAGGTGGGATCCTTTTAAAAACTGTTCATAGGTATTTAGAAGCCGTAAAACCTAGATCATGAGTATTATCGATATGCAGTTGAATCATGGGTGGTTATTAAAAAGCTGCCTCAAGGCAGGAAGGTAGGTAAACTCTCTAAGCATATTACTTTGGATCATAATCAAGATTCAAATTTGCCCACGAGTTAGACCATAAGCAAATAGACACAACATTGCAGGGGCCAGAGATGTCTTCCACAGGGTATGAAAATGATGATGAGGATATGCCATTGTGGTATCCAAATAATCTTGTTAATCCACCTTCATTTTCACCTCCTTCTCATAGTATTTCTGGGCAACCTCAAGTAGCTATTTTAGATGTGGACATTGTTATTTCTGAAAAGATTCCAAGTAGCGGTGTCTTCAGAAAAGAGTATCTCAGATAAAAAATAACCACTGCAGGTCATTTCAGGGATGTGTTATCTGGAGTGCTGATGAAGTCCAAAAGTGACTTGCACTGTTGCCTCTTCATGTCTCTCTTGCATATTCCTTCTTTTGTGTAATTTCATATTTCTTCATACATATTTAACTATGGTGTACCAGATTTTTCCATCGGGACATCTCAGTTTGTGTGACTCATCTAATTGAAGAGAGCAGCTTGAGGTTGAAAGGAAAAAGGAAAAAATAAATTGATACGATTATTGTTGTAGAACCAGAGGTTACTCTGAAGTATGAAGACATGAAAATTAAGAGGGTAAGAAAACATAAAATAAAGGGTGCTAGGGACGAAGTCATTGTAACTAAGGAACACACTATTGCTATCCTTTCCCACATAAAGAAGGAAAGACCCTGTGTCGAGAAACAAAACTGTCAATGACTATGCAAAGGGAGCAGTGCAAGATGAAAAGACAATTGAGGAATTGAAGCAGTATGTGGATATGTTCTTGGTTAAAGTTCTTGTGCGGCAAGTGCTTTTTGAAGTAGAGGAGATTATGAATTTGTTGTTTTTTTTTTTTACAGTTGCATTAGAATTTGCTTCAAGAGCAACACAAGAACAAATTGATGTCAAATGTGGGAAATTGTTGGAGGTTAAAAACTTGATGAGTTTTGTTGAAGAAACTAAAAAACAATTGGGCCCTAGTGCATCTGATCTCATTACATTTTATGAATTTGAATCGGTAATGGTAAATGATTTTGTTTATAATCATTTGGATGAGATATCTTCTAAGGAGGAAACAATTGAGAAATATTGGAGTTTCGTTGAGAAAGCTAATTATTGATAACAAAGTTCAAAAGGGCGTATGGGCAGTGGTTGTCTATTGAAGAATTTAAAGAAGTTTTTTCCTCTGCACTCAAGGCTCTTAATCAAGAGGTAATTGATTCGAAGACTCTGCCATAGAATTTCTTGAATGAAAATACAATTGGGCTAGCTAAGAAGGTAAAACATACTCGAGTGTTGATGGAAGAAATGAATCAAACCGTCCCAGGAATTCAGAAGCAACTGCCAGTCACAGAGAAGGAACTAGGGGAGTCAATCTTCATTAATTTGTCTTATGTGACATCTGAATCCGATTGTTGCAAAGTCTTGGCTAAGGGTGAATCTAAATGCTATGCAAAACCAATCTTTAAAGGTCTTGCTAAACACATTTGTATAGGTGTTGTGTTTTTAAGTTTGTTGGATAGGTTAAATGGTTTGTGTTCCAAGTGTCAACTTATTTATATCATGTTGAACTCAATTGTAAGTGAGTGGCGGCAGAGGCAGGCCTGTGGGAGGCCGCAAAAAAAATATGTTTCTATTTTGACCCACTGAAGACATTCTATGGTATTTTAATTATAGAAGTACAATCATCAGTTATCTTTAGATTTTGAATATTGTATTTTAACTCAATGCTTGTGTATTTGATTTTGGGTCGTGCTTTTTTGGATATATCTGTTTGCTGTTGATTACAATCATCAAGGTGAATTTCAAGAATAGATTTTCATAGGGTTCATTTTGTTAGAAAATTTAAATTGTTGAAATTCATTTACAATATTATGTAGTTTTGAGAGTGATTTGGGCTTGTGCTGTTTAACTTGACAATTATGAAATAAGCAATTTGTAATTGGGTATCCTTCTTTATAGATTTGGATATGTGTGTTTTCTTTATTGAGTGGGTTTAAGTGTCATGAGAATTGTGTTTCCGAGTAAAAATACCTCTTGTTATTAAAAGGCTTTATGGTTGATAATATCAATTTTGTGGATTTTCTATCTTTTCCAATATCGTTTAGCAGCTATTACATAAAAACCTCAAGAGTGGTCATGTTAGGATTTTGGTGTGCGTGCTCCTTGGATCAGATTAATTTTGGTTTTATCTTTTATTTTCCTTTCCTTTAGTAGGTTTAGCTAATCTATACCAGAGTCGAGTTATTTAGGCCCAAAATGGGAGGGTTTTCCACCCCTTATCATGTCCGTGTCAAAACACAAGACAACAGGTTCCTTTTAATAAATCTGCCTAGATCTTAAGCAAGGATGATGAAAAAGTAAGGGGACATGTGATCTCCCTGTATAAAGCTTCATTGAGAGATGGATAGGCTCGATGGGGAACCATTTATTAGAACACAAAAAGAGGTAGAGCTTATGAAGCTCATAATTCATTCCACCCACTCCTCTAAGAAAGCACTAATGAAGCTTATGAAGCCCAATGAAATCATAATTTGCCTTAGAAAGCACTAATTATTGCTATTGTAACATTTGGCTATATCCAACTTAATAAACATAACTTTCTCCTTAACTTTGTGCATAAAATGAACCTCCTCCCGAGCCATTACTACTATTAAAATCTGCCAGTCTGGAGCAAAGCCCCGTTCCTCAGACATATGTAGCCAAGGCAATCTTTTGTTCATTGTACCATGAGCTTGATTATTATTTTACTATTACACGAATCACTATTAAGGGAATAAGAATGCCTAAAGGATTTGGCGGACTAACTTAATCACACTTTAACTCCTCCACCAATGATTTATAAGTTGTTATAATTGTTTTCCTTTCTAAAAGAAATTCAACTTCTGTACTCTAAAAAGTCCTCAGATAAAATGAGTACTTTAAAACTAAAATCTACTTTACAAACCCTTCCTGATATAACTTGCATATACCGTGCAAGACAAAACATTAGTTGAACATGGAATAACCTTGAAGCCCACAATGATTATGAAACTAGTTGTATACTTCCATATGACTCATCAATCAGATGAATTCTGCAGGGCATAATTGCAGCAATACCAAAAGAAATTTACATGGTATAAAGTTTGATGATATTTCTGTGCAATTGCTCTTTTGGGATTGCCCAAAATAAGCATCTACAGGAGGGTCTTTTTTTGTATCATCCCTTTTAGAAAGCACGTACAAATATTTGTTGGCTGGTATACCATAGTGTTTGAAACTAGTCTTGAAATGGCTTGTTTTGTGAAAAGTCTACTTATTTCTTAGATTTTCTGTGTCATTTAATGAACAATTTCTTTTTCAATGTCTTCACTCCAGGTTCTTGACATTGAAGAATCTGGGTAATGCTTTTACCAAACAAGGTTCTATGTTCTATGAGAAAGCTGTTCAGTGTTATCTTCAAGCAGTGGAAATCGACCGAAATGATACTGTTATCTGGAATCATTTAGGGACATTATCTTGTGCCCTGGGATCATTGAATATGGCACGAAGGGCTTTTGAAGGAGGACTAAATTGCAGTCCTAACAATTGTAAGAACAATATAGTCTCCATGGTCATGTCAGTTTTAAATAATTTCTATTTACTCAGAAAAATATTTTTTTGCTACTTAAGTATTATCATTGCTGCAAAATTAACAGCTTTTCAGCATTTGGTTTGTTCTTTGAAGTCTTTAAATCACTTATATCAACCTTCATGTAAATATATTAGCTTGGGTGGTAATTACACATTCCTTTTTTTAAATTTTGGCGCTCCAGAGCCCCTTAACTTCAGCTACCTTAGGAAAAAAAAAAAAGTTTATTTTATGCCAAATCTACTAGGCTTTATTCAGGTTTAGAAGTTGTTTGGTATTTGTGTCATTAAAACACCATATAATGTTCTTTGTATCAAACTATGTCTGTATCTATATTGAAAGAGTCTTGTTTGAGCTTAAGAAACTAAAAATGGACTTACCATTTTAATTTTTGTGATTACCTTACATCGATTCTGAGAAGGATTCTTAGTCCAAGCATTTATTTCTGTACTCAGGGATTTGTATGGAGAAGCTTTTAGAAGTTCTCATTGCAATTAGAGATGAGGTTTCTTGCCTTTCTGTTGCAAAAAATCTCCTCAAAAAATGGCCTTCACATTCTCGTGCTTCTATTGTTAAAAGTATGATTGAGGGGCCGCAGTCAACTCCTTTTGAAATACTTGGCATAGATAAACTGGAGCCAAAGCACATTGGTTTGTCTTTTTCTGAGAAGAGGAAAATGGTAGATATTGAAGACAATGATAACTGTCCGAAAAGAAGAAAAAATCAAGAGGTGAATTTGCATTTGCAGGAGGCATCATGGAGTGCACTTATAGATGCAATATTAAATGTCTTAAAGATGCCTAACAATCATGAACATGATATTGAAAGTGGGGAGGCAGGCTGTCATAGTGATTACCAAATATTGGTAAATGCTGATATTAAATTTTTGGTGAGGAACATGGCGATGAGTGATGTCAACCTAAGGTTGCAAACAGTGAGAATGCCCCAATCTTTTGCAGGGGATGGCATGGACAAAAATATGGAGGTGAGTGCAGCTTTAGAATGTAGTTCAAAGGTTTGTGGGGGCCCTTGTAAAGATAAAGGAACAGGCACACATGGAATTTGCAGGGATATGCCCATTATTGGAAACATCAGTGAAAGGACTTACCTTAATAAAGAAAGGGAAGTTTCTACAGATGAAGAACCTCCTCAGGAAAGACGTAGCACTCGCCTAGAGCGGCTTAGGACTCGTAAAAGTGAACGGGAAGAATCAGATCTGGAAAAAGGCAAGGAGCAAGCCAAACTTTTAAGGCAAATGCTCAATCCTTTTATTGTTTGTGACATAAGTCAGATAATTTTCTCCAAAACTGCTGATATTTCTGCTGTGGAGTATACTTCAAAGGTGGATAGAAATACAAACTCATCTGATTGTGATGATTCCCATGTGATTGAATTCCTTGTGGAAAACACAAGTAACATCGGTGTCTATCAAATTGGGGAATTGCTTCTAGAAAAGCTATCGGCAAAAAAATTGCCATACGAGGATAGCCTATATCGATTGCTGGAACTTGATAAAATAACAAGGCATTGGAACCATGATAAGACTCCTTATTGTAGTCTTTTTCTGGCAGAGCTTAGTTCTGACCTTGCAATATCTTGTACTGAAGAATCCAAAGTTACCGATCTGTATATGGAAGCAATGTATCATCTTTGCAAAGTTGTGGAGTCAGTTTCTGTAACCACGCAGCTTCACAATGCTGTAAGTTTTAAGAGTGCTGGAGATATGCTAAAAAACTTGTTGCAGTCAACAAGTTCATCTGAGATAGGTCCCCAGTATAAATGCAGTTCAGAATATAAGAGCACGAGTTATTCGTGCAGCTCTTTTGTGGAAGGAAGTTTTGTTTCAGACAGTTTAACAAGGACAGACAGTACTACGCTGCATATGAAAGTGTTTGGTCAGAAGTCTGGAACAAATGATTCTGTTTTAACACTTGACTGGTCCTTTTGGGCTCGTTTTCATTGGCTAAGTGGTCGACTATGGATCTTTTCTGGTGATAGGGAAAAAGGCCGTAAAGAGTTTCAGAGCTGTTTTTCGATTCTAAATGACAGACTGCCTAAAAATGGTGCTGGTGCCACTGTTATGCTTCCCTATTGTAAGGTTGACAAGGAAATCTCTCTGCAAAGAGTTCAGCATGAACTTCGGCTATTGGAAGTTGAAGGATTGCTGAAGAGGTCTTGTCCCAAATTGCTTGAGAGCGAGAAATATTCAGAGTTGGTTAAGTTGCTTTCTCCAGCTGTACTTTCCAGCAATGAGAAATGCTTTGTTCAGGTGTGGGGTGTGAACAAAGATTACACAGTGGATACTTCAGCGGAGTTGTCTGGTTTGGATACATTGATATTGGCTTGTGAGAAAACATATCCAAAGGACCTTGTAACTTTGTTGAAGTGCCACAAACGAAGGTTAGAAATTTTTTGTCATGCTGCGGGTATCACAGGATTACCAGAGTCAAGTAATGTGATGGAGAAGGCCTCTATGTTTAACACCTGCAACCTTACATTTGAAGTGGAACTGGAAGAGGCTAGGAAAGGTCGCATGAACAAAATGGTTGCAGATGAAGTCAAGTCAATATCCAGATGTGCATCTCATATAAAAGAAGAAATGGATGAGAGTGAAACTCCTGTACGTTATTCATCTTTTTTAATGATTCTAAATTAATCTGTAAAGGTTTTATGGTTGTAATAAAATGGACATATCTGTAGGTAGTATATAATCTTTTTGGTGGGATTAAAATTTAATATCTTGCATAATCCCTTTGCTCGAGCAAAAAATCCAAAGAAAAATTAATAAAATCTCAATGCAGGCATCTTTTGATATCCCTACAACGTTATTGGGCCAGATGCAGTTTTTGCTATCGACAATTATGTGTCATATTATCAAAGCACTTCCTTCTCTCAAGTCATCTGGTTTAGTAGGTACTGATTCCAGCGAACTATTAGAAAGCACATGCTTTGTTGATGCAGCTGTTGGATTTTGCAAGCTTCAACATTTGGGCTCTGGAGTCTCTGTGAGAAAGCAGGCCAGTGCTTTACATTCGTTATATCTAAGATAGATATTGCAATTGACATCTGAAGTTTTCTTAGCCTTTAGATAAGTGTATGGTTTTGGAATTATCTCGAGTAATGTCTTATATTTTGTCTAATTATGTTAACAGGCTGAACTGCTCGCAACAGTGCATGAATTGCTTGCTGATCACGGGCTTTGCTGTGCTGGAAAAGATTGTGAGGGTGGTGAAGGAACATTTCTCAAACTAGCCATTAAGCATCTTTTGGCCACGGAGATACAACTGAAGATGGGCCTTACTTCTGCAAATTGTCAGGATAGTCTCCAGGCAAGCATTAAACAATTCTCTGAGAACGTCTACCTTGCAGATGAGTTTCCTAAAGTTCTGTCCGGGAACAAAAATTTTGATGGGCAGGATTGTCTCTTGAAAGAAGAGGAGATCCATTCTGTTGAGACCAGATATGCCAAGGAAATAGCTATTGCAAGCACTTCTGGAACAGATGATGTAAGAAAGGCTGAGGGTTCTTTTAATAGCACGACGAGTAGTTCTGATACTTGTAAAGGGTCTTCTTTTGAGAGGAAAAGGGTAAACATTCCAATAGAAGATGGTTGCGACTCTCTTGGTGATTTTGAAAGGACAAAGGTGGTTTTAAGCATAGATAACGTGTTGGATCAGAGTTTCTTCTGCTTGTATGGTTTGAATCTTAAAGGTGGTTTGGACACATCAAGTGAAGATGATCTAGCTGTTCACAGGAATACAAGTCTTGGAGACTATCAAACAAAGGAGCAGTGTGCTGATGTATTTAAATATCTCTTGCCATATGCAAAGGCTTCTTCAGTATGTAATGTTGATGTTTAGTTATTTGGTTTGGTCATTTCTGCTTTTAATACATTTGTTTCTTGTATCTTTAAAAGGTGTCTCTCTTATCATTTTCAAAGAACTGAATTAGTATGATTATTTAGTACTTGTAACACTCACCTTTGTGTCTCACTATCATTTTCAGAGAACTGGCTTATTATGATTATTTAATACTTTCCTTTTAACACTTACCTTTGTGTCTCTCTATCGTTTTCAGAGAACTGGCTTAGTCAAACTTCGGAAGGTCTTGAGAGCTATTCGCAGGCAGTTTCCACAACCACCTGAAGAAGTTTTGAATGGAAACACGCTGGATGTATTCCTGGAAGATCCTGATTTTAATGAAGAAAAACTTCGGAATATGGTCATGTCTGGAGAAAATGTGAAGCATATAGTTCAATATGCTTTTGCAGCTGGAGGAGTTTTTAACAACAACGGAGTGTCATTAACTGGAAGGTATACTGACGGTAACATTTGCATCTTTCTAATAAAAGTCATGTCTAAAGCATTATCGACTCTTATTTCCTTTCATACCTAAGAAAATAATTTTTTACTGCCAGGGAGTTAGAAATGTATATTAGAAGTATGATATGTGGAAAGAATATTGATGCTAGCACTGAGCCATATTTGGAAGTTTATGCGAATCTGTATTACATTCTTGCTCAAGTGGAAGAGATGAGTGCCACTGATAAATTTCCATCCTTTGTTCTGACAAAAGAAGGGGAAGAATTTGTTCAACAAAATGCTAATCTTTTCAAGTTTGATCTATTATACAATCCATTGCATTTTGAAAGCTGGCAGAAACTGGCAAATATTTATGATGAGGTATCAAAATGTATGTTCTTACTTATTTGCTAGGAAATATACATAGATTTATTTTCACACATAGTTTGAGCATGTTCACATGCATACATTCTCATATTTTATTTTAATAAAATGTTCAAATACTTTTTGATATGTTCTGGTTGTTCATTCACCAATTAACAGGAGGTAGACCTCATGTTAAATGATGGCAGTAAACACATAAATGTAGTGGAGTGGAAGAAGCAAAGTAACTTGTCTCAGAGAGTAGAAATTAGTCGAAGGAGAAGTCGACGTTGTTCATTGGTTAGTTTAGCTTTAGCAAAAACTCCTGAGCAGCAGGTAAGTACTGGGCTTCTTTTTAAAGTTTATATTTGTTTTTATGCTAGAATTATGAGATTATTTATTTATTGCAAATTTAACATTTTTTGCTTAAAAGTTTTTCAGGGTCTGGAACTTTTTCTCAAAGTTAAGCATTTAAGAAGTTGAAAGTACATTTAAATCCATTCTTGTACTAAAGTAATGTAATACCTCATTTTATTTTATACAGAGTCAGGCACATGAATTATTGGCTCTTGTATACTATGACACCATTCAGAATGTGGTGCCATTATATGATCAGCGGCATTATGTACCGGCAAGGGACTCAGTCTGGACTAATTTCTGTCAGAATTCTCTAAAACACTTTGAGAAAGCTTTTGCATACAAGTAACCACTTAATGCCTTTTGACCATAGTTACCATGTTCTTATGTACTTGGTGAAAATTCAGTATGAACCATACTTTTTTGTCTGCCCGAACTTTCCAAACAAGTTCGGTCGAATATTATTTTTTCATTTTATTTTTTAATTAAAAAATTAAAGCATTTAAATTAAAAAAACTTCAACACAACAAAAACGAAACAAGAAACACCAATACCCAAGCACATAAAAGAAATACTCTGTAGATAATATATTTATTTATTATTATGTGTAATTAGTTAGTCTTTTCAAATATCATCATATATGTATAGTATATATTATATATATGTATGTGTGTGTATATGCGCACACACACACATGCACACACACATGCGCGCATGCACACACACACGCAGCACACGCACCCACGCACACACGCACCCACACACCCATGCACAAACGCACACACCCATGCACGTACACGCAGACACATGCACACACACGCACACATGCACACACACGCACACATGCACACGCACACGCATGCACACACACATGCATGCGCACACACACACAAATGCGCGTGCACAAACACATGCGCGTGCACACACACATTTGTATATTTTCTAAACCGAACTGAACCTTTTGAAAAATTCTAAACTTCCAAACTTTTTTCCCCTTTCAATCTATCCAATGTTTTCAAACATGGTAACTATGCTTTTGACCGTCTACTGAACTTGTTTCTTATTAGCTACTATTTCTCAATTTGGGATTTTCTCTCATAAAATGGCATCTAGATGTTCTTTGATAATTCTCTCCATTTTAATGCAGACCAGAATGGTCACATCCATTTTACTTGGGTAAGCTATCTGAAAAGTTAGGTCACCCATATGAGAAAGCACTTTCATATTATAGCAAAGCTGCAAGCATGAATCCTTCTGCTGTAGATCCTGTTTATAGAATTCATGCCTCACGGTTGAAGTTGCTTTACACTATCGGTCGACACAATTTACGTGCCATTGAGGTGAGTTTTGAACCGAACTATTGTGGACGATACTTCATTAATTAATATCATCTTAGCTGACTAGTTCTGGTCTGAGATAGGTTGTGGCAGCTTATTGTCATCAGCCCGCAACAAAAGAAAATGTATCAAGTATCTTAGAAGGTGCATGCAAGGATGCTTTACAGAGTGGGATGCTAAAGGAAGCACTGAAAGGTGATTGTTCAGTAGAGGCACCAGGGCCTCTGGAGGAGGCATGGAGTTTGTTGTTTGATGACTGTATTTCAGCTCTAGAAGTTTGTGTTGAAGGAGATCTTAAACATTTCCATAAGGCTAGATATATGTTGGCCCAAGGTTTGTACTATAGAGGAGAGGAAAATGATTTGGAAAGAGCAAAGGAAGAGTTATCCTTCTGTTTCAAGTCCAATCGATCAGTTTTTACAATCAATATGTGGGAAATTGATGGCGCAGTTAAAAAGGGAAGGTAAAGGCTTTGCTTCTTGTTCTTGTAAAAAACTCGAAGGATTGGATTTAATGTGTCATCAAATCAATTTTAACAATTGTTTGAGATTCTGAATAACCATTTGCATCCTGTGACACAGATTGCATTCTCTATTTATATCTATTTTGACATATTGAAATATTTACATATCTGGATATCCAAAATTAAATTGCAGGCGAAGGGCTCCTGGTCCTGGTGGTGCAAAGAAGGGTTTAGAGCTGGCGATGCCAGAAAGCTCTCGGAAATTTATTACGTGCATACGGAAGTATATTTTGCTTTATCTTATATTATGTGAGAGGACAGGCGATTTTTATACGCTTGAACGTGCTTATTCTTCTATTCGAATGGACAAGAAGGTAAGCTTGAGCATTTTAAAATCTCAATCATTTGAAATGAAATAAAGAGTTTTTTTTATGTAACACCTAGTTATCATTGTAGGAGATTATCTATTTTCTGATTTGCTTCTTTTTTATGTGTTGAGGTTGGTTTTGTGTTTAAACTTGGCTTATGCAATTTATCAACACAGTATATTTTATCTAGCAGTTCTCACTTTGCTTGGAAGATATAATACCTGTGGCACTTGGGAGGTATATACAGGCTCTTGGGACAGCCATTTCTCGTGCAGAGTCCCATGGTTCTAGCAATAATACCACCTTTGAACAGTTGTTAGAGAAAATGTTTAACCTATTTATGGACCAGGGAAATTTGTGGTCTGATTTGGCTGGATTATCTGAACTGAGAAGTACAACTACTCCTGAGTTTTCAGAAAGCACCGTTTATAGGTGAGGTGGAGATGTCCATGTTATTACCTTTTATACATATCTCAAAATTGTTTATTGTTATGCCTGTAAACTACATCCTAAGAGTTGTTTTTCTGTTCTGCAACTTTGTGCAGCTTCATTCACAGGTATTTACATGCTTTGGAAATTGATAGAAGAGTGGATGCTCTTGAAGGAGTCAACGAGAAAATAAGAAAACGATTTAAAAATCCCAAATTATCAAATGTCCACTGTGCCAGAGTTTGTAAGCATGCAGCATTGGCTTGGTGCCGCTCTATACTGACAAACTTGGCTTCAATTACGCTTTCACCATTGGAATTTCACACCATTCAATCAGTTACACAAGCTGGGGGAAACAACATGGACCATGGACTTCAGCTGATTGTAGACCTTCAAACAGATGAGTTATTAAACATTTCATACGAAGATCCAAATCTGCAGAGTACACTGGAGGGAAAACTACGACCTCTTTTATCTTGCATGAAGAACGTTCCAGTTAAGCAAGCCACCTCAGAGAATATGGATATTGCTTTGACCATGTTACGTCATGCGTTCAATTTCTATCGAGAGAGCTCTTGTGGGACACTTCCTCCTGGGATAAATCTGTGGGCAGTACCATCTCGCTTGCATTTTCAGGGCTCTTTTCCACCATCTGCTAACAATGAGCATGCCTCTAGTGTTGAAGTTCTTGATCTGAGCATGCCCAGAAAATTATTACTCTGGGCATACACCCTAGTTCATGGTCGTTATTGCAATATTCAGGCTGTTGTCAAGCATTGTGAAGAAAATGCAAAGGTTATTAACCTTATGGTTAACTAATGCTTCTTAACTAAGATATTCGGTATGTAAAGAATATAAAGACCTTAGTTTCATTGGCATGAAAAGATGGGAAGTGATATATATGTATTTTCAACAAACTTATTTGCTAGGAACTCGAGAAAATTTGCACGGGAAACAGTTTTATGTGACTCTTTGTCATAAATAATGCAGATAGGGTTCAAGGAAGGCCTTCCCACAGCCTTTGCTTGTGCTCAGAAATATTCACCATCTTCCGTCACTTTTGCAGGTTTGTCCTCTTAACTAGAGAATGATAAAGATGTTATAATGAGTTCCAAGGAGTGAGGTGCATTTCTTTGTTTGCACTTACAAGAATGTTTGGTAGAGGCTTCTGAAAGATCAACGTTTTCTAAACAATTTACTTTGCTTTGTTTTTGAAGTAACAGGGTGCACAAGAGATGATGCTTTTTAAGGAATGTGGGGTATTTGATGAAAAATATTTTACATTAAGCACACATCAAATTCATCTCCAAAATAATGTATAATTCTCCACTTAGCGCTGCCTGTCATTGAGCTGCTCAATTTCATCATTGCAGTATGCTTGATCATTATAGGTCCTAGAGAGGGCCTTGAACACTTGTAGCCGATGTTTCAATTTGCAGCGAGCTTCCATTTTGAAGCATTTATAAAAGGGATGACCCATTTATATTTGTATGTTCCTTTAGTGGGGCATGGCTGATTTGTTATCAGTCGTCATTAATTAGATGTAAATATTGTTCTCTGAGGTGGTCTAAAGACTTCCTGTTTGTATTGTATTTGCAGTTATTTGACTTTTTTGCAATATAGCTTGCAGTTTGAGTTTCATTTCCTTTAGTCTCCAGAACGTTCCTGCAAGGGTAAGGGATTTTTTGAGTCACTATATAGATTCACCACCTCTGGCTGGAAAATGGGTCTATTGGGGATGTTTCTTACCTCAACTACAATCCCTCTATCCTCGCGGAATTTGTCATGGCATTAAAAAATGCATCAGTTGATGGGAATCTTGGATCTGTAAGTTGTGTCCTTGTTCTATATAGTGAAGTTAAGTAGACATTATGATTGCAACTGATTATATTTTGACAAGGAGGATTATTTGGAAATACTTTCAATCGTGGTTTGTGCAACTCTGTACTTGATGAGTAGTGGCATGTCTTGGATGTCTTGGAAGTGAGGTGGCTTAATTATAAGGATATTTCCTCGACATGCTTGTTGGCTTGCAGAACAAATTGACAACTTTATTTACACTTCTTCAGACATGAAGCTATGAAGAAACAATGTTACTTAAATAACCTTGCGATTCCTTGAAATCCCACATCAACTTTGGATGGTGATGTTGTAATGCAATGTGTGTGACAAGTTATGAAACATCTTCTTCTTGGACATTAGGGCATGCAATATTAACAATAGTTTGTTAGCAACAATTAAGACCTCAAATTAGGTGATATTATTGTTTTTTTTAACACTAGATGAACAATGTGCTTGATGTTAGAATTAGTATCTTGTATAATACCCCTTGACCCAACACTACATGGAGTTGAACCCTAATTACAATGACTTTGATTTGTTCAAAGAGCTTAGAACCAGAGCCAATCCTTTAGGAGCGAGTCTCTTATAGAAAATTAAAATTCCAATATTGATACTAAAAAATATTTTATGTGAACTTTGTAGACACCCATAATTACGCCCGAGCAATTTAAATATTTAAATTGCGCTAATTATTTCCCTTCCTGCAAATTGGCGACATATCGTCAAAAGAGCACTCATATCTTCTCTCTTATCGTCATTTGATTAATTACACTACGCTAATTAATTAAGTCGCATATCCAACAATTACCCTAATTAATGACCTTTCGTTAATAAAACCTCCTTCTATCTAAACTAATTAATTATTATTAATTAATTAACCTTCCTCTTTCATTTAACCAATAAATCAATATTCCATTGATTTAATCCCCTTTCTATAGTCTAAATCTATCTAGACTAATTAATTATTATTAATTAATTAGTTTCCCCTTTTCATTTAAACCAATAAATCAATATTCAATTGATTCAATCCTCTTCTATAGTCTAAATCATACTAATATTCTTCTAAAAAGCTTTAATAAGCTTGCACATCTATTAATTAAATCATCTTGATTAATTAATAGGCCCCCTTTATCCACATGAGTCACTAAAGGACAAACAAACCCTCCTAAAGTTAACTCAACCTTATCTAAACCCCCCTTATCCACAACTAACTCAACATCTTTATTATCCCACGTGGAAAGGGATGAAGTGTTTCCTTCATCCATTGGGCTATATAAGGAGCCATCTTTCTACCTTTATACCTACACTTAAACTTCTTGAGAAGACAAAAGCAAGGCATATAAGCAAAATAGAAAAAAAGTTTTCCTTTGTTTTCTTTAGAGTTTGCCATTTTGGAAGAGCTTAAGCCTCTTTTCTATCCAAAAGTGCTTAGGTCATATGGGAAGGTGTCAAAAGGGTCTTGTAGCCCAACTTTGATAAGCCCCCATTCCTAGGTTCTTGGAATATCAAGAACAACCATTTTGATTTGCCATGGAGCCTACATAGGTTCACCCATTTGATTTTGTTGTTAATTGAGAGAATAAAGGTTTTTAGACAACTAGTATGTTAAGTTTCAAAGTTTTAATATGATAAATGTTAGTGTCTAACCTTGTTTAATTCTTATCTTAATGGTGCTTTGTATTTTTCTTTAATTTTGTTAATTAAAGACTACTAGGTGTTAGTCTTTATTTTCATTAGCTTAAATTGAACAAATCTTATTCACACATTTGGCATGCCCGGTGGGACCTAGTCCCTTGGCATTTTAGTTTAAATTCTATTGTTTTTGGCTAACTTTTGATATGAACATGTAGTAATTAATGTCCATTCTCTTGGTATTTTTGCTAATTTTATATGTGGAAGTTCTTGTTCATAGCCATTATTTTAATGGGTTGTTTCTATTTTTAAACTAACTTGCTAAAATTTGAGATATTGTGAGCTTTTTTGTTTTCTTTACCATGTTTTGGTTGCAGGAGTGGCACAGGCAGACATAACAGGAGCACAGGCACATTTATGGTGGTGCAGGCCCCTCTTGGGTGGTGCACAGGTGTATTCTCAGAGCCTGAATCTCTGTCTATTGACCTGGGCGTACATACCCTAGCCAGGGCACAAGCACTTAACCTAATCCGGACGCAGATAGGCTTTATTTCGTACTGTACCTTCACTGCAACGTAAAACCTGTCAAACCAGCGCATCTACACTAACCTGGGGCGCAGGCATCCGAGATGTTTTCGGTGGTGCAGGTGCTCTATCCGAGTCTAATACTGTTTAATCTTCGGTGGAATCGCATACGTTTTTATTTGGTGGCACACACACTGTTCTGGTGGTGCACACACACCTCTCGAGTGGCACATGTACACTGGTAAACCAGAAAAACACATAGTAGCACATACGCCCTAACCCACGCGTAGACGCCAAAACAGGGGCACATGGTGTCTTTTTGTTTTCTTGAGATTAATGTATTGAGGTGCTAACTCTCTTGCAGGTTTTATCTAATTAAATACTCATTTTTGTAGGGTGTTTTTACATGCTTTTACTTGATTAGATAAACTTTACATGTTTACTTATAGGAATAAGATCGTGTATGCTCTTCCCTCGCATCCCTTGGGGTGATCTTGTGAATCAGAAATGATTCTTAGGTCCTTTTAGATGCTTTGAGGTTGTTAGGAATATCTGAATTTGGAATGAGTTAATTTGGTGTGTTGGAATTAAAGTGTTTTTTCATTTGATATCGTCTTCGATTTTGGGTAACATCACATATGCTCTTCTCTTGCGTCCTTGGATGATCTTGAGAATCAGAAATGATGTTTACTCTTTTTATGAAAAACTACTAAAATCGTCGTACAGGACCAAAAAACACGCTTCATCAAAGAAAAGGAGGAATCAAAACAAAGTAAAAAAACTACTAATACAGTTGTCATACAGGTTGCCAAAAGGTGTTCAAGAAAACCACACCTAATTAAACAAGATAAAAAGAACAACATATTCAAAACACTGTATTGCAGGTTTCGGAAAAGAGTACATCCCTCTCCACTCAACTGGAACATAACCCCTTTGGCATAACGCCTTAAGCTACAACAATGGGGGTGGTTCCAAGAACCCCAAAGTAGTCCACGCAAGAGGGAACCTCGTGGACGAAATGGGAAGTGATCCACACTACCTACTTGACTAGTGATTCCTTTATGAGATAGCGTTACTGGTTGTTTGTATGGTGACTCCAGGGAGAGCACACGTATGGATGCACTAGTTTCCCTTTGTGCTCGAAGGGGGTAAAGTAAAGTTGAGACACTCCCAAGATAGTCAGGACTTGTTTGGGTAAATTACACTCGCTTAAGATATCTTTGTAACACCTAGGGCGAGAGAATCACTTAGGAAGATATTCTTTGGCCAGGAGCCCACTTTGACCATTCTAAAACAGTGTTGAGTTGTGAGCCATCTTGTCATCTTGAAACGTGTGATGTGTTACTTTCACTTAGTTTTTCACTTGCCTTAAGGTGAGGCGAAACTCTGCCAAAGTGAAGCCAAAATTTTTCATCCCCATTTTTTGATTTACTTCCTTCACATTCTTTTAACACTTTTTTGATCAAAAGAAGTGTGACTACCTTTGTGTTACCAATCGATTGTTTCTACCACTTTTTTTTTTAGTTTACGCCCATCCATATTTGCAGCTAGGTAAGTTAAACATCTAAAGTGCACGGAGGTGTATTCATATCATTGGTGGCCATTGTGATCTTGATACCCACGTCAAGATCGTCATTGTAGTTAGGTGTGGTTCATCATCTTGAAATTCCTTAGAAAGGTTACCTTGTTTGTATCGTATCACTACAATTTTGGTATTTACGTCTTGTTTCTTGTAAACTTGACCTAAATATATATATTGTAAGGTTACGCTGCACACATTTTAACAATTCCTAGTTATACTTTAAACTTTTAGTTTGATTCTATTATTACCTCGATTTTGAAGAGTGCTACGTGTTACCACTTGTGCATGTTGTATCAATATCATCTTCATATCAATACCTTACTTTCTCGCAAAGTTTCGGTTAACATATCTTGATGACATTGGTGTGTCACTTGCAAATTGTAACTGACACTTTTTGGGATATAGGTCTTAATCAAATTTGAGCTCACTTTTAGTATATCTTGTTAGGAGGTCACATTAACTTTTTGTATTTACTTATGTCTTCTTCATTCTCTTGAACTTGGCATAAGTAAGAACATCTTGTTAATTATCTTGCGACACCAAACTGCCTTTTGAAACATAGTCTAGGAATTACTTCGTCCATTTGCTAGGCTTGGATACCAAACGTTTGTGTCATTGTTTATTTATCACTCTATCACATTGGTATTTTCACACTATTATTCATTCATATTATTGACAAATCATCTTGCATTTCACTTAGGTGTGGTCACAAAGTCTTGAACACATTTACAACTTACCTTAGTGAAACTATCGCAAATCATGGCTCCTAAAACATGCTTAGGACTCAAGAAACAAACATACGAGGAACAACAAGAGCAAGCTTGGGAAGCCTCAAACAAACAAGGGTCAAACCCTTTTATTGGACATGATCTAGGGCCTCTATTTTCCGCAGAAAAAGAGATAGAAGACATGGTCGATCATAGTTGGTGATGAATTAGGAATCTCTGCATGTGGAATTTGACTTTGAACCCACCTTATTAGACAAGTTCCTCTTTCAGAAAAAAAGATAGGGTGTTAGCACGGGTTGTAGAATTGGGGGCCAAAATGCCCACTACAAATGAAACAATCCCACCTACAAATAATGCTAATGAGGAAGAGCAACATCTTATCAACATGGAGGACATTTTAAAACACGGACATGCTTCTACCTCCTATGCAGGAAATGATAATGTAGTGGGACATAGAATATCCTTTATCAAAGTGCCACGTAAAATCAGATTAGGACATAATAATATTGACGGACCTCCACAAAATGAGGAAGAAGAGGAACCTTTAGGAGAAGAAATCACCATTCAGCAACAAAATCAGTAGCCCCCTTAGCCGACAATTAGCCTTGTTAACCTCTCATGTATAAAAGGAAGCAAGCAAAAATGTTTAAAAACCAAGGCATAAGGTCAAAATCAATGAACTCCATAGAGAAAACCAAGGAGAAGATAATGTGGATTATCATTGAGTATATATCCCCGCTTCTCCCACTAAGGAACAATTGCTCGCACAAGAGGTATAATCTATGAAAGAAACACTCGCAAGCCTTCAAGAGAGCAATATAGGAGCATTAGAAATTATCAATATGAAAAATTATGCCCCTATCCTTTTGACAAGACTATGACCCTTCAACCTTTTCCTAAGAAATTCGACATGCCAAAATTTGACAAATATAAAGGAAAGGGAGATCCATGGGATCATGTCAAATATTTCTATATGTGTGTCAAGAGGTGTCATATAGTGAATATTATCTCATAAGACTATTTATCAAGAGTCTAGGAGGTCAAGCCTTAGAGTGGTTTACACGTTTACCTCGGGGATCAATTTTCACTTAGCCAGAATTGGTAGAAAGGTTTGTGTGTCACTTCTCATACAATATAGAGAGTGATGTCACCATGGAAGATTTATGTGGCACCAAAAAATGCCCTAATGAGACTTTCGCCAGCTTCCTACAATGGTGGAGAGGGATAGTCTAGTCGCTTGCCTTGTGCTTTTCCTGAAAAACAGTTGGTAAGTATTTTTGTGCCCAACCTAAACCTAGACATAGCCTTCCACCTCCAAATGCATTGTGTTCACACTTTTGAGGAGGTCATTGAAAAAGGTGTTCAAATAGAGAAAGCCCTCATTGCTAAAGGAACTCTCAAGTCCCAATCTAAGGATAATCAAAATGTTAAACCCATGGAGAAGCCAAAAGTATTTAACGAAAACAAAAACGTGGTAGGAGACGGGATCACAGATACCAAATGTGTACAAATGGTCCAAACCGGTCAACCTTTTAAACTGACCAAAGGACCAATTCAACCACCACCAAAACGAAGAATGTTCACCCCTCTTAATGAACCTTTGTCGGTTATATTAAAACAATTGGATGCGGCCCACATGGTGACATATCCTACGACACAACCATTTGATGACAATGCTCCAAAACATTCATGGTACAAGAAGCATGAATATTGTGAAATGCATCATGTCAAAGGACATAAGATAGAAAAATGTCTGTGACTTCACCGCTATATTCAATACCTCATCGACAATGGGGAGATAGAGGTGGACAACCCAGAGAAAACTCAGACACCCAACGAAAAGATGGGGATATATAAAGAGCCATTCCCCAAACATGATAAATCAGAAAAGTCAAACCCGGATCGGGGAGAGTCATCCCAAGGCTATAAAGCAACGAATTACTTATACACCAAGAAAGACAACAATAATTATGATTCACTTATTAGATGTATTCGCTCTCCTAATGACCATGTCAACAACATCTGAATCAAGGGAAATGATTGCCCCCAGTAACAAGGCATGCCCGCCTCATGATTTCTAAACCTTCTCCATTAACCCCACAAAATGGTAGGTATAACCTCTTAGAGCAACTTGAGAAGATGTCTGTTAAGATTTCGATCTTAGATCTTCTTACGATATCAAATGTACACAAAGACATTCTATACCAAACTCTTTAGGGGTCAGGAGTGCCATTAGAGGTAGATCCTACACATCTTCAAGTCGTAGTAGCAAACATCGTACCAAATGAACATATTGCCTTCAATCATAGGGAGATCCCTATGGAAAATCCAATGCATAATATTCCTTTGTATATTTAGGTAGTTTTCATCCGCAGGAAGATCAAACGAGTGCTTGTGGACAATGGATTAGGGTTGAACATATGCACGCTAAAGTTGGTTAAGCAGCTAGGACATACTGAAGCAGATCTTGAGTCAAATATCATCACTATCACCACTTACGACAACGTGGAAAGGGAGTCAGCAGGCATAATCACATTGCCCATGGAGGTGGGTCCCACTTGCCATCAAACAAAGTTCCATGTCCTAGACTTGGAACTTCCGTATAATATGCTTCTAGGCCGACCATGGATTCATGCCATGCAAGTCGTGACATCAACGTTCCATCAGTGCATAAAATTGAAGCATGAGGGACACACCATTACAATACATAGAGATTCAGATCCCTTTTCTCACTATAGATCTCTCAATAGTTTTACACGTAAGGGCACATATGTGCATGTCCCTCCACCGATATAGTTGTCCCTATCAATCTGAGGCCATGGAATCTCGGATATATTTAGATTCTCTCAGTTCTTGCGCCCATGGGGCCTCTACATCAACATCTCCTTTTGATTCATGAGAGATGAAGGTCCTAGAATATGGCTGTGGAGAATATAATGTGCAACAAGCCCTCTTGGTTTCAGACCTCTCATTGTCACCCAAGACTAGAGGTCGACCCAACTATCGCTTCAGAAGACCTAGAAATGAACACACTATTGGGTCATTCTTACCTGGAGGCTTGTTGGCTGAAGAAAAATTGTTGGATCCACCTACAACTTGGGTCCCAGAGGATACTCAGCCAACCTGTTATCAAACCCCTGAATACGAGAAATCTAGTAAAATGATGTACTCCATGGGCTACAAGGGCCTAGGATGTGGAAGAAATGAGCAAGGAAAATGAGAACCAGTACCTCTCCCGCATTTTAAAACAGAAAGATACGGCATTGGAATTCGCCCTTATGGGGCACACCCCAATGATCAAGACGCTACTTGCTCTGAATGTGAGGATAGCTCTGACTATCTAGATAGCGATACAGATTCCCATTGTAGCCAATATGAGGATCTTGCCTCCACGAACCTATTCATGAATACCACTGTTGTCCTAACCATAACCCCCATGGAACCAACCCTTGACCTTGTTTACCCTTCCCTTGTTGAATGGGACCAACAACGTCATATATCACTAGATCTATTTGAGAATGATGAAGCTATCGCAGAGTTCATGGGCATTCGAAATACAATTCCCATTGGAGACCACAAAAAGGGCTTCTATATTGACTTGGATACCTGTGCCTACTTCGGTGAGGAGGCTGAGCTTCGTGGTCAGCAAAACTTAAGAAAAAGCGAGGGAAAAAGTTCCAACGTAAAGCCTCGGCATAAATCAAAGTCTAAGACGCACAATGAAAACGTCTTTGAGGCGCTGACCGAAAACAGGTGCAAAAATCAAAGGACAATAAAAGTGACCATGCCAAGGATGAAAATCTTGTGGAGACATCCTTGGATGAAGATCTCAACCTTCCTCCCGATCCTACGCGTATGGAGGACTTGTCAAAATTACTAGTAGAGGAGACTATCGATGTGAATATTGGTACAAAAGAGGACCCAAAGATAGTAAAATTGGGAGCTTCAATCTCGACGAGAGAACATAAAACGTTCACCATACTGCTATGGGAGTTTATAGATGTATTCGCATGGTCCTATAAGGATATGCCAGGCTTAGATCCAACTTTGGTTGTGCACAACCTAGTTGCACATGTAGATGCGAAGCCTATTAAACAAAAACTCAGAAAGATGCACCCAAGGGTGGCCCTATTGGTTAAAGAAGAATTAGAAAGATTGCTTGCGACATGATTCATTCGGCCTATTGATTATTCTGAATGGATATCCAACATTGTCCCTATCCAGAAAAATCCTGTCAAGATCAAAATCTGTACGGATTTTAGAGACATTAATAAGGCTTTCCCTAAAGATGATTTTCCACTGCCAAATATTGGCATGATTGTGGATTCAACAACATGATATGAGATGCTATCTCTTATGGATGACTTTTCAAGATACAACCAAATCCAGATAGTTGATGAAAATTAGCACAAGATGGCTTTTACAACTCCTTGGGGTACCTTCTGTTATCAGGTGATGCCATTTGGTCTCAAAAATGTAGGAGCTACTTATCAGAGGGCAATGACAGTAATTTTCCATGATATGATCCATGATATCATGGAAGATTATGTGGATGACATCCTTGGAAAATATAAGACGAGAAAGGATCACCCAGTTATTTTGCGGCGTATCTTTGAGCGCCTACAAGAGTACAAGGTCTGGCTGAACCCAAAGAAATGCGTATTCGGCATGCTATCAAGGAAAATTGTTGGGTTTCATTGTATCAAGAAGGGGAATTGAGGTAGACCCTGCTAAAGTGTCTATTATTACTGAAATGCCTCCTCCTAAGAACATTAAGCAATTACGCAGCTTACAGGGAAAAATCTAGGCTATTCGCCACTTCATCTCCTAGCTTGCAGATAAGTGTCATTCGTTCACCCACCTGCTTAAAAATGATGTCGCCTTCATCTGGGACTAGAGAAATAACATACATTTGCTTTTCTTAAACAATACTTGGCCAATCTGCCTATCCTAATGCCTCCAACTCCTGGGGAGCCACTCTTGCTTTATATCTCTGCTACGCAATTTGCTATTAGTGCGTTGCTCGCCCAATATGACCTTGGTCATAAAGAAAAAGTGGTGTACTACCTCAATCGCACTCTCATCGCTTATGAGCTCAATTATCCCCAAATTGAAAAATCTTGCTTGGCTGTTGTTTTTACTTTTCAAAATCTTCGCCATTATCTTTTGAATACCAAAACCAAGTTGATATCCAAAGTTGACCCACTCAAGTACTTGCTGTCTAAACCCACCCTCACAGGTAGAATGGCTAATTGGATCATCCTACTAAGTGAATTTGAGATAGAATTTGTGCATCAGAAGTCGGTTAAGGGACAAGTACTCGCAGATCAATTAGCAAAAGCACCTTTGCAAGGCACCGAACCTTTAAATCTGGATCTCCCAGATGTCTCATTACTATACATTGAAGAATCTGTCGTGTGGCAGATACACTTTGACAGGTCCTTTACTTTTCATGGTTCAGGAGCAGGTGTGGTCCTCATTACTCCTTCTAGTGACCCTATACCGCAAGCTTTTCGTCTGGGTTTTCCTTGCACAAACAATATCGCAGAGTATGAAGCACTTATTGCAGGGATGAAGCTCACCATCAAGTGGAACATTCATCATATCAAGGTTGTAGGTGATTCTCAGTTAATTATCAAATAAGTTAATGATGAATACAAGGTTAAGGATGAAAAACTTATACCTTACAAAAATTTGGTAGAAACTCTAAAAGAGTACTTTGTGCGCATCACATTTGAACAAATTCCAAGAGCGCAAAACAGATCAACAGATGCTATGACAATAGTGGGTTCTATGCTCCACATTCCGCTGGGAAATAATGACATGCCATTCTTTGTGGAAAATCTATGCCAGCCCGCATACGACATGCCAAAATCCTGTTTGGCTTGTGATGTTGTTGGTCCCAATTCCTTGTGGTACGAACCCATCTTTACCTATCTCAAGGACAACACGTTCCCTCCCGATATCTCCCATTCCGAGAAACAAAGCCTAATTTGCCAAATAGCCCGTTATACCCTTTTAGAAGGTAAGCTTTACCGTCGTGGCTACGATGGGAATCTGTTACGTTGTCTCGATATGACAGAGTCGATCCAAACGATCAAAGAAGTACATGAAGGGGTGTGCGGAGCACATACTAATGGAATGGTTTTGGCTAAGAAACTGTTGAGAGCAGGCTACTATTGGCCTACCATGGAAACTGACTGTTGCAACTATGTTAGAAAATGTGTACTTTGTTAGAAGTATGGAAATTTCATCTATGCTCTATCACAACCATTGTAACCCATCATTACCCCATGGCCATTTTCTAAATGGGGACTTTGATAGGGAAACTTACCCTCACTTCATCTGATGGTCATACCCACATCATCACGACTACTGAATAATTTACAAAGTGGGTGGAAGCTGTTCCCTTAACCTATGTAACATGAGCTCAGATTTCCAAATTCATCACGAATCATATCATTTTCCAGTATGGTATTCCTGCAGCCATTGTTACTGATAATGGAAAGTCATTCAAGAATAAAACTGTAAAGGGTCTCTGTCAATGGTTCCAAATCAGGTTAAAATGGTCTACACCATATTATCCCCAAGGTAATGGATAGGCCGAGGCCACAAATAAGACTTTGGTGCGAATAATGGAGAAAATGGTAAGTAAAACAGGTCGTAATTGGCATTTGCAAATCCACCTAGCTCTTTGGGCTTACGAAACTTCCATTCGCACTCCTACGGGTGCGACACCATATTCTCTAGTATTTGGGACAAAATCTATCATCCCACTAGAAATTGAACTTCCTTCCTAAGAATCTCTCTTAGGGATTATTTGGATAAGGATGAAGATTACCGGGTAGCTAGACTGACCGAGTTATAACTCCTATACGAGAAGCACATCCTCGCCCTTAATCACCTCAAAGTGTATAAGAACAGAGTCTCCAGAAATTATAACAAGAGAATCATACCTTGCCAGTTTGAGGTTGGTGATTTGGTCATGAAGGAGAATCAGTTCAACACAAGGGTAGAATGAGAAAAGAAAGGAAAGTTCGAACCACATTGGTTAGGACCTTATGTTATAGTGGCCAAGTATGACACATGGGCAGAAAAACTAGCTCATTCCAATGGTGATGAGCTTCGTGAACCCATGAATGCCATGCACCTTAAGCGGTTCTATGCTTAAGCATGGTGCAAAATCAGGAAAACAAAAAAATAAAAATTAAATCAAAAATACAAAAAAATCAAAAAAAGAAAAAGAAAAGGAGAAAACAGGTCGTTCACAAGTGAAAACCACGCAATTGTAACACTTTGGATAGGTCCTTAGGTGAAAACCGGTTTCCAACACCTTGGGAGGATTCGTTGTTCACAAGCATCTTGCATCTAGAGGGTATTTTTACTTAGCCTAGCACTAGTTCTACCTTCGAGATTCCCTGTGAGCCCAATCCTGTCGGGCCTTGATCCGGCTTTGTCTCCTTTTATTCGTCTATGAGGGGCATGGTCTTTGTCTATTCCCCATCTTACGCTGGGGGCACTTTCGTGACTTCACCTTCTTGTTCATAAGCGCGTGGCATCTGCCCTTGTATATTCCCCATCTAACACTGGGGGCATCCACACTTTCTTGGTTACCTATGCATAGCTCTGGAAAACTGTTAGAAAACGCAAAAACATTAGAAAATTATGTCACAAACAACACAAAAAACAATAGAAAAAACAAAACACAAAAACAATAGAAAATTGTTTCAAAAAACAAAAACAATAGAAAATTGTTTCAAAAACACAAAAACAATAGAAAATAATAGAAAATTGTTTCACAAACACAAAAACATTTACAAAAACATTTACTTTAGTTTACTTGCATTGTCTTGTTTCTTGCTTTGCTTGTATTGTACTTCATGTTTGTGCTTTTGTTGCTTGCTTGGGCATACTTTGTTAGGATTCATCTTTTCTTGCTTAGATTAGATTTATTCTTTCTTGTGCATATTGAGGTATGTTTTTGCATGCTAGTGAATCATGGTACATTGTTGTATTTAGGTTCGTTGTGGGCATTTGATTGTGTTTGCTTGTTGCATGTGCATTATTTTGTTATCACATCATCACATTACCATCAACATCATCACATCTAACATCATCTATACACCATATATTAAGAAAAAGCTAAGTATACATCATACAAGAATGCTAAGCTAATCATCACATATCGTATCATCAAATGGGGGCAAGAGGGATCGCAAATATCAAAATCTATCCCCCCCGCACCCATATCATCATATCATCCCGTCCACTAAGTGTGGTACATCACATAAACAAACACATTCTATATATTCTACAAGATCAATCATCTAGAAATGAAAACACATGTGATACATCAACAAGATCATGATACATATACATGTCAAATCAAATCAGGATGCACCATACCTACATCTATCTATCCATGAGAAATAATAAACAAATGTCCATCTTATATACACATATGTCGTGTCAAAAATGTCCATATAATACATGTGTGGTATATTTGTATAAAAAATGGATATACATAACTAAAGTACATCGAAAATGGATATACATAACTAAAGTACATAAAAAATGGCTATACATCACGACAATACATAAAAAATGCCTTCATCTGAGGCGTACAATAAGATGATACATCAAATCACTGAGTACAAAAGCCTTCATCAGAGGCATGTGTCAAAACTGCTGTACAAATATAAAATGGAATACATAGAGCATAATCTGCTCATAGCCTTCATCAAGAGGCGTATGTGAAAATACAAAACATCAGGGCTGATTCGAGCCCTCTGATGGGGTAGCCGGTCTGTCTCGTGGAGGTGGCATAACATGAGCATCACTGGATCTCCTTGGTCGTGGCTACTCCATTGAGGCATGTGGCCTCTCAGATCTAGTGCCTCTGCTCGACTACTGGCTATAGGAAGGTGCTCACCGCTCAGCTGAAACTGCCTCATAGTATAGGGACATGTAATACGAGGATTTTCCCTCTGCTGTAGTCAGATCTTGGTGTGTTCGAGTAGTCACAGTTGTACCATTTGTGCGTTAGAAGGATGCTATCTCCTTTGAGACTCGGGAAAGCTCAGCCTGGCCCACTACGCGCTCAGCCCTCAGCCTATGTCTCTCAAGTATCACAGGATGCAGTTGGGCCTATGTCTGCCGGTGTAGATCTGTCACCTGGGCCATCTGCGTGGCCATCTGTCATATTTGCTAAAAATGCAAAACACTATCACCTCCCTGGCCAGCCTAGGCCCGCGCCTGATCCAACTCGAATGTCACTACTACAATATGAGCTTGGGCCTGGTCCCTCTCTGCAGTGACTAGGGATCGCTCTGCCAGCGCCTGCTGTAACTGCTGCTGTAATACAACTATCTGTGCTGTGGGCTGAGCCATTAGGGCCTGTCCCTATACCGCTCTGGACGACTGTCCCTGCTCAAATAGTCTGGGCTTGGGAGGCTGTACGGGTGCCTATCTTGGACCCTACGGCCTATGTACCTGTACCTGTGTAATGCCCTACTCATCATGGGGTTATCCATTGAATGGATCCTCTAGGTCGCGACCTACTGCACCCTCTCTCTGCTCAACGCCGTGCCAAATATCTCTAGGCGGTCAAGCGCCTGCAGCCCAGGCCTCCTCCGGGATAGTCAGACGCCGGGGTAAGATAGTGGCGTACCAAGTCCAATAATCCGTAGTAGTGCCCAAATCCCTTATCTATCGCACTAGGTCCCATTCTTGTCTGAGCACTTGTAAGATACTCGCCCTGGCTCGGGTCACATGTATGCATGGCCCCATAGTCTGCCTCTCTAAGTCTCAGCGGGCATACCATATGTCTAGCTACAGAACCCCCTGTACCATACCGAGCTGTCACTGACAACTATCAACCTTGTACAACTCTATGATATAGCTGCGACTCCTAATGATAAAATGCTCTACCATGCAGACATTGAGCTTTACGACATCCTCTGGCCACTGAATGTGCATGCAGGGTCTCTATATGATGTCTCTCTCTGACAACTCATTGAATTCTCACCGGTACCTGTATAGGCTACCTAGGTGGCCTCGTACATGACCACCTACTGATACCCAGGCCATGTAAGATAGCTCCTCCGGGTCTCGGACGTGCAAAGTATCGACAAGGTGCCTGATAGCAATGTGGTCCCATGACCAAATCTGTAGTAATGAGGCTGGCCCCACTATCTTCTGACAGTGGTAGGTGATCAGATGTAAATCCTAGTACAAGTGCACCAATATGCACTGCCCCCAGCAATAGCGCTCACCGTTGAAAATACCATGTACTAATGGTAGTTGCCCTCTCAGGAAAGATGTCCCCATCTTATCAGTGAGCAAAAACCCACTGATAAGTGACATGATATATAGGGCCCCCCCGATGAAGTGTCAGGTTGGAAATACAATCGTGTAATGTGATAGTCATACCATCATGCGGTATGTCGTCTCTGTCAAACATGTCGCTACAAGCTGCTCTAATCTACCCTATATTAGAGGTGTACTCAATCAAAGAACCCATGATCGGCATGCAGAGAATCTGCCATACATCCTCTAGGGTCACAATCATCTCCCCAATGGGAAATCTGAAACACTGGCTCTTGCTATGCCATCGCTCGGTCAGTGCAGTAAGTAAACAATGGTCTAAAATGAGGGATGACATACGGGCTACGGGGCCTAGCCCCATCGCCTCAAGAAGTATGGCCATCATGCGCCGCTCTTGACGGCGTATGCTCCCCTCCAACTCGGCAATCCAGGAATGACGCTCCCATGTCTGAGGCACTGGTAATCATCTCTACAAAATTCAATCCTCTCATTAGTTACTAACATTTCTTCTAAAAAATTCTACCTATCATTTTTCTTTTAGGGTTAACCCAAAAAATTCTAAATTTTTCTTCTTGTCTATCCTTCATTAGCCTAGGGCGCCTGTGCACCCTTTCGGGCGTGTGCACCTCCCTTTTGGCACCTGCGCGTGTGTGCAACTGTCTTAGGGCGCTTGCGCTATCAATCGTGTGCCTGCGTGCCCTTTTGGGCGTGTGCGCCACTCTTTCGGCACTTGCGCCATCACTCGTATCCTTGCGCGTGCGTGCGTGCATACCCCTTTTGTGTGTGCACTACCCTTTTAGTGCATGCACGTGCGCGCACATATATGGCGTATGCGCATGCGCGTGTGCGCTCACATATGTGGTGCATGTGCATGCGCGTGTGCGCATTTGAGTGTGCCTGTGCATGCGCGTAGGCACCCTAAGGCACTTGCGCCCCTAATGAGACACCTGCGCCATCGTTAGTGCGCCTACGCAGGGACACTCAAACGCACCTGTGCCCCTAATGAGACACCTGCGACATCGTTAGTGCACCTGTGCTTACGCACGCGCGTCTAACATGGCTCCTAACCCTAATTCCTAATTCTAGGTAATTAATGACAAAATTGACGAAGAAGGTTTAGATACCCACAAAGGCGCCATCGTCAGTGTGCTACTGGTACCCTCGGACTATGTCTGTCTGTCTCAATCGGTCCTATGCGATCACCATTGTCCTCATCGCTATCAGAGCCCTGCGGTAAAAACTCAATAGTGGTTGGTAAAAATGAATTGGTCATGGTGATTTACCCCCCCAGGTGGGGTATATTAGGCTGTTTTTCACCGCCATGAGTGCCGGGAGGTCCGTTTTGACCACCGTTTTCTCCCCTATTCACTGTTGAATAATTATTTTTCTTTTATTTTTCATCGTGTTGGTGCATTTTTTTCCTTTCAATCCCCCTTTCTTCCCATTAGGACAATTTTATTACTCATAGGCGATTTTTCTTCTTATCCACTCTTGTAAATAACTATTTTTCAAAAATAATTATTTTATTAATTTTTCCATTGAACAAGGACATTATTTGTCGCTTGTTTCTTCTTTCTTCCACCTAGGGCATGTTTTGTTGCGCCTAAGCCCTTCATTCTATTTCTTCTATTTTTCTTCTACTATCCACTGTATTTCGGAAAACAGAAACACGAAAACAAAAAAAATATATACATCACTTCAAAATTCCAAAAACATGGCAAATGTTTTCACAAAATCCTAAAAAGTAAAAAACTTGTAAAAATAGGTGACGTGCTTATTACGGCTGAAACTTGTGTCTTGCGCATGGTATCCTCTCCATATCCTATTGGTTTGTTTCACATCTTCCCTGATTAATACGACTCGCGGATCGCCGAATTCACCACCATTCACAAAGCTAGCTATTTGCTTCGTCTGTACTCTGGGGCACGTTTGTTGCCTGGTGCTGTTTCGTTGTGCACAACGCTTTTTACTTGGACCCAATGTCCATTTTCATTTCCCCTTGCATATATCCTTGCTCGAGGCATCATTTTTAACCCTTGTCGTCAATCATGAACATGTGGATCTCTTCAGCTTGATAACAAAACATTTGTACAACTGTCTTGACTGTTGTTGGGTTGGATATGTGCGTTCGTACTTGTTTTCCCTGTTAAATGAGCTTGTTTCCTTCTCGTATTGCATTGCATTGTTGTATGTTACATGGAGTTGGTGTTTTTAGCAATGGACAATCATTCGCAGTATGACTTTTCATGTCATTCTACTTTTTTCATATGTTTATATTTTTCATAAGGATCGATGATGTAGATCTCTTGGCAATATGATGACATCGAAATTGTTCCAATACAGAGGCTAGAGGATAAGCTCTTCTCTCCACTCCATATTTCTTCTACATCACTTTCCTCTCACCACTTTCCTTCTGCTTCACTTGGGGCCTTCTGCCCCTGCCCATTCTTCTATCTATTTCTCACCTTTTTTCGATCGTCGATCGTCTTCCTTCATCACCCTATCGACACTCAAGGGGGCATCTCTCACTTCTACTAATTTTTCTTCTACCTCTTCAAAATTTCACCCATCTACTATCTTTGAAGTGGCATCGCTTACGCCACCCCAAAGAGGGGAAAATGTAGACACCCATAATTACGCCCGAGCAATTTAAATACTTAAATTGTGTTAATTATCTCCCTTCTTGCAAATTGGTGACATATTGTCAATAATGCTCATCTTCTCTCCTATCATCATTAATTAATTACACTACGCTAATTAATTAAGTCGCCTATCTAACAAATACCCTAATTAACGACATTCCGTTAATAGATCTCCCTTATTATCCATACTAATTAATTATTATTAATTCATTAGCATCCCCTTTCCTTTAACCAATAAATCAATATTCAATTGATTTAATCCCCTTCTATAGTCTAAATCATGCTAATATTCCTTTAAAAGCTTTTATAAGCTTGCACATCTATTAATTAAATCACCTTGATTAATTAAAAGGCCCCCTTTATCCACATGAGTCACTAAAGGACAAGCTAAACCCTCCTAAAGCTGACTTAACCCTATCTAAACCCCCCTTATCCATAACTAACTCAACATCCCTATTATCCCACATGCAAAGGGATGTATGTAGTGTTTCCTTTATCCATTGGGCTATATAAAGAGCCCTCCTCCTACCTTTACACCTACACCTAAACTTCTTGAGAAGACAAAATTAAAGCATATAACAAAATAGACTTAAAGATTTCCTTTGTTTTATTGAGAATTCACCATTTTGGAAGAGCTAAAGCCTCTTTTCTAGCCAAAGTGCTTAGGTTATAAGGGAAGAGTCAAAAGGGTCTTGTAGCCCAATTTTTGATAAGCTACCATTCCTAGGTTCTTGGAATATCAAGAGCAACCAATTTGATTGCCATGGAGCTTACATAGGTCCATTTAATTTTGTTGTTAATTAAGAGAATAGAGGTTTTTAGACAATTAGCATGCTAGTTTCAAAGTTCTAATATGATAAATGTTAGTGTCTAACCTTGTTTAGTTCTTATCTTGATGGTGCTTTAGACTTTGCTTTAACTTTGTTGATTAAAAACTACTAGGTGTTAGTTTTTATTTTTATTAACTTAGTTGAACAAACTATGCAAACAAACTTCCATAAATGAGAGTGGAGAGCAGAGGGCTAAAGATGTAGGACATCAAGGAGTGAACTCCGATTTTGAAGGGAAAAAGTTTGAGGATTAAGGGCGGGTAGAGAAGAGCGGTGGGTCATAGGAACGCAAAGGAGGCAAATCTAAAGACTATTTTAGTGAAGGTCCAATAATTGAGATGATGTGTGTTGGGATGGATTTTGGTGCTAAAAATGTCAGAGATGCCCTTGTAAAAGATCATAGTAGAATCATAGCTAAGAAATGTGTAGTGGTTAAGAGCAGAAGAACCTAGACTAGGTTGGACAAAGATAAAGCTTGAAAAAGGTCCTTGCATGCGAATCGACAACTTTGGTTGAAAGATTCAATGAGAGCCCAAGACGATGGAACACATGCATAACTGAACATTTAACACTAGGAAAGTAGTAAGCCCCTTGTCACATCCAATTTTTTTGGGGTTTTACTTGGGGAACGTAATGGAAATTTTTTATCCATTGAACAACTAACAAATTGTTAAGATGATATTATTGTGATGGGTTATACTATCTTCTCTCGTGAGTGTCTGTGTATTTGGATAATTGTAGTAACTCCAATTTCTTGGTGCGAGGAAGAGGCCCTCAAGGAACTTTGGAAGAAGAAGAGCATGAGAGTTACCATGGCTTGTATAATAACAACCTTTCGGTTACCGAAGTGTGAAATTTTGTTTGTTAGACCAAGTACAAATCTTAAAACAAAAGCTGATCACTAAGAGGACTAAAAAGATAATAACTTTCGTAAGTTCATAACTAGCAACCTTTTGAAGATGCATTAAATTCAATCCAAAAGAGTTCTAAATTTAGTAAGTATATAACTTTAAGTTTAGCACTAACACAATTCAAAACTAGCATTGCCACAATTACTTTCATGTCAAAACATGTTATTATGTATTCTCTCATTTACAATTATCAACATTTAACTGTAATCATCCAATTCAAATTGCATTAGTGATTCAAAATTAGTTAATAAAATGCACAACTCATTTTGTAAGTAAGCAATTAAATAATAAGTTTGAATCTCATGAGGGCAACAACCTTTCCCACTAGCTTATCATGTCAAAACACATCAAAAACTTGATACAATAAACAAATACACCAATATACAATCTCAACAAGTCATCATCTTCATCTTGTGTATGTACTTTTGAGATATCTGGTGTTGTTGTGAGGGAATTATTGATGCGTTTTATTTGCCAACCTAGACTATTAACCATTGATAGGGATGTAACCCTAAGGAACATTGTGAACGAATAGTGAATGTAGCGATGCACTATTGTAGCCAAAGCATTCTAAACCATATACAACGTTCTAGTATTTAGTTTGTATAAATCACATAAAGTCCTAAGTTCACAAGGACATTTGTCTTAGTGTCATATGAATACACACAATTATCAAATTAAATAAATTTCACAAGGGAGTTGCAGAACTACTCTTGACCTCATCAACAAATTTCTAACTGTTAAATAATTTGGACAGATCCAAGATTATATATTTCTCAGTAGTAACGATGAATGTAAAATTGCAAGAATGTCAATGAACAAAGTTGTGAATTGAAATAGAAAGTAAATAACATAGAACACCAAATTTACATGGGGATTACCTTTTGGTAAATAAACCACATGAAAACATTGTTCATTTTTATTAATCTTGAAAAACAAGAATCCAATTATAGAGCATCTTCTTATCATTTCTACAGTACAAATAATTTAATACAAATGATTGTTCACAACAAAGTATGTCTCCATATTAAAAATTTTATTTATAAAGCATGCAAATAGTTATAATCGCGAATGACTATATCAATTCACATATCAAACAAAAAATTATTTGGTTATTTTTATAGCTTTATAAATATACAAACCTTAGGTTTAACATATAAACTTATGTACTATATTTGTGGAGTAACATTTGTTTATAAGGGCCACAACTAAATATAAACTCACAAATATTATGTCCCAACAATCCCCCTTAATGTTTAGTGAGGATACTCACCATGATCTTATTTTTATTAGAGAAGAAATTATCAACACACATTTTCATGTAAGGATTTTAAAGTCATCATTTTTTATAAAAAATAATTACATTCTTCAAATCGTATAAAATGATTCGAGGTTAGCATATTTAAAGGGGCTAAAAATAATATCCTTAAGTTCCTCAGGACAAGTGCATATAAAAACTCTTATATGAGTCTCTAAAGCCTTCTATACTATAAAGAATCCATATAACACAATGATTCTCCGGTCTCTCGTGTTATGTCTATAATTCAACATCCGATATAACTCTATTTTTTAAAGTAAAATTAACGTTAATATATTTTTTATTTAATAAAGACGTCCAATTAAGTGTGCATATGCAAAGTTTAGTGGAAGATTATTGGTTATGTTACGTAGTAAAAAAATGTCTCCTTTTTCTCCATAGTTTTTTCAAAATTAATTTCCAATTTCAAACTTATAATGTTTTGGTGTCAATATAGCGTTGTAACATGCTCCAAATGTCATTTTTGATTACAAATTTAGACTAGATTTAGGTTAGACCGTTCCAAAACCTCTTTTATAATCTATTTAGATTATTTCTAGATTTCTTATAATCGTCATTTAAAAATAATGCCAAGAAAGTAAATTTTCATGTGGGTATAATTAACACATTAAAATATGAACCCCTTAATAATAAGTTAAAGCACCCTATTAAAATAACACATCCCAAAAAATAAACTACTCATTTCACATAAGGTGCAAACGATTAAATGTTAAGACAATTTAGGTTAGCCTTACGAGCTATTAAGAAAGTCAACTTTTCTTTAAGTGAGAATGTAGCGTTTAAAGTGAGCCACAAGATCAAACGAACTTCCACATTAGGATCTAGGTATTTACTCATTTGATTTAATTTGCTGATGAGTTATATAAAACTTTTCTTCTCTCTTTAGTTGCTCTCAATCTATTTGTTTGGTTTTGCAAGTTTATGAAGGATAGATTTTTGTCCATTTCTTTAAGAAGACTAGTGTTTAAATATATATCTATTATTAAGCTGAGAGGCTTTCCTACAATGGTAGCCAATATTGAAATGGAGTGAGCTGTTCACTTTTATTCTCGACATTAAATTTGACGTCGATTTGATCGTCATATGACAATTCATCCATAAATTTGACTTCCATCGGATTGTATCTTAAATGTTTTTTTAAAAAAGTTTTTCTTCAAAAATTCAATAAAAATAGTAATATTTTGGCCATATAGTAATAGGGCCATCTGTTTTTTCATGAATATTGTTTTTTGAGACTGACACAATCATTGCAAGTAAATTGATTCCATTTGGCACAAATAAATGAGAAATTGATAGAGAATTTAATGAAGTTATTGATGAAAGTGATATGTGAATATTTTAAGCTTAAAACCTTTAAATTGATACCTATTGATGTATTTCATGTAAATACATTTATTAAAATATACTTACTATATTATATTTTTTATTTTTAGTTTTTTGGTATACTTATACTACACTCTCATAGCTCCATATTGATATCTCTCGACCTATTTTTGACATATGCATTTAAGATATCTATACTAGTGTATATATTTAATATATGTCATTTATTTTGTAGAGTGTAAGCACATATATGTATCTTTAATGCATATACATATATGTATACACTTTGATTTAATGTATATATGGTTATTTTATATATATATTTTTAAAACCTTCTATTATACTCACGATTTCTCCTAATTGTTGATCTGGGGTTTACTAAAAATTTGACATATTGTTCTTAGCATAGTTATTTAAAAACCTTTACATTTTTCTGGAATCCAACATGTAGAACTTTAATTACGACCTATTTCATGACTATATCTATTATTTATTTATTTTTTGAAACTTTTTTTTCAAAACCCAGAGTAAAGATCATGATTTGTTCTACTTAGCGATTAAGTTTTGTTAAAATTTTGACAAATTGTTATTAATATAGTTACTTAAAAACCCTTTAACTTTTTCTCGAATTTAGCTTGTAGAACAAAATTTATTACCTACTCAAAAGGATAGATAATTATACCAAGTTCAAAGCGAATCTCTCTCATTTTCAATCTTTATTAACACTTTCAAAACATAGAAGTAGATTACAATATCAATATCATTATTTACTACCTTATATGATCTTTATTTAGAGTTTATATAATAATATGGAAAGAGAAAGGAAAAGACACAAAATTTTTAAACTGATTTCTATATTCACTTTTAATCATTTATCTCAAAACAAATTTTCTTCTTTGCAAGTTTACGAAATCAAAAATACAACATAGCTCTCATTTGATCAATTGTTCACAAGTTATAAAAGGGTATACAACCACTTCACAAGCTCCGCTCCATGCCACCCAAACTACAATTTGCATACACAAAGAGAGGCGAATGCGACGTTCACCTCATATCCATGTAATGTAGGAAAATCTCTTCCACATTACTTCATAAATCCCCCAACTGCGCAATGATTACAAATACCAACAAAAATAGAACAACTAGCTCACACTTACTCCACACACGCGAACACACTCAAAATAAATAGAACACAATTATTTTCTTGGGACAAAAAGAGAGACAAAATGTCCAACACACCCAATGCACACTATTAAACCTATGCAAGGTTTGCAAAAAAAAAGAGAGACTATAACAAATACACTCTTTTAACTCCACGAAGGGAACATGCCATGTCCTTGGTTCCTCTATGAAAATAATACAAAACACATTTATCCCTCTGCCCTTTTATCACCACAAAAGTACAACATTGTATTCCCTTAGTTCCTCCATGTAAGATATATCAAAATCCACTAGTTTTCCTCTATTCAAGTAACACAAAATAACACCCTTTACCTCTAACAATCATGGTGATGCCTCTACCCTCCACACTCACTTACTATTGCATGCTGCACAATGGGTGCAATGCAAGGAATACAACATGTATTGTTTTATCAAACAAAATAAAAAAGCTCCAGGATCAAGTAAAGCAACACACAAATAATGGAAAGGCATAACCAAGGTTTAAGTACCCATTTTTTGAAAGAGAAAGAGAGTGAGAAAGAAATATTTTATACATTAAAACAACCAGTTTGAAGACTTACCTCCCTTTTCTCTATGTCTCAAGACTCAACACAAGATTTCATCACAAGAGCAAGCTCCCAAAAGTTCCCAAAATCTTCACCAAAGTTCTCTCAAATTTCAAAGTCGAAATTCCCCAAAAAATAAGAGGATTATAAAGGAATCCCAAAAAGAGAAGAACCCCAAAACAAGCTCTCAACTCCACTTAAATAGAAACATGCTAAAAAATGAGCAACTTATAAGATTGTGCCACTTATCAAGATCCTATCTTTCAAGGAATCCAAAAAGCTCTTACAAATCACATGGGCCTCCCACAACTTTTCTTACAAATTCAGCTAATCACATTGACTTCTCTTACAATATTATGACATAAAATCCATTTGAAAAATAAAAGATCTCTAAAATTCAAATTTATAAATCCATGACAATCAATCACAATCAAATCAACAAGAGTCCCACTCAACCTCTTACATCCACATTAAATCTTTTACATGCACTTACTTACAAGCCATCCCGCCTACTTACATAATTTTAGACATAGTTGATGGCACACTTTTCAATGCGAATAGTGAGGTCCTTTTGAGTCTAAAAGTGACCAAAAGGGCCAAACAAATCCCACCTACCCCATGCGTATGTGTATGTGGTCCTTTTTAGACCGCGTGACAAAGTTTCCTTATCCCATACTCCATCCAAAAGGGACCTACAAGTTAAAATTAGAATTTCACACTAAAGGGCACCAAAATAAGCCAAACCAAATTTAAATAAAAAAATTAAAAGTAGTCCTAAAAAAACCAAATAAAATAATACCATATAAGCACAAGGGTCACATGAATGAAATGGACGACTCCAATACATATGGAAATCAATATCAATGTCATAACACATTATAACTCTAACCATCATAAGAAAACAAAAACAACAACCTAACTATACATTCCATATGTGGGCGGTCCCATATTGGCAAGAGAATCACCAAAGAGTTGGTATCCTCCATCTTGAGATTGTGGATTTATGAATATTCATCGGCAAGGTTATGTTTCCTACACACTCAATTCCAAACATCATATTTGTCTAATATAATTTACATGACTAAACACCCAAATCATGATCATACAATGCTTCACACTCACACACATTCTTCCAACTAAGCCATTTAACTATTATACTCACAAGTCATTAGGATTCAACATCATGCTCATTATCTAAGCAATATATAATTCAACAATTAAACTCATACATAGTTTAATTTGACTAAAATTCAAACTAGTTTAATTCCATAAATATTTCCAATCTCATTTTAATAATCGAGATTATGACAAACAATGACTCACTCAAAATTTACGATTCTCAAATAATCATAATATCTGGTGACTTTAAACATGATTCATACACATATTTCGAATACAATTCATATCCAAGACTTATCCAATCTCGTGAATATTTCTAGGTTCTGTATTCATATCCATTTACAAGTGACTTGACCAAATTATTAAAGTTAGAGTGAAATAACAACAATCATTTACATTTTCAATCAACGTAATAACATATAAATAATAATTTTACAAACCGGTCTCAAACCTACTCACAATAATTTCAATACTCTATCATCTTATAATTCCTAACCTAATTAATTATGTTTCCCAATCTTTTCACATTAGAGAGATCCTACCCTTTATTTTAATCGTTATTTTCAGAAAACCTTAAATTCGACCTAAGCATTCAATTTTTATAATAAATATTATCAAAATCACAATAGCTTTTTAGGATCAGTAATAAGTGCCAGGGTAATTTAGACTCACACATTTGTTATCATTGTGTTTATATTACACCCATAAAACACACAAATATCAATATTATTTCCATCATTATTAAAATTAACCATATATATAATAATGATAATGTTTTACACCCAACCAAAATAAAACATAACAATGAGTAATTCAAAATATGTAATGATAATAAAATCAGGGTCTAAACAGTTCCATAAGAAAATGGGCACTACACTCTTGTAAACTCACATAGGGTGTTTTTTTACAAAGATTTTTTATAATATAGAAGAAGTATAGAGAAATAAGATGAAACAAGGCCATTAGAAGGTGACATTGTCATGCAAACTCTCTTTTAATAAAAACTCTAAAAGGCCTAACATTGATCTAAGATTACAAAACTTCACAACATAGAGAGGCTTGGTGAAGATATCTATAACTTGATTTTCTATAGGACATAATTACATATCAATATCACCATTGTGGAATTTTTCTCAAATGAAATGCATATGAATCTCTACATGCCTTTTTTGACATCGAATTGGATTGTTTTCTAGAGCTATGCAACTTTGATTGTCACAAAAAAGTGTAGTGCTTCTTTTGAAATCCATATGAAGTAATTACAATTGTCTTTTCAACAATACGACTTCTTTACATGTTTCCATAGCACTTTTATATTCGACTTCCATAGATGAGATAGATAGTGTTGGTTGATTTTTATTGCTCCAAGTGATAACACATGTACCAAACTTAAGAAAATATCTAGACGCGGATTATCTATCTATAATATCATTAACATAGTCAGAATCATAATAACCATATAACTTAGCATAATTATTACAAGAGTAATATAAAACATAATTAATTTACCTTTAATGTATTTTAATATCTTTTAGCCATATTCCAATGATGCACATATAGTTCCAACATAGATTCAAAAGAAAAACCTACTGTATAAGAAATATTAGGACTAATATAGTTAGATATCTTATCTTTTCTTATTTCATCTTATCTATCTGCCATATCTACCCATATATAAAACTGTAAACAAGTTTCTTATGTAAGGTAAGATTTATTTTATCACATGCATGTTTGGGATCAAGTTTTATACCAATTTTAATATGAATTACAATATGTTTACAATCAATCATGTTACATATTTTAAGCAAGTTATGTACATATTGAGATTGATAAGCTACAATTGAGTTATGATATTAGAATACAAAAATGCCTAGAAAATGATGAAGCATGCCTAGATCAATCATCTAAAAATATTGTTTTAACATAAATTTTAAAAATCAAAATAGTTTGATTGTTGCTTATAAGAAGATTATCAACATACAAAATAATTAAAATAAGTCGATTATCCTCAATTTTTACTTATAAATCATTATCAGAGAAACAATTAAAGAAACCTAGATTTTGGAAGATACTGTCAAATTTAGATACCAAGTTTTAAGAGCTTTTTTCAAATGATACAAATATTTTTTAAATCTACAAAATATAGGGTTGTTTACCATTTTGTTCAAAACATTTAGGTTGAGTCATATAAATTTCTTTTTTGAGATCACCATTAAATATATTGCATTCTTAACATCCACTTGGTGTTTTATCAATCATATTGAGCTGGGAGAGCTAGGAGAATCATTACTGTGCTCATTTTTGTTACGGGATAAAAGATTTCTACATAGTCAATCAAGATTTTTTAAGTAAACCCATTATCCACTAACCTTTCCTTAAAATTTTCAATTCTACAGGTGGAATTATATTTGGTCTTATAAAAACATTGAGTTCCAACAATATTTCTTTTTATCGAGGAAGAGACTAGTCCCTAAGTTTGATTTTTAATAAGAACATTGTACTCATATTTCAAGGGTTTATTTTTCTTGTTTAGCCCCTTTGAGAGATCGAGGTTCACATTCATATAAGGATAATAAGGCATGGCAAATGTGTTGACTTCTAGTCATTTTCAAATATTATCAGGATAAAAATATTGAATTAATGATTAAGCCCATTTAGGTCTTTTATATTGGTAACCACTTTATGATTTCTCCCCCTCAAACTTAGTATTTATAGTGTAAAAATTTGGATCATCATCCATTGGGAGGTTAATTAGAAATATGACTGTTTAATAGAGGATACACAAAATTATTTTTTAAGGATTTGAATGTTTATATTTCAAATGATATCATGTTTAGATGGATCATAAACGCTTAATCCTTTTGTTCTTACTCCATAGCCAACAAAGATCCAATAATTGAAGGCAGGGTCAAGTGTCTTCCTTTCAACTTTAGGAATGGAAATAGAAGTGGATATACCAAATATCCTAAGATAGGAAACATTTTGTTTCTTTCTCGCTCACATTTCTAGAAGTGTAGTCTTCATATCTTCTTCCCACATAAATTTTGGAACATTTGTAGAATGCAACATGGTCTTAGCCATTTTTAAAATGGTTCAATTTTTCCTTTTTGTAATTCCATATTTCTGTGGAGAATAGGGAATGGTTAACTCTCTTTAGATTCCACAAGGAGTACATAACACATTAAACTCTTTAGTTATGCATTCACCTTCATTTTTAGTCCTTAGTTTCCTAAATTTTAAGTTAGAAGTGTTGTAGTCATTTTTAACCTTAACATAAATAAAGGAATCCCATGCGCACTGACCTATCACCCAGTGAAAGTTGGGCACTCACCCGAGGCACGTGCGGGTGCCGAGTCTCTCTTTTATGTGATTTTTAGTGGGAAACATCATCTATGATCTGTGTTTAAAAAGACCTTCAAATGGATTTAGAACATACAAGAACCATAGGGCTTCGAACAGCCTCTAGATCTTTGTAGTCATTTCAGGTAGAGTACTTTACAGAATCTATAATGTGCATCATTTCAAAAAGAAACATACAAGCATCCATACTTAGCATGAAATGAAAGAGAACTCATGAGAGAGAAGTATGCATCTGAATCATTGATATTCATGCATACATATAACAGGTAACTGTACGATGGAAAAGTGACATGCAAGGATGATAATCGACAAGTGACCTTCCCCGTACCCGACCTCCCGAGGTCGTGCCGAGACAGCCGGTGGTTTGAAATGTGGGTGACTTAGATGAAGTCACAGCCGGGATTATGGTCAGTTTTCTATGATAGAAAAGCTACAAGCGAGGATGAGAATCGGCAAGCAACTTTCTTATGGCTAACCATGGGAGGATCAGTGACTAAGATCTGGTAGTGTGATCTCCTGGTAGTTAAAATGACAAAGGGGAGATTTAGAGGCTATGAGCGGGTAGCATAAATTCCCTAGTGATTAATCCTCCTAACTAGAATTTAAGTGTTTAATCTAGTTATGAAGTCTCCAAATTAACTTAAACTGAAAATAACAATTTATACTACTATTGAAAGGGAAACTAATCTAAACAAAATACACGATTGAAATATTATAATTACAAGCAACTTATTAAACTACTTTTATACTAAAACTAAACAAGCGAGATAACCCGGTGTGGTTATTCACCTGTGCAGATGTGTGAATCTAAATAAAAGACAGCTAATTAAATTAATTGAAAACCTTCAATCCTACCTCAGAAGTGAGGAACAAATCATAGTTTCTCAGAAACTATTATTCCCCACAGCTTCCCTGGCAATATTGAAAGCGAGCTTAACTGAAATAAAATGATTCACTACTCTATTTGATAATAACTTTGACGATTTAAACCTGGAGTTTACTGAGCAGAGGCAAATCCAGTTGTGTTGTAGCTTGTCCCCTCAGAGTGATCTCTTCGTTCTTGCGTGTTCACGTGAATCCAGAAAGAGTAGGAGTATAGCAACATCGGCAAGGGAAGGCACTGGGATGACAATTACTTTGAAGTAAAAATGGCACAAAGCACAAGTAGGAGAGGGATGGCGCAAGTGAACTGGCTTGGCCTATGCGATTCCTAGCAGGGTTGTTGCAGCAATGATAAAACAAAATGATAAACAACAGGTACTCAAACAATGAATAATAGCAGCTTCAAAGAAATACAACGAAGTACAAGTAGGAGAGGGATGGCACAAGAGAACAGAGCTTGGCCTATACGATTCCTAGCAGGATCGTTGTCGGTGTACAGTGAGGCATAACTAAATACTCAGAATTCTAATCCATGCTAAAATAAAATGATTCATAAAATAAATCTAGGACTGAGTATTGAAGACTAAAGCTCAAGAATGAAGACTCCAGACCAAAGAACCAAGACCATTTACATGTAAACAAGCTACATATTTATAGCATTTACAATGACTAGAAGGCAAGTTCAAATTGAAACTCTCCCACTATTAAACAAATATAAATCACTGTTCAGTCGGCAAAAACATAAATACAAGCTTTAGTGGTTGAGAAATGCGAGTGAAAATTGAATTTTCACGCTTGACGCGATCGTCGGAACATTCTGGAAAGTGCGTACAGGACCGCCGCCCTGCGCAGGGCGACGGTTACAGGACCGCCGCCCTGGCCTGGGTGGCGGTTACAGGACCACCGCCCTGGCTGGGTGACGGTTACAGGACCGCCGCCCTGGCTTGGGTGACGGTTACAGGACCGCCGCCCTGGCAAGGAGGCGGTCATGTAAATAACAACAAAACAAGGAGGAAAAAGAGAGAAAAGGCTAGGACAAAACGTGTAGAGGCTAGACAAGGATTCTTGGGATGCAAATGTATATTCAACAAGATTTCTGGATTCCGAACACCTTGCGAAGAGATCTTAATCATCATTGGGGCATGTGTAACATCTTTCTGGTGGTGCAGTACATACAATTTTGGGTACGTACATATTGCCCCCTCGGAGAAGCGTTTTAGCCATGAAGAGGCATAAAACGTTGGGTCCGAGTATGGCTGTCCCAAAATGGGGAGTTAAAGGCTATACCTGACATGCCCGTGTGTCGAAATGTCGCCAACTTTCACATGCTTTTCAGAATGTATGCAATGGATGACAAGTGATAACAAATGTTAAACAAAATGTTTTTACTTTATTTTGCTTTTGCAATGCTGATATGTGATGACAAACATGTTGTAGTTTTGAACTTTTTGGCCTCTTTAGACAATGTATGTGATTTCTTCTCATGTTGGCAAAACGTGATGAATGTATAGCGATAAAGAGATGAACTTGCCCCAATCCCAAATCCACGCAACTAGTAAGATGCGAGGGCTCAACACCAAGAATTGGGAAGGGCACAAGTTGTATGAGTTTGATTTGAGTGGAATGATGAGAGACAGACAAAACAAGAACAAGAACCAAATTTTGACCTACACACCCACCCTACTCAGAACTACTACCAAGCTTAGAAGGCCACTTACTTTTCAGTTTATCTAGACTTAGATTCATAAATGGCAACCTGGTTGACAAAATCTGGTTTTAAGGATTTGATCTCTTTGGGATTTGGATGTTTGGATATTTGCCTTCTTTTAACAGAATTTGACTTGTGTTTTTTTTAGCATACCAAGATTTGTTAGTTTGTGTGACTGGACCCCCCACACCTTGCCTCACGCCACTAGTAAGAAGCATGGGTTTGTCACCAAAGGCAAGATACAGGCGAGTAAGGGCACTTCTTTCCTTTCCCAACCTCACATCACCAGTAAGAGATGTGGGCTTATCACCGAAGGTTGATGGGGCAAAGAAGTGTGTGAAATAAAATATTTTGTTTGCTTGGCGCTTTTGATTTCATTTGATTTTGACATTTCTGATCTATGACTTTGGGATATCCTTTTGTTCCAAGAGATTTTAAGAGGGATAGATGTGACACCAAGAAGCTTCTAGAACAGACCGTAGGCAAGGACAACTTTACCTAGTAGAAAGAAAGAGCAAAGCCAAGTATGCAGGTCTTGGTATGGTTTCTGTCAATGTTTGTCTGTCAAACTTGATGAGAAGATTTGAAAGTACTTGATGATGTTTGAAGAGATGTGATTTGAATATTTTTGCCAATATCTTCAGAAATTTGTAACAGATTACTTAAGAGTAAGTTCCTGGACTACAATATTTATGAAACGAGTGAACAAAATGAACCAACTAAATTACTAATGTAATGCAACTGCAACCATGTACATATGAAAATGCAGGTGGAACTATATTTCATGATGTCTAAGGTGAAGAAAGTTGACGAATATCGAATTCTTCACCCCTAGAAGTACACAGCGGAGAACCATTATCCTCAAATTTTTCATTTTCTTGATGAGGGCCTACCATTCTAGGTTTGAACTTACAACCCTTGCCCAAAGGTGTATATGTCCCATTATTAAAAACATTTTTCTGAAAGAGGCATTCGCGTACCTCTTTGTCATGTTTTTGAGAGATGGCATGTGGGTGAGCATGACTATGCTGCTCGACCTTCTCTCTCATAGCGAGCATTGTGTTAATGACGAGGTCTTGCCCCATGGATAGGGAAAACTTAGCTTTAGACACGCATGGGTCGAAGCTAGACTTTAGAATAGGGTAGTGCCTAGAGATGGGTTTGATAGGCATCGTTTCAATTGTAAATTGCCCTTCTTCGTTTGTTAATTCTATCATGTTTATATCTAGATTTAGGTCATCGGAGGGAAGAGATGCTATGCCGAGAAGACTACCCATTCCTTGAGGTTCGAATGGGAGAAATTTCGGTTCGTCATTCTCCAAGAGTTTCATAATTCCTGCTGTGGCTTTAGTGGAGACTGTTTCCACAGAAATTGACTTATCTTTATTTGTCTTTGCCACCTCGTATATTAAATCATAGGATCTTACCGGTTTAGCATTTGTAGGAACTTCATCTCGTGTGGAGAAAATATCGGGTAGGGGTTGTGAAACATACTCCTTTGTCCGAGTTGTTGCATTAATTTCACACTCAACCTCTAGCTCAACTAATCCCAAGATTTTTGTATTACCATTTGAATCTAGGTTAGGAGCAACCTGAGAGTTGTCAGGAGTTGAGGCGTCTTGATTGTTATTTCTTATTATGATACCTTTGTTTTTCCCATTTGGATCTAACCTGTTATTGTTAGAATGATTTGGGAGAGGATCATTGAAGATCTTGAGAGGTGCATTTTGTGGGGAAACTGCCCCTGCAAAAGTATTTGGTGCTGGTGACACAGGATCTGCCAAGAACATATCTATGAAAAGTTGTTTTTGTTCTTCTGGCAAGCGTTGCATGAATTTATTATAGTCATGGCAAGTCCTAGTATCATGACCCCTGATTTTGTGGAAACCACAATATAGATTGGGATTATAGTTCCGTGGTCTTCGGTTTGAATCCTGTTGTGGCCCAAAGTTCTGATTGGGCTGTTGGTTGTTATAGTTGAAATTTCGAGGTTGTGGCCTTTGGCTTTGGTTTTGATATCCATTTGGGCCCCGAGAAAGGCCTTGTGGCTGGATTTGCTGTTGTGGAGGATGATTAGAATCCACCGTATTGATCGCTGGGGTGAAGTTATTATTGCGTTGATTGTTAGTAGGTGTCGGGGTGTTCACAACATTTGGTCCTTTGACTTGATCAGTGAATCCATATGTTGTAACCCCATGGTTTTCATTAAGGATATTGGGTCCTTGATCGGCATTCGTTATAGTAGGATAAGTTGTTGTGCTTTGGCTGGAGGTGATTAACCTCCCGCTTGCTCCATATGTTTTACGGCCACTATCTATCGCTGCTTGATCAATTTGCAGAGCACTCTCAAGTACCTCATCATAAGTCCTTAGTGGGAACTTATGGACTTCTTCCTTCACCTCTCTGCTAAGAGAATGAAGGAATAAATCGCATAGTTCCATCTGATCCATGTTTGGAGCGCTTGCCGAGGAATAAAGGACTGTGCGCCACCTTTGGATGAAATGGGCGACAGACTCGTTATGTTCTTGCTTGATGTGCAAGAACTCCCTGATTCCTGTCCTTAATAGTTTGTTCATGTCGAAGGCTTTGATGAACTCAGACACGAGTTGTTTGAATGAATGTATGGAAGCCTCGGGTATTCTGTAATACCAATCGAGGGCAATGCCTTCCAGAGTTTTGGGGAATATTTTAGCAACAACCCCATCCCATGGGAGTAGTTCACGAATGGCTGTAGCGTAAGCTTTGATATGCGCATTCGGATCTCCTTCTCCTTTGTATTTAGGCAAATCGGGAAGAGGCCTTGGAAGCATAACGCTTCATATGGCGAAATCTAAGGGCTCCTTTAAATATTCTGAATAAGTCCCTATCGCATACGTCTCAACCATTGATGGTGCCTGTTGAGGAGGCGGTGGCGGAACGGGTTGTTGATATGGCGTAACGTACGTGTTAGCAGGGGCATAAGGCAATCCTTGTATTTGAGTAAACATGCCGGGGGATGAGTACAAATCCCCTTGTGGTGATTTGGAGTACATGTTTAAGTACGAAGGGGTACTATCCAGGAATGGATTACTTTGTACTGGACCTAGAGGAACAGTACTGGCGATAGTGGGTCTAGTTGGCACTTGTTGTGAATATTGAGGAGTCATACCCAATGTGCCTACTCCTGTGAGGAGATCCACTTGGCTAGGATGGTGCGGAGGATTGGAACTCCCGGTTTGTATGATTCTTGAATTTTGACTTGCTTGGGCAAGTTCTAATCCTCTAACCTTTTCCATTAGATTTGAAATGACTTCGTTTGGTGAAGCCATGATATCGTGCCTTGGTGGCGTTTGTTGTATATCCCGGTGTTGTATAGGCATGTGATAGCCTGTCATGAACTGATTGCTATCTTGCCAAGTTTCTCTGAGAGTATTTTCCATACGTGATGGCATAGGGGAGTTTTCTTGAGGAGAGAACTCGGGCTGTATCTGCAAAGTTCCTACAGGTGGGTACATACCTTGAGAGCGTTGTTCACTCCTAGGATAAAGTATTGATTGTCCATCGTCTAAGACCAAGTATGGATCCGATTGTCTACTAATAGGCGGTCGGAATAATACCTGAGGGGATGAAGCAGACTCTCCAGTTAATGTCATATTGTTCGAGCCTGAAGGCTCTGTTTGTGTTTGAGCAAGTTGCTCCAACCCCTCTGTTTGGAAGGACGAGTTATATCTAGTCCTTGGTGTTTGTGTTGACAACTGATTAGTTGAATAGTTGTCGCCCCACATTGAGAGTGAGGGTGATGACTGCCTATTCTGTTGGGCGTAGTATGCCTCAAGACCCAAGAGGGGTCTGCCATATGCATCGAATCCCGACATATTCGGGGGGTATATGAATACCCGCAGAATAATGGGAAGGAGCGAAGGTGATTTGTGAAGGGAAACGTGATATTTATGACTCCGAATGAGAAGGTAGGAAGTTTTACATCAGCTTCACTAATTTTTCTTGTTTCACGTCGGGTTCACCAATTTTGTACGATGGAAAAGTGACATGCGAGGATGATAATCGACAAGTGACCTTCCCCGTACCCGACCTCCCGAGGTCGTGCCGAGACAGCCGGTGGTTTGAAATGTGGGTGACTTAGACGAAGTCACAGCCGGGATTATGGTCAGTTTTCTATGATAGAAAAGCTACAAGCGAGGATGAGAATCGGCAAGCAACTTTCTTATGGCTAACCATGGGAGGATCAGTGACTAAGATCTGGTAGTGTGATCTCCTGGTAGTTAAAATGACAAAGGGGAGATTTAGAGGCTATGAACGGGTAGCATAAATTCCCTAGTGATTAATCCTCCTAACTAGAATTTAAGTGTTTAATCTAGTTATGAAGTCTCCAAATTAACTTAAACTGAAAATAACAATTTATACTACTATTGAAAGGGAAACTAATCTAAACAAAATACACGATTGAAATATTATAATTACAAACAACTTATTAAACTAATTTATACTAAAACTAAACAAGCGAGATAACCCGGTGTGGTTATTCACCTGTGCAGATGTGTGAATCTAAATAAAAGACAGCTAATTAAATTAATTGAAAACCTTCAATCCTACCTCAGAAGTGAGGAACAAATCATAGTTTCTCAGAAACTATTATTCCCCACAGCTTCCCTGGCAATATTGAAAGCGAGCTTAACTGAAATAAAATGATTCACTACTCTATTTGATAATAACTTTGATGATTTAAACCTGGAGTTTACTGAGCAGAGGCAAATCCAGTTGTGTTGTAGCTTGTCCCCTCAGAGTGATCTCTTCGTTCTTGCGTGTTCACGTGAATCCAGAAAGAGTAGGAGTATAGCAACATCGGCAAGGGAAGGCACTGGGACGACAATTACTTTGAAGTAAAAATGGCACAAAGCACAAGTAGGAGAGGGATGGCGCAAGTGAACTGGCTTGGCCTATGCGATTCCTAGCAGGGTTGTTGCAGCAATGATGAAACAAAATGATAAACAACAGGTACTCAAACAATGAATAATAGCAGCTTCAAAGAAATACAACGAAGTACAAGTAGGAGAGGGATGGCACAAGAGAACAGAGCTTGGCCCATGCAATTCCTAGCAGGATCGTTGTCAGTGTACAGTGAGGCATAACTAAATACTCAGAATTCTAATCCATGCTAAAATAAAATGATTCATAAAATAAATCTAGGACTGAGTATTGAAGACTAAAGCTCAAGAATGAAGACTCCAGACCAAAGAACCAAGACCATTTACATGTAAACAAGCTACATATTTATAGCATTTACAATGACTAGAAGGCAAGTTCAAATTGAACTCTCCCACTATTAAACAAAGATAAATCACTGTTCAGTCGGCAAAAACATAAATACAAGCTTTAGTGGTTGAGAAATGCGAGTGAAAATTGAATTTTCACGCTTGACGCGATCGTCGGAACATTCTGGAAAGCGCGTACAGGACCGCCGCCCTGCGCAGGGTGACGGTTACAGGACCGCCGCCCTGGCCTGGGTGGCGGTTACAGGACCGCCGCCCTAGCTGGGTGACGGTTACAGGACCGCCGCCCTGGCTGGGTGACGGTTACAGGACCGCCGCCCTGGCTTGGGTGACGGTTACAGGACCGCCGCCCTGGCAAGGAGGCGGTCATGTAAATAACAACAAAACAAGGAGGAAAAAGAGAGAAAAGGCTAGGACAAAACGTGTAGAGGCTAGACAAGGATTCTTGGGATGCAAATGTATATTCAACAAGATTTCTGGATTCCGAACACCTTGCGAAGAGATCTTAATCATCATTGGGGCATGTGTAACATCTTTCTGGTGGTGCAGTACATATAATTTTGGGTACGTACAGTAACCTCATTACATCTATTGAGCCATTACAGAGTGTCACAAAGAAGCAAATCGTAGTCATGCATTGTACTAGACTTATGTAACTAAGCTATAAAAAAGAAAATTTACAATCCCATGCCTAATACATCCTCTCCCAAATGTAATTATCCACTAGCAGAGTCCTCATAGTATTTCTGCAGAGCTCCGCCCATATTCTCTGTATCTCCTCTTTTACTCTATAGGCATTTGTATTTATAGCTCTCCTGGACTGCCAAATCACCCCCCAACGCCCTCAAATCTGGTGCCAAGTGTCCAAATGTGGTCCTCCATGTGAGCATGCCTCTCTAGGCCTGAGCTTTCCACTTTATCCCATGATGTGATTCTTGAAGCTTCTACATGCTCTTTCATGGGCCAACTTGTCACCAGGTTGACACCTTATCCACCCGCAACCGGGTCATGCTTTTCATGTGTTCTTCTCCGGATGTCAAAATTGACTAAATCCTGAACCCTTGGCTCTATCCTCACGCGTCACGTGCGCTATGGGATTCCTTAAACCCTTCTCTTAAACCCTCATTTGTGTGCTTTTACCTTTTGACCTGAGACTCACGCGCCTACTCGCCTTGGCGTACTTAGTCGATATTCTAGGGGTCTAACAAGTGTTTTTAACTAGGGATTTTGATTCTTTGAACTTAGATAACATGTCACATTTTTTATTATTATAGTAGGTCCAATTCATCTTAGTGTGATCATAAATGTGTTTTAAAACATAGATATAAATACTAAGAGAGGCACCCTTAAGTGGTCCCTAGACATCATTGTGAACTACCTCTAAAGGATGAGATGAATTAGGATCATGATGTTTGTGAAATGGTTAAATGTGTTGCTTACCAAATAAACATCCTTCACAAGTTTCATGATGATATTTTATTTTCACTAGACCTACCACAAGGTTATGATGAGACATGTTAGCAATATTCCTAAAATTAAGATGCCCAAGTCTTTCATGCAATAAGTAAGATTCATTCCTAATCTGGGAGGAAAGACATGTCTCACTAGTAAAGCCACTAAAGATATAGAGGAAATTATCTTGAATGCCTTGAATAATAACAGAGTTAGATAGATCTTTTATAAACCATCTCTCTTAAAATAAGGTAACACTAAAGCTATCTTGAGTCACATGATAATTTTTTTTTAAAAAAAGTTTAGGGACAAAAAAACATTAATAACGATAACATTAAAATTTTTGGATTTAATTTTATTTCTAGCTTCTATGATATAGTTTTCACCTAAATAGATTATTTCATGAGATTATTTAACATCTTGAGGATATCACACATGTAAGTCATGTGTTTTGAGGTACCCTCATCTAGAATCCATTCATTTTCCTCAAATACAGAAAGTGCAATGGATTTATTTGAATCATGATTCTGATTCGAATTTTGATTATGATTTTGATTTTTGTTGTGATCAATTTCAAATTGTTAAAGCGCTTCCCTATATTATTTTCAATTTTTTTTTTATTATAAATTTTCTTTTTTAGGTAATAGTGTTATTTCTTGTGGCAAAAATTTCCATAATTAGAGTAGTTACCATTAAAGTTGACTTTATAATTATTATTTAGGTTCTTTTTGTTCCCATTTTTATTATAGTTGGAGGATTTAAACATTGATTTGAAATTAGGTTTACCATTCCGATTTACACTATTTTAAGGAAAAAATTTATTCTGATTACGAGAAAGAAGCCTAAATAACATTCTCTTTCGAATGAAAATTAGTCATAATGTGTTTTTCCTGGATGAGAGAAAAGATAAGGTAGTAAAAATAAAGAATGTTAGATTCATTTTGATATTTGGAGATCAAAATCGAAACAAATTTTCCATGAATGTTCAATTGGATGATAAACTAGAGAACTTTATTTTGGATTGGGTCAAAGTTACAACCATCAAACTGGGATTTAATATTTTTATTTTAGAAAGATGATTTATAATTAGCTCATCTCCTTTCATAGGAGTTAACATAAGTTCTATGTTATACCCCTAACCTATACCAATTATAAGGCTATGTGTAAGATGACCTATGACATATAAAATTTATATTTATATTGATTAGTTAGTTGTTAATTAAGTATAAACTAATAATAATGAAGGGGTATGACCCTTTGTAATCATACCAATATATGGGTGAGTAAATCTCTCGCACATGGGATAAGAGTGTGAATTATTGTCTTAGTGGAATACTTAGGAGGTTTCCCCCTCGAAGTGACTTAACAATGTAGTATATATTCTTACATATTTACATTTATATTCATGTAATTTCATTACAAGTGGTATTAGAGCATCGACTATGGAAACATTTTTGTTCTGCTATATCTTCCACATGGCTATGATTCTTTTAGATGTTTTTTATAGAAAGTATTATATTATTGGTAAGAAATATTCAGTAAATTTTTTTTTGGGCCCCTAAAATATTGGCTAAGTAAAAAAAGGCGCATAGGCGCGCAAGGACAAGTTGAAGAAAGACGTGTAATGATAAAGCACACAGGGAAGGGTTTAAGGAAACCCGTGGTGTGCACACAAACAAAACCAAGGGTTCATGACTTAGCCATATTGGGTGTTTTTGGCAGAACACGTGAAAAGCATGATCCGACTTCGCATGCAAAGTGGATAAGGTGCCAGCCTGGCAACAGGTTGGCCCAGGAAGGAGCATGCTTACGATAGAAGCTTATAGAAGCACATCATGGGAAAAAGTGGGGGCTCAGGCCTCGAGGAGCATGCTTGCATGGAGGACCACATTCAGACACTTGGCATTGGATCTGAGGCCACTGGAGGATGAGTTGGTAGTTCAGAAATCCTATATATACAAGTGCCTGCAGAAGTAAAGAAGGGAGAAATAGATAGAGGGAAGAGCTCTGTAGAAATACTACAAGAACTCTGTTAGTTTGGGTAATTATGCTTAGGAAAGGATGTATCAAGGGTATGGGGATTATAAATTTCTTTTGAGAGCCTAGCCATATGAGTCTAGTTATAATGCATGACTGCGGTCTGCTTCTCTGTGACATTCTGTAATGGCTCCATGAATGTAATGAGGTTACCAACTTATATGAATATGAACATTGATGATTCTGATGCATACATCTTTCTCATAGTTCTTTTTCATTTATGTTTATGACTAAGTATGGATGCTTGTACAACTTATTTATGTTTTGGTATAAGTTATATAATTTGTTAAGCACTTTCTGCCTGAAATGACTGCAAGGATCTAGAAGCCGTTCTGAAGCTCTATGGTGCTTGTATGTCTTACTTCCTTTCAAATCTCTTAAACATGAATCATAGATGATTTTTCCCACTAAACTCACATAAAAGAGATACTTGGAACCCACGCGTGCCTTGGGTGAGTGCCCAGCACCCACTGGGTGATAGGTCGGTGCGCATGGGGTTCCTTTCTTTTGTGATGGGGGTAAAAATGACTACATCTTGGTTCCGTTGCCGGGACCTCTTTTTGAAGTTATAGTGGGAAATGGCATACATCATGATCTGTGTAATGAGTAATGACAAATCGTTTAACTTTGGAAAGTGTTGAATCATGGTTCAAGAGCACAGAGGATGAATTTGACTCAGAGATTCAACACTGGACCTGAATTTGATGCATGTATATGGGTAGAAGAGAACCTCTCCCATGAATTATATGAAACTTTTTTCTGCTACTTCATAGTATAACTGTATGAATGGATCTCAGCATATGCGTCTAGATCAATTTGGTATTATAGATCACATGTGTGGACCCAAGAAGAATACCAGAGGCTGTAGGATGCAGATCTGACGTGGACTCATGTTGTGGACCATTGGTGGAAAGGAGTACTGGCTAGCTACACTCTAGAGTACGCCATTTCCACATATTCTTGTCTGGGGGTTGCTGAGTTTGAGTTTCTATGGGAGCCCAGAGGATCATTTCTACGTGTTATCCCTCTGGCAATGAAGATCTTGATGGTTACCATGAGTTTAGAGGCACTTCCAATGGCTGGCTAAACCATTCTGAGCGTTGGGTAAGGAAGCTAGGGTGGAGGAAGATGGCAGATATTACGATGGATAAGGAAAGGGAGGAGAGACAACTCAATTATAGTGAAGTGCATGAAAGGGAGATTGCTAGATGACACGAAGCTGTAAGTGTGATGGATCTATGGAGGCAGACATTGCAGGAAGGAGTTGAGGTTCACACAAAGGACATGGAACCTGAGTAGTCTATGCTAACCCATCTTGGCAAGCATGTAAGAGAGACCTCTTCGGCTTCTGATGAGAGTTTATCGTGTAGAGAGAGAAGATTCATTGGCTTGTATTCAAACCCACCCAGTGACTGAACCCTAGTGCTTGGTTTTCCAGATCAAGGAAGTAGTATCATTGTCTAGTTGGTATCAATGGAAGTGACAAATATGTGCCTAGGAGGTATAATTTTTCAGTTCCCACTTTTATGGCTACACATATTCTAGTATTCAGAGGAGTCTTTGGACAAGGAGCAAGTATACAAGCCTTCGGTCTCGCGTCTGGGAGTGTGGCGGGGTACAATAGTGGTAGTGGGGCATTATCAAAGACCATCGGCACATAGTTCAGTGAAACCTTGGGGACACTTGGCACAACCACTACAAGACCTGGTGGTTCTGGTGGATCTGGTGGGTCAAGAGGAACAGGACCTGGTGGACCTAGTGGTTTTGGTGGATCTGGTGGCTCAGGAGGCATAGGACCTGGTGGACCTTGTGGATCCGACGGTAGAGGAAACACCAGAGGAAACCAAGGCTCTTGCTTAGGAGGACAAGGGCCCCAACCACCCCCTCAAGTCTTCTTTGAGATGTCTTTACATTTTCCATATTACAGAGGTATTGAAGATGCTGCAGAACATGTTCACAAGTGTGAGCTGCTATGGCATACAAAGGGGATCAAAACCTCATCGCGAAAGGCTAGTCAATTTCCAACAATGTTGCAGGGGAATGCACATAGCTGGTATAGGAAATATGACCCTCATCAAATGGTGGTGGATTATACTACTTTAAATAATGCCTTCTTACAGGAATTCCACATCCCTAAGTTTGAACAGAAGAGCATCAACGCCTGAAGGAGATTCAACAAGGAATGGCAGAGAGTGTGCGGGAGTATGATGCACGCTTTAAAACTCTCTTGTCTAAGTTATCATATGATATTCACCCTTCATAGCATGCTCAGTGGTTTGTTGGAGGGTTGATCACACCTTTTAGAAGGGCCTTATCTCATAAAACTTTCACAGACCCGCGTGAGGCGTTAGAAGCTGCTCTACACACCAAGGCTGTTGGCAGTGTTGATACTGGTGTTAGCCCATTCCTGGAGGCTCAAATTGCTGCTATGGCTAAGCAGCTAGAGAATTTTTCCACAAACTCAGCCCATGATACTCGCAGTGGTTTATGGTGTATAGATTGTGAAGTAGAGGGGCATGCCAAGGATAGTTTCCCCAATATGTTAGGAGAGATAGTACAGGAAACTATATAGCGTGATAGTAGACAAAAGAAGTGAAATTTGGTTCACCCATGGGGACCATAAGAATGCAAGTAGATGCCCCTTAGTTATGAACTCACAACAGAATTGATTAAACCACATCCAAACCACAATTGAAGAATGATCACTCTTGCTACTAAGACTAAGATCTTGAACACCTCTACAACCCATGATACTAAGGATTGTAGGTCACAATATTTCAACTTCATGGCTGGAAAAATAGTCCCAACGTTAACAACTAATTAACAAAAATCCAATGAGGCCATTGATCATGGGGGTGACTAAAAATAGGCTCCACACCCCGACATAGTACGCATTGGGGACCCAAGCAGGAGTTCTAAAGGTGATGATCACCATTATGAAGATTTATGATCTATGAGGCCAGATGGAGGCAAACCAGCATTGCATAGTTCTAAAGGGATCACCGTTTTGCAGATGGAGGCGCGTGTAGAGGATTTTTCTGAGGTCATGTAGTAACCATAGAGGGGGAAGAAGTGAGTTCCCATGTGGAACCTATTTTAATTGTGGGTCTACAGAGCATTACAAATGAGAGTTTCCAAACCTATTGTAATGCTCATGGTGCGGAAAGAAGCACAAGTATGAGGAGTGCTCGGAGTTGTTTAAGCACATGAATCAGCAACACCAGAAAGAGAAGGGTGCTGCAATGGTCAACATTAAGAAGGAAGACACATAATGGATGCCGCGGGTGACACGTGATGCATAGGCTTAGAACCTGTTTTAGTAACAACAAGAGCAGAGGCCGTGCGCACAAAGGAAATACCAAGGCAGAGGACCCTAGTTTCAAGAGAAGAAGTGATTCATGGGAAGTACCCAGACCCTGAGCATCAAAAGGAGGTATATCAAGATACCATGGATGTCATTTAGAGTTTACAAGGATAAATCTAGTGTCTAAAGGAGAATTCTAGGAGGGAGGAGCAAAGAAGGAAGGTCAAGGTGCCAAAGGATGACCTGGATGAGGTCAAGGAAGTATGTAAAATGCTAAGGCAAGAGAATATTATTCCCTTGCTAGGATCATGGTTGAGAGAGAAGGTACCATGCGCTAGAGGAGAGTGAGAGAGGTAGGTCTTGCATGTAAACCTTCCCCCTCATAGCCTTGAATATGAAAAGGAGATCACATTGGATGTAGTCGTAGATGGATGGCTCCTTAGTAATATCCTCATTGACACAGGCATGGAAGTTAATGTTCTAACTTTGGATGCATGGAATCAGATGGGGAGACCTACATTACATGCATCCTTGAATGTGCTATATATGGAAAACAAGACAAAGGAAATGCCCATCAGTGTCTTAAAGGATGTAGGTATCACTATCTAGGGATATAAGTTTACTTGGGACTTCGAAGTCTTGGCGCTCGCCGAGGCAGATAATTTCCCAGCACTACTTGGGCACCCATGGTGTTACAAGAATAATGCAGACCTTCAGTTTAAAAAGGGGTACATCAACTTTGAAAATAAGGAGGAATGGGTCATTATACCCCTGGTTGATGGGAAGTCAACACCCTATACTAAACCTTTGGGAGAAGAGGTCTTGGATAAGATATATATGCGCTCAATTAGGGATGCAAAGATAATCCATCCTACCTGATAGAGTTATCCAGTTTGAGGATGCTCATTCGGTAAGTGACACCACCAGTCTAGTATGTGATAATTGGGTGCATGGGACTTATGAATTGATCAGACGATAGTTGAGAGGATCGGTGAAAAAATTAATAAAGGCGCGTATAGTATGGCACCTAGGAGGGAAAGAGCTACCTAAGTATTCAGGAGGGGCCTTCCTTGAGATCTTTTTATAGGAGATGGAAGGTCAGTGGAAGGAGGAGAAGAAACAAAGGGGGATGTTAAGTTATGTCCTACTCAGCACAGTAGCGCTACACGCTGGTGGGCGACACATCAGGAGGGCCTTTTGGAATGGTGCGAGGTGAGAATTGCTCCCTCTGTTAGGTTCTCTAGAAGCAATGTGCCCACCACCATCAAGGAATACCATGGTAAGGAACTTGCCTATTTCCACATCCAAGCTTGTGAGAAGGTCTAGAGAGAAGGCACAAAAGCTTTGCCACCGTCCCTTTGGGTACACAAGCTATATTCTACACTATAGGGTTGCACATGCACATGGTACATACATTCTGAGACACACCGCCAAACAAGAAATTGGCAAGAGCTAGCAGCTGACCTCATTCAAACGTTTGAGTACCGAAGTACCAAGCCATCAGTTGATAAGGCATTATAGGTTGTTAAGCACCTTACCATGGGGGATAGTGCCATGGCAGAAGATAGGCTGTTGGAACTGCTAGGTGGACCAAGTTTGGAGGCGCGCTTTGAAGAAGAGGCAGAATAAGCATAAGAGATCCAAGTTTGAGGGTGTGTGTTTGGAAAAGGAGAAAGCGAAGTTGGTATATGTTATTGATGGGGAAGAAGTAGAAATCTTGGATGTTAACCATTCTGTAGAGACGCACTGAGGTAGTGGACAGTGCTGATGCTCACACGTGTGCCTACCATGATCCCTTAAAGAAAAATAAGGTTAACATCGGCTTAGGGGAAGAACCTAAGGAAGCTATTATTGGATATTTTTGGTCAGAGAAGGAAATATCTAAGATAATTGATCTTTTACATGAATTTGAGCATTTATTCCCACGCGGGTACCATGAGCTCAAAAGCATCCACCATTCCTTAGGGGAGATGAGGATAAAGCTGAAGGACAATGCACGCCCAGTCAGAAAGAGACCCTACCAGATGAATCCCAATTTGCATGTGAAGGTAAAGCAAGAGATAGATAAAATTATAGCATCTGGTGTTATTGAAGCTAAGGAAGATTAAATATGCAGAATAAGTCCCTCACAGTAATAAACAACATAGAAACTAATATGCATAAATTATTCCAAATCTCTAAAAGTGTAGAATAAAATAACACAACACAAAGAGACAGTATTTAACGTGGTTCACCCAATTTGGGCTACGTCCACAAAGAATCACTAGCTCATATTTTTTTACAAGCCACCACTCTCTCAATATAATACCCAGATTTGTTTGGAGCTATGCTCAACAAACTGTACAGAATTCACAACCAAATTCAAAGTGCATCTGTAGATGTACTGGTCGGAGAAGGAGGTCTCTATCATATGCATAAAACCATATAAATAGACAACTGCTTAAGCAGTTTATTACAAAACCGTGGGTATCAAAAGCATGGGAAAAAACCGGCATCCACCAAACCTTATGGGAAAAAATCCTTCCCATATGACTGAAGGATGTTTCCCGGTATATCGGGCACCGTTTTAAGGCCCAAAAAATTTACAGTACTCTTAGATGTACAGTCTTCTACACTTGTGCATGACATGTAAAGGACAGAGCTCCACAACCTGATAGCATTTGGGATCATTGAAGCTGTTGAAGAATCAGAATGGATAACTCCGTTGGTAATTAGCATCAATAAGAATGGGTGGATTACGATCTATGCATGGATTATAGGGAGTTAAACGTAGTTTGTCAACATCGATTCTTTTTTAACCCCCTTCACTGAATTTTTTCTTTGGAGGGAGTCACTAGGTGCAAAATATAATCCTTTGATGGATGGATTTTCAGGGTACCACCAAGTCTGAATTGCAAAGGAATACCAGGTGAAGATAACTTTTTCCACTGAGTCAGGAAGTTTTGCATACATAGTCATGCCCTTGGGGTTGAAGAATTCGCCTGTTGTTTTCTTACGCATAGTGGTGCAGGCATTCCAGAACTTCATCCATAAATTTCTTCAGGTTTATTTGGATGATTGGACAATGTATGGGCTAATTAAAGACCATTGTGATAATTTAAGGTTGATGTTTGAGATGTGTCTGTAGTTGAGGATATCCCTTAACATTAAGAAATGTGTCTTTACTATACCCTTTGGGACATTATTAGGGCATATCATATGTAAGGAGGGATTGTTAATAGATCCTACCAAGGTTGAATTTATTGTGGGGTTTGGAGAACTTACTAGCCAAAGCGCAGTGCGTAGAATTTCTTGGACACACAGGATACTATCAGGAAAGTTCATCAAGGGGTATGTCTAAATCACCGTATGCCTTTAAAAGAATTTTTCAGACATAAAATTTCCTTCCACTGGGGAAAGACGTAGTAGTAAAAGGTGTTTGATACATTGAAGGATAGGCTTTTCACTGCATGCCCATATTACGTTTTCCCTCTTGGGATAATCCCTTCCATGTTCATGTACATGCCTTCAAAACCGCCATTGGGGCAATGCTTACATAACCGGGTGAGGGAATTGTTGATAATCCCCTATGTTTTGTAAGCAGGAACTTGACACCACCATAGAGTATAATTATACTATGACCGAGCATGCAAAGCATTCTAAATGATCTACGTGCTTTACAAGTTCAGAAAGTATCTATTAGCAATCTCCCGTTGTGTTTTACACTGACTACATGGCGTTAAAGTACTTGGTAAACAAGCCCATTCTACAAGGGTACATATGTTGGTGGGTGTTGTTATTCTCAAGAGTTTGAATTTCACAGTAGTTGTGAATCCTTGGAAAAAGTAATTGTCGACCTAATCATTTGTCAAAAATTGATTCAGGGGAGGATGCAGTAAAGCATTGAAGATACAATGCCTAGACAAGTAATTGTTTAGGTTATAGCGACGCACGCCCTCAGATTTGGAGGAGATTACAATATTTTTAAAGGAAGGTGTGGTCACTGGAAGTGATGAAGGCATTAGAGAAGAAAGTAACTAGACACATACGTGTCACACCCTATATGCTAATTCAGTGGGGATTTATAAAAATTATGGCATGATGAAGTTTTGTGTAGGTGTGTACTAGAGCATGAGCACCTCACCGTCATAGAGGATGCACACGGAGGAAGTGTAGGGTGGACATTATGCAAGTGACACCACCGCATGTAAAATATTAATGGAAAGATTATGGTGGGAAACTGTGTATAAGGATTGCAAGGACTATTGTAAAGTGTGTGACCATTTTCAATGCATTGGAAAGACAAAAAAGAGAGATGAAATTCCTTTGCACCCTATCCCTAGCGCTAAACCATTTGAGAAATAGGCAATATAATTTTTAGGCCCTATTACACCCACAGTGCGTAGGACTAGATCACGCTATGTAATCACTTGCACGGACTATTTGACAAGGTGGGTAGAGGTTGTCCCAGCTAAAGATTGTATAATAGCCACAGTGGAAAAAATCTTTTGTGGGAGAACATTATCAAGAGGTATGGATGTCCTTTAATTTTAACTAGTGATAGGGGTACACATTTCTTAAATGAGACCATGAGGATCTTGTTAGTAGAGTTCATGATGGCTCATCATAAGACTACACCTTATCATCCACAAGAAAATGGAATCGCAGAAGCATTTAACAAAATCCTGAGTCATACCCTAACAAAAATTTACGATGCCGGAAGACAAGATTGGGATGACAAGGTATCAACCGTATTATGGGCTTATAGGAAAACTTATAAAAGGTTGAACAAAGCCACACCATTTCAATTGGTGTTTGGCGCGGAAGCTGTTATGCCAATTGAGTTCATGTTACCTTCTATGGGAATAGCATGAGCAGGAGGGTTGGCTGATGAGCAAGTGCGTTGGAAGAAATAATTGATGAATTGATGAAGCTGGATGAAAGATGATCACTCTCGCAAGGTGGATCCAAACAACAAAGAAAGCAAAGCAAAAAGCATGTCATGATCACCACATTAGGAACAAGAAGTATGAGGTTGTGCAAATGGTCTTACTGTATGATTCTAAGTTTCCATGCACCACCCTGGGAAATTAAAAGTCCATTGGTTGGGTCCATATAAAATATCATACATCCTTGATTTGAGTGTGTGCTAGTTATAAGTGCTGGATGGAATGAAATTACGTGGACACTGTAAATAGGAGTAGGTTAAAGTGCTATTATAAATAAGGCTTCTTGGTGTTTATCAATAAGGCAGTTTTTTCAGATAATTTAGAATTTTCCCTTTGTATGTAATTCTTTTCTTGTGTTTCGCATTTCAGGTTGTCATGTTTTGTATTGTACCTTGGACACCAGTAACCTTGTTACTTTTTGAGGATTTTTGAGTGCATAGAGGACCGCACATTGTTTTAGAGTGGGGTGGAGTGATTGTGAAGAAGAGCATGGGTAGAGTGACATGGAAGTTTGTGTTGAAAAATCCTAGTTGAATGGCCTTGTTAAAAGAGGTGCATGAAAATAAAATATGGAAAAGGATGGTTGGTGTCAAGATAAGGCTACTTTCAAATCCTGTGTAGAAAGGAGGAAAAAGCGCATAAGCAACATGAGGTAGGAAAAAGAAAAATATAGGACAGAAGAGGTGCCTTTGGTGCCGGTGACACACGCACAAGAATCTCCTATCAAGATAGATTAATTGTGTGCCAGAAGGTTGGAAGATTGTCCACGTAGGTTTGGGTGCATGAGTTAAAGTGCTAAAGTCAGACTTTGTTTGAAAAATCTGCATTAAATGTGAAAAGTATGGTGGTAGGTGGAGTAGCATTTAATGCTTAAAAGGGGAAAAACTATAAATAAAGGGTCAAGGCATTTCATTATTCACTTTGTGTATAAGGAGAAAAAAAGTGTTTTTGCATCTTGGCAAACTAGGGCTTCCAGGACTGATCTATGTGAAGAAAAAATTGAAGAGATTGAGCATGAGTAACTAGTTTGGATCTTTGAACTAGAAAGAAGGGATTTCACAGGCATAAGAGAAGTGGTGAGAAGGTTTCGTCTTGTGAAGGGATTATCCTAGCTAGGGTTTAAAGAACTAGGGCACGAGTTTAAGGAGTTTTCTTCACAAATTCGAGATCTAATGTTGGAAAGAGTGGAAGAACAAAGTTACAAGAAGTGATTGAAGTAAGAAGAGGACCTAAACAATGGCACCCAATAAACCAGTTAGCAAACCTAAGAAGGGAAAGGGCAAGGGCAAGGGAAAACAACAAGAAAATGATGCACATATAAACAAAGAGTGGTATGTACAAATGTAGTACCCATATGGAGTGTTGCTGGGGAAGGAGTGGGAGTCCCATCTAAGAAACATGTATGTAAATGACTAAAATCATTGTATGAGCACAATCGAGAAGGAGATGGCACTGGAGTTAGTGCGCCTAGCAAATAAAAGGAAATCAGAGGGTTTTCCTATCTATAATGATGATGTGAAGGTCAAGTTGGAGAAGATAGGGTTATTGCAACTCTTTGAGTTGCCCTACTTTGGGAATCCTGAGCACATATATTAATAGATGTTGTTGCACATACATGAATACTACTTCCACTTCGTAGGGCATAAGATGCACATTACCCCTAAGCTCATTTCACATTTAACAGGCCTCATCTGTGAAGGAGATGGTTTGGAGGATGACTTAAGTGACAAAGAGGCAATTAATGAGAGTATCACCACCTACACATACAAAAATGGGTCAAGGTACTATGATATCATAAACATCGAGGACCTGGTAATGAATATGGCTGCGCACCTGGTGATAAAGTTAAATGGCCAGGAGAGATGGACCCAGGTCAATAAGCCATGGTTATATGTTTGTAGGAAAATTTCAAAGGGCACCATCTACAACTTGTCTGCATTCATCGCAGATGAGATTTTAAGCTGCGTGAAGGAAGGTGATAGAATCCTTTCCGGTAATATCCTGCTAACCATTGTATTTTTAGAGATTAGGGTACCTAATGCATTTGATAAATTCATGTGGGAGTACCCTATTGAGGACCCTTTACCCACAAAGAGTTTTGAAAAATACGCTTGTGACACTATGAAGAACGTGCACAAGGTGTAATTGGAGAAATGGTATACGTGCCTGAGGAACACATTTGGGGTGGAATGGAGGATTCCTGAACAACTTCCAGTGGCCACCAAAGGAGAAGCTGAATTTGCTATGTACCAGTATTTCTGCCTGGGTAGATTCAGACTAATGGATGAGACATGGAGCCCATGGTGCAAAATCCTCTTTTCCTTCACAACTCAATACTTTTAAGTGGGAGTAAACAGGTTCAAAGAATCAAAAAAGTTGAAATTGGACCTTGGTAATCTGGACCAGGACCACAGGGAATTGCACAAAGGGTTGGTATACCCCAGTAAGTGTGCATATGTGGAGAGGTATGTGTTGCATGAATTTCAAATGATGAGGCCCATGACTTTGCCCATCACAGGAGGATCCGTGGCATGCGTATACATCCGCATAAGACCAAAATCTTGAGAAGGGCTTGTATCTAGAAAATGAGGTGTCTATACCTTAGGATCCAACTAAAAGGAAAATACCCGTGCCCAAATGGAAGGAAAAAATAGCCAGAGAAGAAAATACCAAATGTGGTGGATACACAGGTAATAGGTTCCCCTGGGACAAGTGCCAGAACAAGTATGTATTCGTGTAAGAAGAGGCCCATAGTCAAAGAAAAGACTCCGGAGCTAGAAAATCTATCAGACAAGGAGTCCTCGGGAGAAGAAGAAACAAAGTCACCTACACCATAATCCCCAGTTAGGAAGAAGTAGAGGATAAAAGAGGAGACCACCTCGGAAGAAACTGGGAGTTTGGAGAAATACATAGGTGAAGAAGATGATAGTGAAGAAGATGTTAGTGGGGAAGACAAACCTGAAAATGATCAAGAGCCCCTTGTTTTCAACGTGCATGATTTCGAAGAAGAAGGCAGAGAAGAGGAACAGGGGTTACTTTTCATGCAGCGCAAGGATAGCCAGGAAGGGGAAGGCACCCAAGACATGGGAAGTGAGGAGGTTGGTGTGCAGAAATAGAAGGCCCCAAGCCTTATTATGGAACAAATAACCAAGGTGGCAGAGAGAGAAAAAACAAAGAACATTGAGACATTGTTGGAATCATAGCTGAGTATAACAAGGTTCTTGTTGATATAAAAGTTGCTTCCTAGACTGCTGAGGCCGTGTACGATAATTACACAGACAAAGACAAAGTGGCAAGCATCTTGGTTACCAGTCATGAAGTAGAACTCAAGGAGTTTCAAGAAAAGAATAAGGGAAATAGGGAGGAAAGGGAAAAAATCCTTGCCGAGGTCGAAAGAAAATCTGAAACCATTGAAACCTTAAGGGGTTCAATCAAAAACTGATCGAAGGAACTATACTCACAGATTATATGAAGAATGGATGCACTGGATTATATAGGTAAAGAGTTAGAGAAAATTTCTAACACCATAAGCACAAAAGGAAATGGACTAAGTTTTTAGAAGGTGAGCACCCTCATTGGCGACCTCTTTCAAAGAGCGTAGAATGAAGTCGATGCCTGGAACAAGTTGGAGGCCGACTTGCAAAAGGATTTTCCTAGCTTATTGAGTGATTCCATCACTTCCCCATTATTTCTTCCTTCCCTATTCTTTCATCCCCTTATTCTTGTCCCAAGGTGTAAGTCTACTGTAGTATTTCTTTTCATTGGAGAAGTGTTCCCGCGGAAGGAGGACAGGTATAGTGTGGGGTGATGTTGGGCCTCTAAAATATTGGCTAAGTACAAAAAAGGTGCATAGGCACGTAAGGCCTAGTTTAAGAAAGGCGTGTAAGGATAAAGCATGCAAGGCAGGGTTTAAGGAAGGCTTTAAGGAAACCCATGGTGCGCGTGCGCGGACAAAACTAAGGGTTCAAGAATTAGCCATATTGGGTGTTTTGGGTAGAACATGTGAAAATCATGACCCGACTGTGCATGTAGAGTGGATAAGGTGCCAACTTGGTGAGAAGTTGGCCCAGGAAGGAGCATGCTTGCAATATAAGCTTCTAGAAGAACATCATGGGAAAAAGTGGAAAGCTCAGGCCTGGAGGAGCATGCTCGCATGGAGGACCACATTCAGACACTTGGCATCAGATCTAAGGCCATTGGAGGATGAGTTGGTAGTCTAGAAAGCCTATATATACAAGCACCTTCAGAAGTAAAGAAGGGAGAAATAGATAGAGGGTGGAGCTCTGCAAAAATACTGCAAGAACTCTGTTAGTTTGGGTAATTGTGCTTAAGAAAGGATGTATCAAGGGTATGGGGATTATAAACTTCATTTAATATTCTTGCCATATGAGTCCAGATATATTGCATGACTACGGTTTGCTTCTCTGTGACATTCTGTAATGGCTCCATGAATGTAATGAGGTTACCAACTTACATGAATATGAACATTGATGATTCTGATGCATACATCTTTCTCATAGTTCTTTTTCATTTATGTTTTTGATTAATTATGGATGCTTGTACAACTTCTTTCTGTTTTGGTATAAGTTATAAAATATGTTAAGCTCTTTTTGTTTGAAATGACTGCAAGGATCTAGAATCCGTTATGAAGCTCTATGGTGCTTGTATGTATTACTTCCTTTCAAATCTCTTAAACATGGATCATAGGTGATTTTTCCCACTAAATTCACATAAATGAGAGACTCGACACCTGTGCGTGCCTCGGGTGAGCACCCAGCGCCCGCTGGGTGATAGGCCGGTGCCCACGGGGTTCCTTTCTTTTGTAATAGGGGTAAAAATGACTACAAATTTCATATTTTTACCTTTTTTTTGTGAGAGTTATACCAATTTTATGTTTTCTTCTTTATAAACTCACTCTCTAGGACACAATTTTTGCAATTTATCAGATTTCTCTATATCTTTGGAGAGCTATTTAATTTTTCATCTAGTCCAATTCTTGGTATTTTTAGGTTTGAGGTCATCTACATTAATAAATTCATTGATTATTTTTTTCAAAGTTGACAATTAACTTCTACCATATTAGGCCTCAACAAGTCAGGGTAGAAACTAAGAGGAAAGGAAACAAATTCATACACACCATAGAAAACTCCTTATAAAGATAAAATAAAATCTAATATAGAATCTGGAGGGGATTCCACAATGAGGGACCTACGAGTTCTTTGACAAAAAAAAATCAAAAATTAGATGAGATTGAGCATATACTATATCAAAATTTTCATTTTCAACTAAATTCAATCATTCCTCCACATGAATCTAATAGCCAAGGTGACCAACCTATGGTTGTTGAAGAACCATGTATTGTAATATTGAAGAAAACATAGAATATGCCATGATATGGCATGTTAGTTATAAATCATATTTGAAAAGACCAAACATTCAGAAGGTTGAACCGCATATGGATGAAGAGCGATAAAATATGGTTTGGGATGGATCTATGTAATACATTATGCTTAACATGGAATCCTATGAAAAGGGTTTAGTAAATGATTATATGGTAAATAGTGTTGATTCTATGATGGATTTTTATTTTATTTTATGTGGAAGAAGTAAAAAAGATATAAGAAAAAATATGAGAAGTCAAGAAACATAATGTGAGATCTGTTTTGGGCCAATATAATGATAACTTTATAGGGAAAACACCTACTAATGGAATATTTAATCACATATTATTTAAGATGACTGAGACATATTATGCATTTGTTGGGTGTTAAAACCTTAAATATAGTGGCTATGAAGATCATTCCATTAGAAGGTCCATTACAACCTTGAATGGTATGCATCATCTTACTAATTATGATGGGCCATAATTATGTGTTTCTCAAGAGAAAATGGATAATTCATATTTTTCAATAGAGACACAATATATGTTTTCAAATGTGAAAGTATTACCAGATATAATCATTATGGAACTAGATTTACTTAACTAGAATTGAATTAAGAGGTTATAACTGAAGGTGATCACAAGTGATCTCATCAATAACAAATACCTGCTATATGCAGATGTAATATGGGAGGACACAATTTGAATACATTTTTTTCCATAGTAGGCCAAACGTCAAGGATAGAGTTTGTTTGAAGGGGAGGAGAAAGTTATGCTCCCAACCTATACCATTTATAATTCTATGTGTAGGATTACCTATGAATTATATAACATTTATATTTATATTCATTAGTTAGTTGTTAATTAAGTGTAAAATAATAATAATGAAGGTGTATGACCCTTTGTAATCATACCTATATATGGGTGAGTGAATCTTTCCCATAAGGGTGAAGAGTGTGAGTTATATTGTCTTATTGGAAGAGTTAGGAGTTTTCCCCCTCAAAGTTTCTTAATAATACATTTATGACACATTTGAATTTATATTCAAGTAATTCCATTAAATTTTAGAATGAGTTTTATGATTTTATAAAGTCTTTTGCCTGCATGCATTGATTCTAGTTGTTTTTATGCATCACAAGGTGAAACATGAATTTTGATATGGATTAGAAATTCATCCTTAACACTATGCAAAATGAAAAACATAGATTCTTGGGTTTTTTGTGGAAGGAATTTAGGTTATCAACAATTTCTTGCCTACCAGTATGTTATTGTTTAGTTCCATTTACAAGGTCCTATAGTTTTTGAGAAATAAGTTTAATTTTTAATCTGATTTTCTAGATATTATAATTATATCCATTCAATAATTGGGATTTATTTATGCAAAAATCATTTGTAGAAGAAATTTAAAGTTTTTTTATTTAAAAATTTTTTTATAGGAGAAATAAAAACAAATTCTAGGCCTTTTAAGACCTAAAAATATTTTTTTAGATCCCACAATTTTTTTTATATCATATCTCTCGTTAAAATTTCATTCATATCCAGTCAAGATAACACACATATCATGTGTATAGAGTTGAATCCACCTATTCCATCCCTAACTTTATATAGGGTATCCTACAAAGAATATATATAGGGGGTTGTGGGGGCCCCACCTACCTTATATATAGATAAATGATTTAGAAACCCATAGATAATTTAGGTCCGGGACCTCATCCTATCATTTCTCAGTATTAATATCATGTATATAGAGATGGGGGACAAGGAGTTCCTTCATTACCTAGAGGTGGGGGAGCTATGAACTAGATATAGTTAATCCTATGCATCCATATGTATATATCAAACTAGGGATAGTTTGGTCGAGCCTTGATAGGGATCCTCAAACCTAACCCCCTATAAAATAGTCCTAGGGTTTGTTAACTAGCACATGCACATACACACACATATGTGGAACTCACGAGCCCTCCAAAATTATAGATAAAATAAAATTCCTATATGAAAAGCATTAGAGAGGAGAGATGCCTTCATATTTCGACCTATATATGGAATGCAATTATATACATAAGGAAAATGACATTAGTCATATCTGTTTTTGAGGAGTGCTGAAATGAAATTTCAAATAAGTCACTCATTTGTTTTGTTTTCACTTTATAGGTATATATGGCCAACACTAGGTGGGTGACTAGACCATAAATACCCCCCAAATGGGACACTCGCCCCCTCACCCCACTCTTTTATATGTGATCTGATATAATATATCTATCTTCTAGAGGGGGAGGATATCTATCTATGCTCATTACCATATAGATATAGAGGATTTGGTGGGCCATATATAGATAGGTCTACACTCACCCTGAACTATCTAGATTATACCTACCTCTCGAGCAATGTTGTTAGTCTAGTAAATTTTTTTTTTCTTAATTTGTTTAGGACCCTTACTTTTTTGTTGAACTTGAAATAAATTTTCATGATAAAAAATTCTAATAGGGCCTAAATCAATTTTTTCTTACATTATTAGAAATGATTTTTTGAGAAACTAATATTGATTTGTCAAAATTTTAAAAAATATTACTTTTAAAAAATAACAGAAATGATTTTCAATTTTATTAATTAAAAATTTATTTTGAAAATACTAGATAAAAGAAGAGGATTAGGGGTTTGAATTGCCGACCTTTTAAAGTATAAGAGTGCCAATCACACTACAATACCTAGCAATAAAGTATATGAAAAACCTTTTGTTTAATGTTTACTTATAAGAAAATTGGATAAAAATGGCTTGCGATATGATTTGAACCCCTAACCTCCTAGCCCATAGTGCCTTCATGCAAGTGCACAACTGGTTCATCTATCTAGCTCACTAGTCAAATTAGTTCATTTTTTTATATTTAATTTTTATAATAAAAACATATAATTTAAAATGTATTATTTTGACTTACGTTTCACTTGATTAAGGTTTGTGGGAAAGGAGGTCAATAAAGGATATATATTGAAGTGGGAAAATTGTTCCTCTTTCTATTTGCTTCACCTGTGGGAGAAATGCACAAAGAAATTAAATATACATAAGGATTTCAGGGCTAGTTATGTATAGACTATGCTCAGTACAACCAATGAAGGCCTACCGAGCATGACAAGTTCAGATAGAACGAGTTATTTTTAATTAGTGAGAACTAAGATCTATCTTGAGATCAATAAAAAATGAGCCGAGGTACACCCAAGAGGATATCATTGTAAGGTGAGTTAAAAACCAATATTGAGAGCCCACTTATATTATGAATTTTATTTTATTTCAATATATTTTATAAATTTATGATATATTCTCAAGTTTGAAAAATTATTTGTAATACTCAGATTGGAGAATTTTTCTTGCAATTTACTGTAGTATTTTTCAATTTATTTTCTTTAATTTTCCTAAGTTATGTGGGACCTAATTTTTGAAGGGAAATATATGTATTTTTCTCTATTACAAAGTATTTTAGCACTTCACTATAATAGATTTAAAAAAAAAAATCTATTCATGCATAATTTCTTTGAAAACATAATGTGGCTTTAATACCATGCTAGAGAATTTATACGTATCCAAGATTATATGTTTTAAAGTAATTATGACATAAAATGAAAATTGTAGGAATGTAAATGAATAATTTCATGAATTAAAATGGAAATTAAATAACCCTGCTTACTCCCTTATTAAATTATAATAAATCTAGATTAGTGAATTAAGTACATTAAAGGATGTAAAGGGGAGATACATGAGGTTATTTTGATTAACTTCCAACATTAATTATCTAATATCAGAACAACACAATAGTACTTGTAACTAATGTATTAAAAATATAGGACCTTGAAAACAAAAAGAGGATGAGTGTACTTATCTATTTACAGATGGATTTGGGAAGTTTTGAGAGTGTGATGAAACATGGATATATGAGATTGATGATGCTTCCTTCCGAGAACTATGAATGGATACTGACCTGGGCCATGACCATATAAATATTTCAGGGCTGACCATATGATATTGATCCTATTGTATGGTCTTGGACCTACTTTGATTATAGCTTTGTAAATTTCTGGGACCAACACCTACTTTGAAATGTCTATCATTTTCAAACCCTAGTTATGGGTCATGCCACAAATATCTCTAAAAATTCTGAACAAGATATCAATCCCTAACCATGCATGGGAAACCCTACAAAGAAACATTAGTTGGGTTATGGGAACCCCTATACACCATCGATGTTGGTATTACTTTGAATAGGTTGTATGCATATGATTAAATTGAAACTAAGTTAATGAAAAGAACCTAACACCAAGTAGATTCTAACTTGGTCTAATCTAAGAAAAAACATCATGATAAAGCATAAAGAAAATCTTATCTAACTATGCATGAAACCTTAAATCAAATGGGAAATGAAAACCTCATTTATTGGTTATATGTGCTTTGAGATTGTAGATATTTCCTTTGTGAGCCAAATAAAACCATGCATGATCAAGGAATTCTCCAATGAAGAGGAAGAGATCTCACCAATATGGCTTGATTTCCATTTTTGGTTCTTCTCTTACTACTCTTGGCCAAGTATAAAGGGGGTTTGAATAAATATTTCTAATAACATGAAAAATGCTCTTATCAAGTGAAAATTTATTATAAATACATGGTGTATCAGGTGTAAGATTGGTAGGAAGGTACTAGGTTCTTATATAACTTTCCATTTTGGGAGAAGCTTGCAACCTAGTGAATGTGGGATAAAGGTAAAGTAGAATTAGAAAGGGATGCATATGATTAGAAGAGATTAGTAAAAGATTAACAACTCATGGGAATTGGGGGTGATTTAATTAATCAACTAGGATTAATTAATAGGCCAAGTTAAGCTTATAAAACTTGTTTGGAGATGATTTAGAAGGAAATTAGTAGAATTTGAAGGGTTTGAAAGGGGGTTTTAACCAATAAGATGTTTTATTGATTAAATAGAGATTGAAAGGATTAATTAATTAATAATGGTTAAGAAATTAATTAAAAGAGGATTATAACTAATGAAGTGTCGTTAATTGGCATCTAGGATGGGGGAAGACTATTTAATTAATGAAGTGTTGTCAATTGATCGAGATAAAGGGGAATATTAGCTAATTAGTGGGAAAACAATAATTATAAAAATGACAAGAAAAAATATAATTAGTGAAATTTTAGTATTAAAACTATGTAGTCATATTTAGGTGTCTACATTTGCCCCTCTTTGATGTGGTGTAACGCAATCGATGCCATTTCAAAGATAGTAAACAATTTTTAAAAAATTGAAGGAGTAGAAGAAAAATTAGTAGGATGGATGATGCCCCCTGAGTGTCGATGGGGTAATAAAAGAGGTAGGTTGAGGCTCAAAAATAAGAGGAGTAATCATGCTCGAGGATAAGCTGATCACACGAACAAGATATGATCTTCTTAACATATCCTAGGAAAGAAAAACTCATAGTGGGGGAAACGATTCAAACTTGGCTCGGTTGGCCATTGTTGGAATCCATAAAAGGAGTTAGATCTTGTGCCTTAAGTGGAAGAAGCAAGGGAGGGGGGAAGTATTGGAAAAATATAGGTAGAAAGTTAGGTAGAATGGAAGTGGGAGATTGTGACATAGTATACATACCATCCTGGTTCAGAAATACCTTTTTATTTGATATAAGCATATAAAAAAGGGTAAAATGACATGAAGAGCCATAATATCAATTTTTGTTCATTTATAAATGACCAAATCAAAGACATAATGTAAAGAAGTATGAGAAAGTAAACACACAAGAATGAAAACAAACAAGCACAAACAAACATACTCAAACAAATAATGTTCAAGAAACTTGTACGAATATATATATTTTTATCTAACTTCAGTTCCCAAATGTTTGAGTTATATGATAAGGGTTAAAAGGATGCCCCAAGAAAGGATACATGCAAGGGAGTAGATGGATGACATATAAGTCCCATGAAAAGCAACATGTACTATGAAACTACCCCGAGAAATGATATATGCTGGGAAGATAAACATAACAAGAAAACCCACTTCGTTGATGAAGGAAGATCATAATATGATCCAAATGTTGTGAGATAGAACAAACAAACAATGTAGTAGGATGTTTTTTAGTATAGTTTTCAAGTTTTAGGATTTTGTGTTTTTCATTGTTTTTGGATTTTTGATGTTTTTACCAATGTTTTTAGATTTTGGAGGTTTTATGAATTTTATTTTTAGATTTCTGAAACTATGTATAGGAAAATGAAGATGCAAAGATTCCCCCAAGTGAGAGGTGAGAATATATAAGGGGAAATCCCATGCATATATACAAGAATATGATCAGCCGGATCAAGGTCACTAAGGATAGGATCAAAAGGATTTCAAATGTAGGTGAAGGACTAGCTTGGAAGAAGTGATCATGCCCCAGGTGTGAGATTCTTGTGAACAATGAATTCTCCTGTGGTGCCGTAAACCATTTTTCACCAAAGGACTTGTCCAAAGTGACACAATTGCGAGGTTTTCACATTTGAACAAATTTATCTATCTTTAATGTTTTTAATATATATATATATATATATATATATATATATATATATTGAATTTCCCCAAGCTTAGGAATAGAAACCCTTGAGATGCATGATGTTCATAGGTTCCTGAAGCTCCTCACCATTAGGAAATGAAATTTTATAAGCCCCAAAACCAAATTTAGCCACCAAAATATATGGCCCTAACAAGTTAGGCTAAAATATTCCTTTATTTTCATGTTCTTTTGTAGTGTTGAACTTGTTTTATTTAAGCACAAGATCACCTACCTCAAATTCTTGAGGGATGATGCATTTTTTGTAGCCTGCATGGATTTGATTATGATACACTTTAAGATGGTCCAGGCGTGATGGCATTTTTCATTCAGAAGTTCAAGCTTTGCTAGCCTGGCTATTCTATAATCCTCTTTTTTTATCTAGATAGTCTCACAAGAAGATTCGTAAAGAGGGGAGATTGATATCTAGGGGTATAATGGCTTCAGTTCCAAATACCAAGGAATAAGAGGTTGCAACTATGGGTGTGTGGATGGAAGTGCGATAGGTGTAGTAGGATGGATGGATTTGGAGATGTAAATTATGGCCTGTTTTACCAGCCATTTTCTCCATAATCTAAACAAGTGTTTTTTTGGTGGCCTCAGCTTACCTATTACCTTGATGGTAATAAGGTGTATACCACTTTTCATAAAATTTAAAGCATTTTCAAAAGGATTTCACTTGCTAGTTTTTGAATGATTTTACATTATCAGATATAATGGTAGAAAGGACATCGTAACGTCAAATGATATGGTTCATTATGAACTTGGAAATCAGAGCACATGTAACATAAGTGAGAGGAATAACCTCCACTCATTTGGTAAAGTTTTCAGTACTAGTGATGATGTGTTTTTATTTGTTATATGAGGCGGGGGTGAGTTTTCCTATAAGATCGAGCCCCCATTTGGAAAATGGCCATGATGTTGTGATAGGTTGTAATGAATGAGATGATTCATGAATCAAATTGTCATGCTTTTAACATAAGATACATTTCTTTACATAGTGGCAACAATTTGTCTCCATAGTAGGCTAGTAATATCCCACACATAGGAGTTTCTTTGTAAGAACCACGCCACTTGTATGAGCACCACAGATGCCTTCATGTACCTTTTTGGCTACTCATATAACTTCTTTAGAATTAAGGATACGTAAAAGAGTCCCATTGTAACCTTGATGATAGAGAGTGCTCTCAAGTAGTGTGTAACGAGATATACATTGGAAAAGGGCTATTTTTTAGGAGTGTGAGAGGTTGGGTAGGAAAGTACAATCCTTTATGTAGTTGTAAACATTGACATACCAGGGGGGAATGGGACCAAAAAATTCACATACCAAACATGATTCTGACATATAATAGGCTAGAACTGTTAGATGATTGATAAGGAATTGGAATTCTATGGTATCTAGCAACAAGGGTAACAAGGATCTGATGGTAGCCATAACATACGCCGATTGGTTCTACATGTGTGGAGCTTGATGGAATGAAATAAAAAATACTCTTTCAGGGTGTCCACCATGAATTTGTATTGGATCAACTTCTCATATTTAAATTTTTACTCATCATTCACCTGTTTTATGTGTTTTCATGCGGAATGTCTAGCATGAAAAATTAATTTTTTTTCCATGACAACTAAGCCCACACTAAACAATCCTTGAACAAGGTAATGTAAAACTTCCCTCCAACCTATTTATGACTATGTAAAACCCATAATGGCCAAGAGGGATGTGTTAGATATATTTTTGAATTGTGTTTCATGTGTAGGTAAGTTGGTGGAAAGTAATTCATGGTTTCATTCAAAACCCTTTGAAGAGAATTGCTCTTGGAGGCCTGAAAAGGCCTATTTTTATGACTTTTACACCTAATGAACATCCTTTCGAGATGAACCAAGAAGATATAATTCCTCCAAGTAGTGTGTGACTACTATATGAAATCATCAGAGGTAGTTTAGGGAAGTTATGAAAGGAAAAACTGATTTAGGAACAAACTATGCAACATCGGGCTACTTGTAGCACAATGTAGGGAAATAAAAAAAGTAAACAAGATAGTGAGTTTGTTTTGGATGTTACAGGAGGATCAAATAATTTTTTAAAGTGAAAAAATACTTATAAAAAATATAATAAGGTATACTTTACATTGAAAAAGGTTTCAGGAGATTCTACCATCTGGATTTTGATCTATTATCCCAACAGTACATGTCAAGATCCCCGATCCTGGTGGAGATTTAATTAAATATTCTAGGAATTCTATGAATATTTGAAACCTGATTAAAATATAAATATTACATATTAAATTACCTCTACATGATACATGTGATCATTTGGATGGAATCATAAGTTTTCCTCCGGTGGCAATTAGACCTTTCGACACACATGCTTGATCATAATAAAAATGGGGGTAAAATAAAAATTTCAAGAATAAGTGGCTCCTATAAATTACTTGAATGAACTCATCATAAATTTTATAGTCAAAATCATATAATGGTTTCCCATGAAACTCTCAGAGAAGCTTCTGGGGAAAACAATCATTCTTTTATGTCTATTTTTGTAGATGTTGGTGAAGGCAGGCTGACTATAAGTGTCTAGGTCACACTTTCACACCTTGGATGCACTTTTGCACTGAACTTGGTGAAAAATTTCAATGGTTGAAAAAAGTGTGACCCCAAGGATAAAGAATGTAGTTTTAAGTCTTTCATCACTTAAGTGCTAGGTGAGTATTAACAACTCACATGTAATTTTGCCCCCACCCTCATGTTATAGCACCCCCATGTTGCACTTGGGAGGCCTGATTACACCTTTTAACTTGGTGAAAAATTTAAATGGGTGTAAAAAACTGAGACCCCAAGGGAGAGACTCTTTTTCATCACTTAAAACACCACTTTGGGTGTTAGGTGCAAGTTATCAATTCATAAGTCAAGCTGGCCCCTCCTCATGGTGAACACCCCCATGGAAAGTTTTTCAAATATTGATGCACCTTTGTACCATTTAACTTCATGATAAATGTGGTTAGGTGTAATGGAGGCTCACAGACCCATTTATTAAGTATTAACTCCCCCTTAACCTGAGTCAAGGAGAAGGTGTGCAAGTGAGTCAAGGAGTGGGTTTTATCAACCATGGTTAAATTTCAAATGTTTATATCATACGTAAAAAAATTTGGAGCCCATTTTAAAATTTATTTTCCCTCCACATATAAAGTGACATTTTCATGCTCATTTTTTTCCCAAGAAATCACTTTCCCAGAGACACATTATTGCTCATATGTCACAAATATTTACTGTGTTCCAAGAGATTTGAACTGAAGCTTACCTATATGAATGACATTGGAATAAATGTTTACATGACCTCATTGGTGACACCCTAAAATTTTTATGGACATCATAAAATTTCGTCCATGGAAAAATTATTCCTCAGATATTCGGATTTTCAATGAGCCAAACAAGCTAAAAAATCGGAGCATGAGATCCTTAAAAAACCAGCTTTCCAATGAGCCCTTTCTTGCCTCGTGAAAATGACTAGAATTAAAGTTATGGAGGAATGATATTTTTTAGAATTATACCTTGTCAGATGAAGAAAACATATACCTACAAGTTTCCTTTTTGAATTCAAAAATATACGAATGAGAAAAACCCCTAAAAATTGGAGCAAGGCATCCCAGTGAGAAGTAGAATTTTTGGAGACCTTTTTTGGCTTGATCTGACACCCCATGACCAATGGATATTTTTATTAAGTCCCCATTAAAGGAAATTAATAAGGGTATTATGTATGAATAAATAATTTATTTGGGACACTAAGTTCATTCCCCAGAAGGAAAAGTGCAAAAAAGTGACAATTCAATGAAATTACCAAAACTAATCACCCAGGAAAGACTTACTAAAAATAGTAAGTTTCCAGAAAAGGATAAAAATGGTCATGGTTGTTCATCCTCCATTTCTCACTAATTTAAACCTTTATGGATGTCAAAATAATTTTTTAAAAAGGGTGAAAAGAAGCATTGTGTCTTAAGCAGGAGAAGATCTTTCTCAGTTCCCAATTTTGGTCAAAATGGATCATTCTAGTCTCAGTGTGTTTCTCACTTCAACAAATGGGTTGATCATAAGTTGTAATAATGTTTCATCCATATTCTAATGGTTGAGGTTTTATTCACCTCATCTCATTGATGGATCCATTTACCCAAGGCCCCAGATCATCGTAATGTTGAACTATGTGGGAAATAGTCTTAGTTTGCATCAAGGACCTGATAGTTTGGAGGCATTACATTGTTTCAAGGATTGAAGGATTGTTCAAGTGATGGAAAAATTCCTTCAATATATTTAATGGTCATCACCTTATTTTACTGTGGCCAATAATTCAAGGCATGATCTCATAATGTGCAATGTTGTAGAGTTGGGGAAATACTCATCACTCTTCCCAATATGTTCAAGCAGTGTTGTGGAGGTTCATCATTTCTAGAGTGTTCAAAGGTATACATCAGAGATATTCATCATCATATCATAGTGGAGGATCATTTTGAGTCAATTTTTTTATCTTCATCATTGTCGAAGCTGATTCTCATATTCACCGAGGGTGGATGCATCCTCATCCATGATTTAGAGCAGTTCCTTTTTCCTCTCCTCTCTCATTCTCTCTCTTCTTCTTTCTTCCTAATTCCTCATTATACATGACCATCATATTTTTTTGTATTCATTTAAGTGACAATGAAATATTTTCAAAATGTAAAATTAATTCCTCAAATTATAAGAGGGGTGCTTAGTTTGCTCTTTCCTAGGATAATGAAAAGTCACAAGTTGGATAAGAACATGAATAGTCACGTGCAGGGTAGATAAAGAGATGAAATGTAAATATATAAAATGAGTTGGCCTCATCATTGTAATAGGATGGTAAATCTTATTTACTAGCTCCCATACTCTTTCTAGAAAGAAGTGATCAAATTCTTATATTCCTTGTCTAAAAATTTCTATCTCCATCTCAACTTCACATTATAAGTAATTGTAACTGTGTAATATCATGCAAGAATTTTTTTATTGATTGTATCTTCTCATCTTATATTTCCATAGTTTATTATCATTTAATGCATGGAACTACTCTTGGTTTTATGTTGGAAAAATCTGCATGTGCTATTTGTAATATAAATTCCCTTATTATAGTTTCTCACCTCACCTTTCTCCCTCATAATTCCTCCCTTGTGTTCCACACAAGCACTTTGTGTAAATTAAAGGGAAGTATTCCTGTGTGATCCAATGTCATAAGGAAACCTCCACAATTAGACTAATGTATATATGTTTCCTTGTTTTCAATAAATGGAGCTTCCCCATTCAAACGTAGGGATCTAGTCCTAGACACTGGTGAAATCCCATAATTGTCCACTTGAAAAAATATTTCACAAAAGTTTTTGGTGCCTAACGTGGGGAAAATTTTACATATTATACACCCAATATATGAACCACGAAGTCCTAAAAATTATATATTCCAATTTTTTTTTTTTCAGAAATCGTAAAATCCCAAAAATAAAATCTCATATATTCTGAAAATATGTAATCCCTTTGAGAAAAATTTCTGTTGAGAACCTTACTTAAATAAGTCATTTTTCCCATTTGCAAAGTCCCCTACAAATTGGCTGAAAGAAGATATACCAGATTGGATATAGTGAAAATAATTGTTGACCCATATTTTGAGGCCCTAAAAAATCAACAAGAAAAAGTCAGAGATAATCAATATTAATTTCTAAAGCTTCATCCCCATTTGATTCATCAAGTGACACTCCTGGAAATCCTATCTAAACTCCTACTGATACTTCTATGAATCCTCTTGAGTCTCCTATCATTCGACAATCATTGAACACTAAAATCCCAAGTGAATAAGAACCGGTGAAATAATTTGAGGATGAATTTTTAGAAGAAGAAGAAATACCAGAAGAGGGAGAAATACCCCAGCCAATTGTTCCGTGGGGAAGGAATACAAGTCCAATTCATCTTGCACCTCCTTTTCATGATCTACCGACAAGTTCCTCTAAGAAATTTCCAAATTTCAAAGGTGATGACACTTAAATTCTTGAAGAACACATCTCTGACTTCATCACATCATGCAAAGTTCTTGGAATCAAACAAAAATATGTTGCTATGAGATTATTTCTAGAATATATACAAGAAAAGATAGTGGAATGGTTTTATCCCCTACCATCCAGATCCATCACAAACTGGAACGACATCAAAACTTGTTTTTAAGAAAGGTTTAAATCTATCGAAGATTGTCAATACCTCATAGTTTAATTGGTTTAGATGAAAAATGAGCCTAATGATACTACAAGGGACTTCGTATCTTGTTATAACAAGTTACTTAAGAGGACACCCTTTGGAGATTTTCCCTGCGATGACAATGTAAAAATATTCTTCATCAACGCTTAATTACGTGAGGTAGGATTCATCCTCTAAAGATATTTACCTAGGAACCTTAGATAAGCTCATGAATGTGCCATTGAAGTAGAGGATGATTTGATCTTGTCTAGAAAAATGAAGAATCCAAATGGGAAGCAAAGGGGTTAATTTTCCAAGAAAGGTACCATTGAATCTCTTGTTCAAAAATTGGCAAATCAATTGAATGTAATAAAGAAATAAATTGTCCAAAATATTCCTGTTCAAAATAAGAATAGAAATTAGAATGCCAGAGGACCCCAAAGGCTTGCCTTGGAAGATCCACCTGCCTAGTTATCTTGTGTAACTTGGGATGACGAGGATGATGAAACAAAAGAATAGATGGTTTGTGCAAACATCATATACTTTGAATATTCATCTGATAAAGAATACTCGGTGACTGAATACAACTATGTGGGGTTCACCCATTCCAAAAATCAAGTGAAACATGACCTATCTAGTAATGAGAAAGACAAATAAAAGAACCCTCCACTGATGGATCTAAAAAAGAAAACATCAAAAGAAGGATCAATGCTACCCTCTCCCATGTGATAAAAAAAGTGCAAATTCACCTTATCCAAAGCCAAATATCCTCTTCCAAGTAAGTCTCCATATTTCTCACATGACAAGTGAATTCCTAATTTTGTTTCTACCATTTCTAATAATATGAGTAAAATTTCCAATAATTCCCTTCCTAAGAGTATTCAACCTCATGTTGCTACTACCTCTGATGTAGAAGCATCATGGGATTAGAAACACTATATTGGTAATCGTCCTTCTTGTCATGCTATTGAGGTGTTGGAATGTGTTAGAGTCTTTATAGAGTCCAAGTGAGTCATTACAAGAAAACAATAAGGGTTGAAAGTTTGAATTTTCCTCCTAATGTATTTTCCCTCCAAAAGAATGGAAAAAATTATTATTGGTTGTAAATATATTAAAAGGTGTTTTTCAAGGGGGGTTAGGTGTCTAGAGAGGTTGAATAGGTGTCTAGTAGAGGTTTCATAGGTCATATGAATAATTAAAGTCTATGAAATGATGTAAAATTCCTAAAATGTACCTACTGAGTCATCATAACTCTTGGAAGGGCAGTTACACTACAAGGAGTCACATGCATGAAGAGATTTGAATATATGTAGGATTATGGGTGACTTTTTCATCATTATTCAAGGAAGGGAGAGTAAAATTCAAGAAGTTGGAATTTTTTTAATAGAAATATAGTTTTGTATGAGTAATACTCTACTTTGCAAAAATAAAGACTTTGATCATGATAGCACAATAAATTTAAGTGTGGAATAAGCATAAGAACTACCTTTCCATTCAAATATAGAGGTTATTCCTTGTTCTCCTATAGTTATGCACGTGTAAAGAGGTATAATATTGGTGAAGTATTCTTTGTAAGTGAGTGGTAACTTGGTATGGTAGATTATGCAAAGGAGTGCTATGAGTTTTGAGTGTATTTGTAAATTTTTGAGGTGAATATACCTTGTGATATGGGTTTTAAACATATTTTGATTGGTAGGACATGATCTTAGTAAGGATTTAGAGTTGTATGTGTAGGATATTTAAGTGCATGACCACTAAGTCCCAAGTAAACAAAACTATGAACAATGATGTACATGTTAAGGAAAGATTATTTATTTCTTGCAAGGTGTGATATGAGATTTAATCATAATGAATAGAGATATTATTTAGGGGACATAAAACTATAACTAAAAGGAATGATGTTTCTTTTCAAAACCTTTGTGCTTGAGAAGACTGTGTGTAGGGAAAGAAAACCCTAATTCATTCAACCTGTGACAATAAACCTCACTGGTTTAAAGTCTATATGATGCATGGAAAATCATCAATAGCCTAGAATATTGGAGAAGATTGATATTGACATAGGCATGAAATTTGAAATATTTAATTCAACTAGTACGAAAGATACCAATTTTTTTAGTCTAAGGGCTATCATAGAGACCTACAACTAGGGTTTGGGGGAAAACTAGGATTGAGCCCTTTAAAATTCAAATTTTGAGTTGAAACTTCGTAGCATGTATGTTGACAGACCTATAAAGAGGATTTTATAAGAAATTTGTATTTTGGTTGGCATAAATTCAAGAAATTCTTGATAGTTGGTTAATGGAACCTGTCACGGTCATAAAGGACTCATTGTGAAAGCCAATTTGCAAAGGAAGTAGATGATTAGTGAATGATTCATTCTTGAAACTTGGCACATAAAAAAATGCTTAAATGGGTGCCCAAAAAATACTCAGGTTGCTTCTTGAAACATTTTGCAAAATAAATTAGGAAGGGAAAAGGACTGTCTTAAGGATAGTAGGAGCATTCTAGGCTTAGGAAGAAAAAGTAAAATCAAGAGAAAGGATCAAATAATTGATCCACAAGATTTAAGGCACACCTTCACAAGTACAAAGGGAGTTAGAAAAGTGCATCAAAGTGTTATGGGTTGGTACAAGTGTTTATGCAAAATAACAGCACCCCCCGAATGGAAAAGTTGTGGATGGGGCATTCGATGTAATTTGCATAACATGGAGCTATCCTAAGTGTGGGACCTTGAAAAATGGGATAGCTCCCTCGAGAATGACAATTCCTGCTCCTAATCCTACTCTCCACTAACTACTCTTAATGTAAGAAAAACAACTAACTACACCTATTCTAACATGCCAAGGAGACAAGGAGAGAGACGCATGAAAAGTAAAACCTACACCAATACCGGTGATACATAAAGAAAATAAGTGCTCGCACACTTCTCCATCTAGTTAAATAGTGAAGGAGTGAACTTGGAGAGGGTGGTCATGAACCACAGACCAAAACACCCGTATTCACCATTCCCAAATGAGTACAACACACCCGAAACCTACAATGAAACATGGAATATACATAAATCCTGCAAGCACAATGAGAGGAAAGGAAAATAACAAAAGTGATGCAAGGGTTGAAAGATGAACCACAAAACAACATTTTTTATTACTCCAAGTATGCACAGTACATTATTTTAGAATGAGGCAAGAAATTCCATTTACAACTTTGGAAGGAAGGATTAAAGCCCCAGATATGAGAATAAGAGGGGTGTATGGGAGGAGAAAATGACCAACAACTTGAAATTTGTAACCCCCTTTACATTATATAGAAGAAGCATAGGTGAGAGGAGAGAGGAGAAAAATTTATTATATCTCAACCACCTATTCCAAGCCACTAGTTCACCTAGGCATGTTCATTAGACATGGATCTATCTCCTTAAATTTCTCCCATTTTATATGAGAAGTTCCCATTTTTATGCTTCCATGTTATTGGGCTCAAAGTTCCCTTCTCGATGATTATAAATTTGTTGATTTTTGATGACCAGGGTGAAAGATATCATCATTTTTGTGGAAGGGGCAATTTGTATTTGCAGGCTCTAACTAGCTCGCCACCCTATCAAGCTCACCTACCGAGTTGATTTTCCATCTACCCGCATTCAATTTTCCACCAATTTCCTACCTTTCTACCTAACTTTCCAAGTTGAATCGAGAGTCAACTCACCCTTTGCATGATTAGCGGGGTTAGATCCCTTTTCACACTATGCATTACACCAAGCTATGTCTGATGTCACTGAAAAACCGTGCCCACCTCCATGTTTCATGCCTCACCGTGCATGAAGGGTTCAACAATCTCACTGACTTATTTCCACCACTTTCTTCCCTGACATGAAACCCCGAACTACACGCCTGTCACTTGTCTCCACCGTGTTGACTCCTGATTCACCTGAGTCCACATTGTGTCCCACAGGCATGGAACCCACCAATAATTCCACATGATGACCGATCTCAATGTTCCATTAGGATGTAAATCCAATTCCAACCCTGAATCCATGTATACCACCCACCAATGAAACCCCAGCTCATTGAGCCAACTCGACGAGCCAACCTCTTCCTACTAAGAGATTTTTCACCCAACCGAGATGCTCGGGCTCTGTGAATACCCTAAACTTCCTTGCGTGACATGAGCTTGTCGAGATGCTTGGAAAGCTAATTTTAGCTCGACTCACCTAAGGCCCCTTCTTGGGAAATTTCAACATATTTTTGCAATTTTTAGGGATTTTTCCCAAAATTCTAGTGTTGGAGGCTAAGGGAGAGGACTTGAGATTCCCCGAAGGTAATTTTACTGTGGTGAGCCATTTTTGCTTATTTTTTCTTGAAAATGGGCACGGGGACCCCCTTTTCACCCTAATGGAGACCTTGGACCTTGAATGGCCTGATTGAGCTTAAAACTTCATGTAACCTTGCAAGTTCTCCCAAAGCATGAGAATTTACCTGTGAACCTAGATGTCACTATGGTTGCGCTATTTGGTGTCTGGTCCGAGTTTACCTTGTTGTCCATTTTACCTAGGGTGGGTAAAATGGATAACAATTCTAGTGAATCGCGGGGAAATCTACCTACTAGATGGGGTTGACCAGTTTCCTTGAAGCCTCCATTGGGAATGGAGTCATTGTTGAAGACCAGAAATGATTCAAACCCTTGAAACCAAGGCCACTCGACACTATTGAACCATCTCTCTTACAAGATTTATGAATTAAGATTTTGTGAGAGTGGAAAATTGTCTTAAGCTTGGGTTTACATCTTCCCCTCTCTACAAAATGATCTATGGGATCACTTGATAAACACTTGAATTCATTCCCAATATATGATTCTATCTAAGTATGATGAACCTTTAAAATCAATGGTTGCATGGTATGAACGAAACATTGGAGAATTCAGAGTAAAACACTTGTTGGTTCTAAACATCATAGAATTCTGTTGAATCCTGATTTTCTTCTCTTCTCGAGCTACTTGAAACACTGCTGTAGGCTTAAGGCACCTGTGACATTTGTTTATCTTATGATCTCTGTAAGGGGCCTTAGAATCTCAACTGATTGACCTTAAGGAACAAGAAGATGGAACATATTGAAATTTATCCCTTATCAGATTTTAGTTGCTCTACATTTGTAATATTTTGAGGAGTGCAACTATTTCCTACAACTTTGAGATTTTGTAACACTACATGTGGGAGACATACTAAAATGCGGTGCACTGTGCTGGAGAAACATGAATAAAAACTATATAAAAAAGGAGAAATCATACATGATCAAATGAGACATGCAGAGTGTGCACAAGAACTTGTTATGATGAAAGAAAACCTACCTACCCTAAACTATCCAGAGGAAAGGAAGACTTCAAATAAACCCTGCGATTGGTTTTGAGAAGTAGCTTCCCTTTCTCAAAATTTTAGACCATGCAGATGAATTAGCATTGAACATGGCCACTATCAACAATGGAAAGCTATCCCAAATTTGGCTTCCCATTTTGGAACCAAAGGTACTAATAACAAACAAGAAAATTACCTCCTCAAGCTGATTTGCATTAGATTCATGGGGGTTTCAACATTGGCCCTTGGTGTTTTGTGTATCTTCCTCATGCAATGAAGAGGACATGATCAATTGTGGCTTCTCTATTAGCTCCAACAAATCCAAGTACCTAATGGGGCACAATATGATTTGTTCAATGTGCCCACTACTATGAGTTATAAATCCAATAAAGAAGTCCTCTTGTAGGACTTCCTGGAAAAGGTGATTGCTTATGGGATGATCTTGAATTTGTTGTGCCTCCACAAATAACTGGTTCTCCGAATCGATTACTTGTTTGAAAATAATTTCATCCTTATCCCTTCCCATTTCATTGATCATCTCAGATTCATCAGTAAGATTAGGATATTCAACTGAGAGGAAAAAACCTTCAATGATTGCATCTTTATCCAGAGCTTCTAAATCTGATCCCATCTCCTCCACTCTAGGTTCAAGAGGACTATTGTGGGTAGTAGGTTCTTCTTGAACATTCATTCCTGTGGCATGAGGCTCTTCATGTTGAAAGATAGGTGATGGGGAAGCACAAGTAATGAGTTCAAAATCCTCTTCCTTGCCACTATTATCTTCCAAATCAAATAAGTAGTCAACATCCTTGTTGTCTGAAAAAACCAAGGGTTCTTCTTCCTTCATGGTATCCTCTAGGTTTGTAACCTGTTCACCATGTGTTGCCTCATCCTCAAACATAAAGTTTGAGAGTTAAAAATCATCCTCAAAATAATTTTTTTGAAAGGATGGAGGGGAAGAAGGGGACTGCAATTTCTTCCATAATCTTCTCATTGTTCAAGCCCTCTAGAACTGAAAGGTTCTCCTCCATAGCATGAGGATTTTCTTGATTGGTTGTAGTTGATAGTGATGGATTCAAGAGATCAATGCAACCTCCCAATAAGTCAAAAATCTCAAGACATGTGTGGAAGTTAGGGTCTCTGCATCTTGTTGCAATGCCTTGCATACTTAGGAGCTTCTTCTCACTTGCTTACACATGCTCTTCCTCTTGTGGATTTGGAGTTGCCTCTACTTCTTGTTCTGAATATATAGGTTGTGATGGATCAGCAAGTCCTAAAAATATAGTGTTGATATAGACATTGCATTCTAAACAAACAGAATGTTGGTCATTATCCTCTTGTTCTTGCTCTGTTTCTGTTGTAAGGTCAATTTTCACCACTTGTGGCTAGACCTCAACCTCCTCTTAAGGCTTGATCATCGAGGGGATTTTATAAATCCTGAATCTTAGAGATCAGATTCTAAAGTTTTTGATCATTTTTTCTTTGTTGGGCTCTTCTTCTTGTTGTACCTCTTGAATGGTTTTTTGGGGTTCTTCCTGACATGGGTTTGAGACTATGAGAGGAGTGGTGGGTAGGGCCTCCATTTATTTTTGATTTGCTGGTGATGGGAGAGGAGATTCAATTTTCTGTTTCTACATAGGGGAATTGGATTTGGAAGGGAAAATGGAAGAGAAATTGAGAGGGCATGAGAGAGTAGATGATGGAGAAATGAATTCCAAAATGGGGGCAGAAGAGATGAAGCTTGGGGTTTGGAACTCTGGTTGAGATGGAAATGGTTACAGAATGGGGAGAGGGCTGTGGGATAACAATGCAAGAGTCTCCTGTTAACATGATAAAATGAAATTGGATTCATTAATCTCTATCCACTTGATTCATATTTTGAGTTGTGGTGACATCCCAATTATGAAACCAAGCTTCTGGTGTGGGATGTAGTGAAATGTTATAGGGCCAACCCATGGAAAAGGTGCCCTAAAACTATTTCTAAATTCTTTAAGTTGAGTTGTGGTCCTTGACTGCACCATGTCCACCTCCATATTTTAGATCTTGAAATGCAACTTAGCATCCCAAGGTGTAGGATAACCTCCATAGTATGCATACCATTGCTCTCAAACAACTCCATGGTTTGGTGGGTAACCAAATTAATCTACATTTTGCTCATAGGGATATGTATCCCAATGATCTTTATTATAGTATGGATTCAGAGGGGTTTGTGAATACCCTGGAAATACATTTTGCAAATGTGAAGGAGGATTCAACTGGTATTGCTACTGCTGCAAGTGTGAATTCCACACAAGAAATGAAGTCATGATTGCACAAATTCATGGAATGGAAGAAAATGAAAAGATATGGAAGAAAATGAAATGGATAGAAGAAGTGGTATGCAACTCAGAGAATGGGTTGTTTAACCAAATGGATTCACCAGATGTGTTTAGAATTTACCTCAAAAGGTTGGGATTTTACCAGGAACACATCACCCTTGGAAAAATAGAAATGCATGCTTTGAAGGGCACTAGATTTGGTTTTGGGTTCTAGATGCTGTTGTGTAACTTCCAATTTCTGAAATACAAAGGGAAAAATTTAAGGCCATGCACATCATCCTTCAAAACCTGACATAAAGACTTTTGGATCTTCCCTCATGCAATGCACCCTCTAAAACCTGAAACGCTCCTTTCCTTTGTGTCGAAACTTGGGAACTGTTTTGCAGGTGTGAAAACCTAAAATTCACTGTAGGAAGTTAGGGCATGCAATGCAACCCCTAAAAATTTAAATCTAAAGACTCAGTCCTTTTGGTTTTATGTAACCTTGAAATCCCAAATTAGCTTGCAAGTGCCTCCAAATATGTGAACCTCCATTGAGAGCATAATGGCCTTTGATGAAACTAGAGGTGTAGATTGAATAACACAACTATTAATGATTTTGACTTCTTTCTTGTCCCACTGGGCATGCCAAAACTATTTGCAAAAAATCACAACACCCCACGAATGGCCAGATTGTGGATGGGGAATTCAGTGTAATTTTCATAACATGGAGCTATCCTAAGTGTGGGACCTTGTGAAATGGGATAGATCTCTGGAGAAGTCCGGTTACTACTCCTAATCGTACCCGCCAAAAAACTACTCCTAATGTAAATAAAAAAACTAACTACACCTATTCTAACATGTCAAGGAGACAGGGAGAGAGATGCATGAAAAGTAAAACCTACAATAAGAATGGTGATACACCAAGAAAAAGAATTATAGCCACTTCCCCAACCAACTAAATAGTGAAGGAGTGAACTTGGAGAGGGTGCTCATGTACCAAAAACCAAAACAACCACATTCACCATTTCCAAATAAGCACAACACAACCCAATCTACAATGAAATATGGAGTATATGTAGATCTTGCAAGCACAATGAGAGGAAATAAAAATAACAAAAATGATGCAAGGGTTGACAGATGAACCACAAAACAAATTTTTTATTATTCCAAGTATGCACAATACATTGTTTTAGTAGGAGGAAAGAAATGCCATTTATAAATTTAGGAGGAAGGCTTGAAGCCCAAAATATGAGAAGAAGAGGGGTGCATGGGAGGAGAAAATGACCAACAACTTGAAATGTGTAACCTCCGTTACATTATATAGAGGAAGCACAGGTGATAGGAGAGAGGAGAATAATTTATTGCAGCTCAACCACCCATTCCAAGCCACTAGTGCACCTAGGCATGTTCATTAGACCTAGATATACCTCCTTTAATTTATCCCATTTTCTCTAAGAATTTCCCAATTTTTATGCTTTCATGTTATTGGACTCAAAATTCTCTTTCCGATGATTATAAATTTGTCAAATTTTGATGACCATGGGTAAAGATATCATCATTTTTGTGGAAGGGTCAATTTACATTTGTAGGATTTAATCAGCTTGCCACTCCATCAAGCTCACAAAATGAGTTGATTTTCCATCTACCCACATTAAAATTTCCACTGAATTCCTACCTTTCTACTTAACTTGCTAAGTTGACTCAGGAGTCAACTCTCCCTTTGCATGATTAGCGGGGTTAGATCCCACTTCACACTATGCATTACACTGAGCTATGCCTGATGTCATTGAAAACCCGTTCCTTCCTCCATGTTGCATGCCTCACCATGTATGTTAGGTTTGTCAAGCTCCCTGACTTATTTCCACCACATGCTTTGTCAACATGAAACCCCAAACTGTATACCTGATACCTGTCTCCATCGTGTCAATTCCTGACTCACTTGAGTCCCCACCATGTCTTGTGGGCATAAAACCCATCAATTATTCCACATGGTGACTAATATCCATGCTCCATATGGATGTAAATCTGATTCCAACCCTGACTCTATACATACCACCTGCCAATGCAACCTTGGCTTTTTGATCCAACTCGACGATCTAACATCTGCCCACCAAGCCATTTTTGCTGCCCAAACAAGCTGCTTTGGCTCTGTGAATACCCCAAACTTCCCCACGCAGCATGAGATCACTGAGCTAATTTTAACTCGACTCACCTAAAGCCCCTTCTTGGGAAATTTCTACATATTTTTGTGATTTTCAGGATTTTTTCCCAAAATTTTTGTGTCAGAGGCTGAGGGAGATAACCTGAGAGGCCCTAAAGGTAATTTTACTGTGGTAAGCCCTTTTTGCCTATTTTTTCTCATAAATGAGCCCGGGTACCCCCTTTTCACCATGACAAAGCCTTTGGACCTTAAATGGAATGATTGATCCTGAGACTTCCCAAATCGTTGAAAGTGCTCCCCAAGCATGAAAATTTACCTGTAAACCTAGATGTCACTGTGGTATCCATATCTGGTGTCTATTCTAGTTTTACCCAGTTGTCCATTTTACCTAGAGTGCGTATAATGGATAACAACATGTTAGTTCAAACATGAAATCACCATGAAACATGATTTTAAGAGTCGTAAGGGTAATTTTAGTGGATATTGAAGGTAAGATAGGGTCTCATACACTATTTCTCCACTTAGATGAATAAATGATTAAATGGGTGCCTAAAAAATACTTAGGTTGCTTCTTAAAACCTTTTGTAAAGGAAATTAGGAAGGGAAAAGGACTGTCTTAGGGCTAATAGGAACATTGTGGGCTTAGGAAGAAAAAGAGAAATTAAGAGAAAGGATCAAATAATTGATCCATAAGATTTAGGGAACATCTATACAATTACAAAGGGAGTTGGAAAAGGTCATCATAGTGTTGTGGGTTGGTACAGGTTAGTTCAAGCATGAAATCACCATGAAAATTGCTTTTAAGAGTCTTAAGGGGTAGTCTAGTGGATATTAAAGGTAATATAGGGTATCATACACTCTTTTTCCACTTAGATGATTGATTAAACCTAGTGTGATCCTAAGGAGCATAGTGTAAGGGTAGAAGTTTCCTTTGAAGCCAAAAAAGCCAAGGATTGCTTAGTTACTGAAGATCATTTATGAACCAATGGTGGTTAGTGAGGAGTCAAGAAGAGGGTTAAGAAAATTTCTTTATTTTAGAGATCATGTTAGCTATAAGGGCATGGTGTGGGATGAAAGAGCAGGGGATGTGCATGAGTTAAAGGATATATGGAATTGGAAGGATTCAAATTGCTTAATAGAGGGTATAAGACCAATAGATAAATGCTTGAAACAATGTAGTAATGAATGAAGTAATTAGATATTGATATTTTCTTTGGTTATGCATTGAATATGCTTGGTCCTCTACATCATGTGGTATCAGAGTGTGTAATGAATGTATTGTTGTGGCTAACGGTGAAAGTGTAAGTGTGAATGTGAAATTACAAATACAAGAAAAGAAGTGAAGAAGTGAAATAGTGAAAGGAAAGAAGAAGTGAGAGACACCAAAAGACCAGGTTTGAATCCTAGGTGATGTGTAAAGGAGAGAAAGGTGAAATAGACTTGTTCAAGAGAGGAAAAGAGAAAGATATGGAAAAAGAATAGCTAGTGACTAAGCTAGTGAGGATGTTGAGCCATAAGAAGAAGAGTCAAGATGAGAAAAGGAAGAGAGATAAGGCTAAAAGGAAAGAGGAAACAAGAAATTTTGATATGTGGTTTGAGAAATAGGTGAGAGAAATTAAGAAATATGTATCCATGGTTTAGGAATGCATACTAAGCATGGAATAAGAAGATGTAGATGAAGAAGAAGGGTATGAATGATAAGGTGAAGAAGAAGAAGAACAAAAATTCAATAAAGAAGTGATCTATTGATACCGTCAAGAAGGAGATTTGATGACATGGATGAGATAACAAAGGAATATAAAGATAAAGAAGAAGGTGAATCAACAAATTAATATGATGATGAGGTATGCGAATCAAGTTGTGTTGCCTTTGAAGTCATTTTGTTTGTAAATACTCCAAAAGAAAATGAAATCAAATTTGATAGACCTATATATGATGAGGATGATAGAGATATGGGTGAGTTCAAGATAAGTGAAGAAATAAAATTTCTTGATGATTTGTTTTCTCATGTTTCCAAGAAGGAAACCATTTTGGATGAGGTGAATGCAAGTGAAGTTGAGTTAGAGCAGAAGGTACAAGAATTCATGAATGCATTAGAAGAAGGAAAGGTAAACCAAATTAACTCTAAAATTACTCATTCGATGACTGAGATTGATGTTTCATTAGGTGGATTCATATAAATTGTGGAAAAATAATCTATTGGTGCATTTCAAAAGAAAAATAAAAAATTAAATAAACAAGATAAAGTGGGGTGATGTACATGATACTCAAATTTTCATAGGTGAGGTAAATGATTTGTTACAAGTGTTGGCATGTGGTCCTAATAGGTGTTTTCATTGATGAAAAACCACATTAATGATAAAGTAAATGTTGCATTATGATTATATGATGTTGTACTTGATGATAATATACTTGTTTAGATGTATATCAATTGATACAATGGGATTCAATAAGGTGTACTTTCTCTTGCAAGCCTATTTAGGTGCCTAAGAGATGTAGCTTGACGGTAAGATCTTCTTGGATGTTTGGGAAGCATGTTGACATAATCGATAGCATGTTTTGAGGGTGCTTGAGCACTCAAAATAGTGGCATGGGAACCACCATGTTACAAGTGTTCATTGGGAGCAGGTATGGCAGATTGGAGGTGTGACAGTTTGTTTTGGAGCCTTATGAGCTCATGGAAGATTATATATAGGTATATCATGACATATGAAGTATTTTTGGGTAATTTTTAGAGGTTTCTTGTTCATTTATTGCATTATTTTAGTTGACCGTAGATTCTACAATGAGAATCCCTAAGGTGAAGCTATGAAAATGAGATAGGATGGAGAGATTTGTTAGAGTAGGTATTTACCTTAGCTTATGTCCACCTATGTACATTATTGTATTTATCCTCACCCACTTATGTGTGTGGATATTTCTTTTTATTTATTTAGATATTAGGAGATATTATCTAGTTGTTAGGTATAGTTCTTTCCTTGATCTATGGTATTGACTAGTTCTTTCCTAGATCTATGGTATTGACTAGATTCTTGATGTCTAGTTCTCTCATAAATCTATGGATTTGACTAGTTCTTTCCATGATTTATGGCTTGATCTATGACCTTGATTGGTTCTTAGATTGTTATTCCTTGCCTATATAAGCAAGGCCCATTCTCATTGTATTTCATTGAGTTCCATAATAATATATGATATTGCTGCTCATTTGTTTACAAAGGTTTATGTAAAGTTATTATGGTGAATTAGTTTCATATTATTGATCGTGATGTTTGATTAGAATCTATGTTCTTAGCTTGGCAAAATTTGGTTATCGTTTCTTTTATGGTATTAGAGCAGGAGATTGCTATTGACATTCATCTGTAAGTTTTATTTTGCAAATAAATTCTTTATATATTCATTTATTTGGGATTTTCTCATATTTTGTTGCTGCATGTATTTTTATGAAAGAAAGAGGCTTCCATTGGATCCAAAAGGTAGCAAAACCCTTAGATCGGCTGTAAACTCGACCATTTCGGGAGGCAGTCATTTTTTTTTTGGTTTTTTTGTGGTGTAGAGAAACATGCTAGATTCACCTAGGGATTTGTGTCATACGAAAAAGAAAATATAGTTTTTTTTTTGGGTTTTGCTAGGTTTCTTGAGATACGATCTAGGTATTTTTTTGTTGTGCCATAGCATTTTCAGTTTGCGCGCAGGAGGTCTTTTTCGAAAAGACGTTTCTTTCCTTTTTTGGCAGGGGTCCACGGATGTGGTGCACGACTATTACTATTTTGGGAAAATCTGCAGACTACTATTTTGGGCAGTGAAGGTCACTTTCAACACAGTCCATAAATAGTAGTTTTTGCCAGAAGAAGCAATTGGATGTGACTTTCTCAAAAACTAGCAACATCCCCGAAAATAATAAGTTACACACACCCATTGAAATTCTTAGCTAGTCATATGAGGGCTTAAAACTTGTGATTCCTACTAGTAGGTGCTTCACTCTAGCCCCCTTTCATTTTATTTGTGTGGTGAAGGCAAGAGTATTTTATTCTATTTTAGTGGTAACTAAAATAAATAGTAGAGTATAATATTGAAAAGCTTGTAACTCTTGATCGATAACTCGGTTTTGAGTGCCATTTTTTGGCAAAAGTGCTTATTTTTCCATGTTCTTTCCATTGAAAATATCTATTTTTAGAATTTCACTATAATTATAAAGTGCCATATTGTAACACGCACTCATTATAAAGTGCCAAAATCTGGGGGGGCTCTTGTTGCATTGCTTGGGGCTCTTGTTGCATTGCTTGGTTTTTCCATTTGTTTTGGTGATTTTTTTTAGGATGGCCTCTACTTATACATTAGATAATGTTGAGCCATTAACAAAAAATAATTACCACACATGGAAACCAAGAATGGAAATATTAATTAAGCAGAAAGGATTATGGGCTTTAACTTCTAAAGAACAACTAGTGTTCACTAGAGAATATGAGAAATTTCAGTACCAATGCAAATTTGATGAGTGTATGGGTTTGATAGGAACTTATGTAAGTGACAATATTTTATTTCATTTGGAAAAGTGTGACTCTCCTTTCAAAATATGTTAGAAATTGGAGGATTTATTTGGTAAGGTGGATCATATGAGAGCCATGTAACTTGAAATTGAGATCACCTCTCTTAATCCTGAAGATTTTCCAACAATTATAGACTATCTTACCAAGTTCAAGCATTTGTTGACACAGTTGAAGGGGAGTGGAAGAGATAAGAAAGATGAAGAGTGTGTTTACTTGATTCTATCCAAGTTGAGAGGACCATTCCAATTTTTTTCTTCTACCTTTTTCTCTAGCATGGATGCCTTAGGTGACACCTTCAAAATGCCTAACTTAGAAACATTTTGTGAAAGACTTACTAGGGAAGAATACAAATTATCTCACCTTAAGTCTTCCACCTCTCAAAAGGAATTAGTTGCATCTAATCCTAAGGGCAAGGGAAAAGCAAACAGTAAAACCATATCCACACCTTCTCCATCTCAAAATGCTCCTAAATCCAAAGAAAACAACTCAAAACTCAAGGAGTCTTCTAAATCCAAGAATAAGTCTAGTTTATAACCAACCAAGGAAATAATGCAATAGCCCAAGATCTGTCATGTCAAACTGTGTAGAAATAGCCTTCTGAATATTCTGAATGTGGGAAGAAGAGCTACTAGTAATTAACAGATCATCAACATACAAGACAAGTATCACAATATCCTCACCGACATGCTGGAGATACACTGTATGATCGGAGTGGCAACAAACAAAACCAATATCCAATATACTTAGGAGTCTTTTGTTTCTCTAGGTTTGAGTTCTACTTCTAAAATTGAGGTTGGAGATTCTTCCTTTCTTTCTGTTGAGGGAAAAGGTGATATATAACTTGATGGTGGCAATATCCAAGATGCATTGCATGTTCCTACATCACCACAAATTTACTTTCTGTACATCAAATTTGTCATTTTGGTCAAGGGAAAACAATGACTTTTACACCACATGGGGCATAAGTAAGAAATTTGTTGGAGCCTTATTCACTTATTGCTCAGGGTATTATTGGTCATAGTTCAATACTATATCACTTTGAGGGTTTAGATGACACTTCTTCTATAGGGACAAGATTGGTTTCTCATTCAGATTCAAAGAGTAAGCTTTGGCATGAAATATTTGGACATCTCAATTACAGATATTTGAAGGAGTTGAGCACTCATGGTATGGTAGATGGTCTTCCTAGAGTTTCTTGTCTTAAGGGAGTTTGTCATGGTTGTGCATTAGGGAAACAACACCAAGATCCTTTTCCTAAGAATTTGTCTAAGAGTGCTTCTTCACCACTTGAGCTTGTGCATAGTGACTTAATAGTTTTTCCTACCCCATATTTCAATGGAGCTAAGTATGCACTTACATTTATTGATAATTTCTCGAGGCGTACTTGGGTTTATTTTCTCAAGTAAAAAAGTGATGTTTTTTCACACTTCAAAGTCTTCAAGGCTTTGGTCGAGAAACAATCTTCTAGTAGCATAAAGAACCTTCACACTGATAATGGGAGGGAGTACTTCAGCAATGAGTTTTATGAATTTTTGGCAAATCAAGGCATTATTCACCAGCATTTTGTTCCTCATAATGCACAATAGAATGTATTAGCAGAAAGGAAGAATAGAACTTTGAAGGAAATGACTAACTGTATGATGCATTCTAGAGATATGCCTCCTATCTATTGGGAAGAAGTAGTTAATTGTGCTAACTATATTTAGAATCGCACACCACACAGAGCACTTGAGAATTTGACTCCAGAGGAAGCCTGGTCCAACACTAAGCCAGATGTCTCATTTTTTCGAGTCTTTGGGAGCCATGCTTGTGCCTTTTTGCCAAAGAAGAAAAGGAAAGCTTTGGATAAGAAGAGTAAACCCTTGATCTTTATAGGGTATTGTGAGGACATGAGAGCTTATCTTCTTTAAGATCCTAATACACATGATGTTTTTTTTTGAACACATGTTTAGTTTGATGAGTGTTTCACTCATGATTCTTCATCTTCTTCCATTCCTTCTTCTTCTTCATCTCATTTTGAGGATCCTTTCTTTGAGGAGATTGATGAATAGGTTATATATGCCATTGAAGATCCTATTCCCACCGATATTGTCACTATGCCTAAGTGGGCTCATACTACAGTTTCTTAGGCAACACCTTTCATAGAGAATCTTCTACCCACTAGGCATCATCATGCACATTCTACAGGTTCTAGAATTTTGTGTCAGGTAGTTTTTGAGGATCCACAGTCTTTTTCAAAGGCTCATGGGATACCGAAGTGGGATGATGTGATGGCAGCTGAGTATTCTTCTTTGATGAAGAATCATACTTGGGATTTGGTATCTCTTCCTAAAGGAAGAAATATAGTTAGGTGTAAGTGGGTATACCGAAAAAAATACACAGCTGATGGGTCCATTGACAAGTATAAGGCCTGTCTTATTGCAAAGGGTTTTTCACAAGTCGAAGGTATTGATTACTCTGATACTTTTGAACCCGTTGCCAAGATGGATTCTGTATGCCTTGTACTTGCGATTGCTACATCATAGGGGTGGACCGTATACCAGATGGACGTGAAGAGTTCCTTCGTACATGGAGATCTATAAGAGGAAATATATATGGAGAAGCTGACTGGATTTTTTCAGGATTCTTCTCTTGTTTTTCGGCTCCAAAGGTCTCTCTACGGTCTCAAACAAGCCCCTCAGGCTTGGTATGAGAAGATGGATTATTTTCTTCTATCTACTAGTTTTTTTCATTGTCACTTTGATTATACAGTGTATCTCTAGCATGTCAGTGAGGATATTGTGATACTTGTCTTATATGTTGATGATCTGTTACTTACTAGTAGCTCTTCTTCCCACATTCAAAGTATTCAGAGGGCTCTTTCGACATAGTTTGACATGAAAGATCTCGGGCTATTGCATTATTTCCTTGGTTTGTAGATTTCTCAGACAGATTCAGGGATTCATTTGAGTCAACAAAAGTACACCCATGATCTTCTTAGGTGCTTTGATATGGCTGATTGCAACCCAAGTCCATCTCCTTTTCATTTTGGAGTTACTCTTACATCCACATGTACCACACCACTTTGTGATCCTATATTATATAGGTAGTTGGTTGGGAGTCTCATGTACTTGACCCATACTCACCCTGATATTTCATTTGCACTAGGGCTTGTATCTTGGTTTGCACATTCTCCTCATAGTAGTCACTGGTAGGCTGCTAAAAGGATTTTGTGCTATTTGCATGGCACTTCCCACTTTGGCCTACACTACACTAGGGGATCTACTCAGTTGGTTGGGTATACAAATTCAAATTGGGAAGGTTCTATTAATGACAGGCGTTCCACTTCTGGCTATCCTTTTTGCCTTGGTTCTTCTCCAGTTGCTTGGGCGTGTAAAAAGTAACAGACTATTGCACTTTCATCTTCAGAGACAGAGTACAGGGTAGCAGTTACGATGAGTTAGCAGATTCTTTGGCTTCACCAATTATTGACAGAGTTCAGATTCCCATAGGATTCATCGACTATTTTTTGGTGTGACAACCAAAGTGCAATTCAAATTTCTCGCAACCCATTTGAGCACCAGTGGACCAAGCATATTGAGATACACATCCAATTCATTTGTCAGTACATTCAAGTTGGAGTTCTATGCTTGGAGTACATTCTAACTCAATAGCAGGTTGTAGACATCTTTACGAAGCCTTTTGCATCACCTCGCTATCTTGAGTTGCGTGGAATGCTTGGGGTTTTGGAATTTTTTCTTGGGGGGTGTTCGTGAGAACATCTTCCTTCTTATTCTTCTTCTTTCTCTTTCCTTCTAGCAGGATTCTTTCCTTCTTTTGGTTCGAGATTTCTTCATGGATATATTGTACATGAATACCTCATCAGGCCTAGTTTTTGTGACTTATAATGTGGACATGCCACTTCTATTTTGGGCCCTATCTTCACTTGAGGGGGGGTGTTAGAGTAGGTATTTACCTTAGCTCATGTTCACCTAGGTACATTATTTTATTTATTCTCACCCACTTGTGTGTGTGGATATTTATTTTTATTTATTTAGATATTAGGAGATATTATCTAGTTGTTAGGTATAGTTCTATCCTAGATCTATGGTATTGATTAGATCCTTGATGTCTAGTTCTCTCATAAATCTATGGACTTGACTAGTTCTTTGATGACCAATTCTTTCCATGATTTATGGCTTGATCTACAACCTTGATTAGTTCTTAGATTTTTATTCCTTGCCTATATAAGCAAGGCCCATTCTCATTGTATTTCATTGAGTTCCATAATAATATATGATATTCCAACTCATTTTCTTACAAAGGTTTATGTAAAATTATTCTGGCAAATTACTTTTATCTTATTGATCGTGATGTTTGATTAGCATCTGTGTTCTTGGCTTGACATGATCTGGTTATCGTTCCTTTTAATATTGATGTATGGAATTGACATTATGATGATTGGATATATAATAGGGATGAGTAATTATGCTTTGAGAAAAATTTTAGGTGCCCATGATGTGTATTTTACAAGGTATGACTGATTTTGTGAGACATAGTCTAAATCAAGTGTATTTCCAGATCAAAGTGCAACTTTAAATGCTCGTTGTGAACAATGTGATTTGAATGGAACCTTTTTCCTTTCAAGGAAGATTATATGATAATTTTATAAGGTTTCAAAAAAATAATGAGGTCAGTTGATCATCAAGTTTTTATGAATGAATGTTAAGAAGGTAAAGAGGTCTAAAACCCTAGTTAAACCCTAGCTAGGAGAAATTGGAATAAAGTGAAGTATAATGATCCATTTTTTGTTGTTTGATAAAAAGTGATGATTGTATGTTATATAGGAATATTTCATATTCCATAAATGTATGGTTGAGGTCATGGTGATCAGTGGCCCCCACCTAAAAAATAACAGTTTCTGAAGAAGAATATTTTAGGACAAGATTGTCCAAAGGAGTAGTATGAAAATTTATGGTGCATGATTTATGGGAATTTTTATTGATGTCCGTGGAGGTTTCAGATCATGTTCATACATGTTTATGGTTTTTTTGAGGTCTAAACAAGTTGACTGGTCAAAGGGCAGTTTTGAGGTCTCAAATAGTAGAGTCCAGTAAAATGAGCATAACTTGAGCTACAGATGGAGTTTGAAGGTGATTAAAGTTTTTTTGGAAATATTATTCAGATATATTTATATTTATATGATTTTTTCCTCATGATTAGGTCATTTGATAGAGTTTCCAGGGCATTCTTTAAGCAATAATATTTTTGGTAGTTCAAGACAACATGTGTTCCAGTGAAAGTTTGATGTTGTTTGAAGCATTATATGTATTGGGTGATGATTCCTATCACCTATAATGTGAATGATAATGAATTGGACATCAAAATAATCCATTTATATTTATTTAATGTATGTAGAAATATTTTTATGAGCTAAACTTTGGAAATAATTTTTTTGGCAGGTTGTTTTGGTGAAGGAAAAAGTAGTTGTGGTTTGAAGAGATGGATGTTTTATGGCTTATAACTTGATTAGAAGTGTTCTAAATGTTCTTAAATTTTAATAAAATGGTTTTATGGCATGGTTTTATATTTTTGAAGTAATTTGGTGATCAAATAAAGTTTCTAGGGTGTAGGAAACAACTGTTTTGAGAATTGTAAAGGGAACTGGGCCCAGTAAATGAAAGAATTTTATTGGTTGGTATTAATTGAGACCATATATGGATGTTAAATGTTATTTCACTCATTTATGATGGGTTTTGAGTCATGAATATGTATTTATTTGATTTAAGGACATTTTTAAGAATGTTCACATGGGGTTTTGAGCCATTTTTGGCACATGTAATGAGGTTTTTGGCTAGGCCAACCTACTTGGATCATATGTGAATATTGTAATGGATGTAATTTAATATTATAAGAATGTATGGGTCAAAATTATCATGAGGTACCTACTTCCTTTATGTTGGAAGAAAGGAAAACATATTTAGTGCTTATTTGGTTGATTTTTGAATTAGTGGTCTTGGAGGGAAGAAATGCGACCTAGAGGAAGATATTTTGAAGGTATGAGAGAATTATTTGAAGGCGTAGGAAGAGAATGATAGGTTTATAAATATTAGAGATCATGTGTGCATGTGATTAGAGCTTTGGAAAGTGAATAAAGAGAAAGATTATGAGAGATTGAAGACCTAGTGTGTGAGCTTAGATTTGTAAGTTGAAATTGTGATCTCCATCAGTTGTGGAAAAAAAATTAGAGATCAGATATATTCAGGTGGATGAGTTTGTGATTAGTCATATTTAGGGGGTTGTAGCCTCCTTGTGGAGTGGGTGCTTTACTAAATTAGGGGTTGGTGCTCCTTGTGGGTTGGTGTTCTACTTAACTAGGGGTTGGTGCTCCTTATGAAATTTTTGGTTCAATAAATTAATTTTCTTTGAGTAATATAAGTATATTTTTTGTGGGATTTATTCCCCATGAAGGTTTCCCACTACATATGGTGTTCTACTATTGAGTACTTTAATTTCATTCTCTTGTGGTTGATTTTGCATATCTTAATAAGCACACATGATCATGTATGATGTATAAATGATATAATGGATGAATGTATGATTTGGTAAAGGAAAGGAAATTTATCTTAGGACTGATTCACCCCCCTCTCAAACCCTTGTGATTATAACAACAAGACTTATTGTATATGATGAATGAGGAAAGAGAGCGAATTTAAAACTGAGAAAGTGTTAGATTCTTGGGTAAATAAAAATGCAAATGAATATAATATACGTAAAAATATAGAACTAAGGCAAGTTGAGATGATGGAACACACGAAGAAGCAAGCATGCAAGTAAGAAAAGGAATAATATGGACAATTTTTCAGTCTTTTCAAGCAAGGAAGATGATGAAATCATGAGAATCAAGGACTATGCAAAGAAGAATGATATGAAGAAACATGAAAAAGGATGTATATTTATTGTTGTTGTGTTTATTTGCGTAGGTGAAGGTGATGGAAGGATGAAGTTAAAGAAGATCAAGATGGAGGTCAAGAAGAAGAAGATTTTTTTTAAGGATAATGCAGAGATGAAGAATATTTTTTGGGATCTAGGTGGATGTAAGACAAGAAAAGATAGTGGGAGTACCAAAGCAAGGGTAAGAACTAGTCAAGAAGATCAAGATACCTTAGAAGAAATCACATTATAGTATATGGCTCCTTTTATCCACCTAGAGAGTATGATGTAGGAACATCATGGGATGAGATAAACTATATTGGTAATCCTCCTTGTTATGCTATTGAGTTGTTGGAATGTGTTAGAATATTTAAAGAGTCCAAGTGAGTCATTACAAGAAAACAATAAGGTTTACAAGTTTTAATTTTCCTCCTAATGTATTTTCCCTCTAAAAGCATGGAAAAAGTGAATATTGGTTATAAATATCTTGAAATGTGGTTTCCAAGGGGGTTAGGTGTCTAGATAGGTTGAGTAGGTGTCTAGTAGAGTGTCATAGGTCATAAGAGTAATTAAAGTCTATGAAATGATTTAAAATGCTTAAAATGCACCTAACGAGTCATCATAACTCTTGGACGGGTAGTTACACTCTAAGAATGAGTTACATGCATGAAGATATTTGAATATATGTAGGATTTTGGGTGAGTTTGTCATCATTCCTTGAGGAAGGGAGAGTGAAACTTAAGAAGTTGGAATTTTTGAAATAGAAATATGGTTTTGTATGAGAAATACTCTTTTTTGCTGGAATAAAGACTTTGATCTTGATAACAAAATACATTTAAGTATGGAATAAGCATAATAACTACCTTTCCATTAAAATATAGAGGTTATTCCTTGTTTTCCTATAGCTATGAATGTGTATAGAGGTATAGTATTAGTGAAGTAATATTTGCAAGTGAGTGACAGCCTGGTATGGTAGATTATGTGAAGGAGTAATATGAATTTTGATTGTATTTGTAAATTTTTGAGGTGAATCTACATTGTGATATGGTTGTTAAACATATTTTGATTGGTAGGACATGACCTCAGTAAGGATTTAGAGTTGTATGTGTAGGATCTTTAAGTGCATGATCACCAAGTCCTAAGTAAACAAAACTATGAACAATGATGTACATTTTAACAAAAGATGATTTATTTATTGCAAGGTGTGATATGAGATTTGATCATAGTGATTAGATATATTCTTCATGGGACATACACCTATAACTAAAAGTAATGATGATTCTTGTCAAAACCTCTATGCTTGAGAATACTGTGTGTAGGGAAAGAAAACCATGATTCCTTCAACCTATGACAGTAAACCTCACGTGGTTCGAAGTATATATGATGCATGGAACATCCTCAATAGCCTAGGATATTGAAGAAAGATAAATATTGACCTAGGCATGAAATTTGAAAGCTTAAATTAAACCAGTAAGAAAAATACCAAATTTGTTATTCTACGGGTTGTCATAGAGACCTACAGCTAGGGTTTGGGGGAAAACTAGGATTGAGCCCTTTAAACTTATAGTTTTGAGTTGAAAATTCATAGAATTTATGTTGACAGACATATAAAGATGATTTTACAAGAAATTTTTATTTTGGTTGGCAGAAATTCAAGAGATTCTTAGCAATTGGTTAATGAAACCTGTCGCAGTCATAAAGAAATCATTATGCAAACCACTTTGCAAAGGAAGTAGGTGATTCATTCTTGAAAATTGACATGTAGAATAAATACTAAAATGGGTGGCCAAAAAGTACTCAGGTTTCTTCTAGAAACCTTTTTTAAAGGAAATTAGGAAGGGGAAATGACTGTCTTAGGGTTAGTAGGAGTATTATGGGCTTAGGAAGAAAATTTGAAATTAAGAGAAAGGATCAAAGAATTGATCCACAATATTTAGGGAACACCTTCACAAGTACAAAGACAGTTAGAAAATTCCATCAGAGTGTTGTGGGTTGGTACAGGTCAGTTCAAACATGAAATCACCATGAAACTTGCTTTTAAGAGTCTTAAGGGGTAGTCTAGTGGATACTCAAGGTAAGATAGGGTCTCATACACTCTTTCTCATCTTATATGAATAAATTCTTAAATGTGTGCCCAAAAAATACCCAGGTTTCTTCTTGAAACCTTTTGCAAAGGAAATTAGGAAGGGAAAAGGACTATCTTAGGTCTCATAGGAACATTGTAGGCTTAGGAAGAAAAAGTGAAATTAAGAGAAAGAATCAAAGAATTGATCCAAAATATTTAGGGCATACCTTCACATGTAAAAAGGGAGTTAGAAAGTACCATCAAAGTGTTGTGGGTTGGTACATGTAATTTTAAGCATGAAATCACCATGAAACATGCTTTTAAGAGTCTTAAGGGACAATCTAGTGGATATTGAATGTAAGATAATGTCTCATACTATCTTTCTCCACTTAGATGATTGATTCAACCTAGTGTGAGCCTAAGGAATATAGTGTAAAGGTAGAAATGGCCTTTGAATCCAACAAAGCCAATGATTTGTTAATCAAGATCATTTCTAAACTAGTGGTGGTTAGTAAGGAGTCAAGGAGAGGGTTAGGAAAATTTCTTGATTTTAGAGACCATGTTTGCTATAAGGGCATGATATGGGATGAAATAGTAGGGGATGTGCATGATTTGAAGGATATATGATACTGGAAGGATTCAAATTGATTAATAGCGGCTATAAGACCAATAGTCAAATGCTTGAAACAAGGTAGTAATGATTGAAGTATTAGATATTGATATTTGTTTTGGTTATGAATCGAATATGCTTGGTCCTCTGCATCATGTGCTAACAAAACATGGAATGAATGTATTGATGTGGCTGACAGTGAAAGTGTAAGTGTGAAATTATAGGTACAAGAGGATAAGCAAAGAAGAAGTGAAAGAGTAAAATGAAAGAAGAAGTAAGAGACACAAAAAGACTAGGTTTGAATCCTAGGAAAGGTGTGAAGGAGAGAAAGGTGAAATAGACTTATTAATGAGAGGAAAAGAGAAAGATATGGAAAAAGAAGATCTAATGACTGAGCTAGTGAGGATGTTAAGACATAAGATGAAGAGTAAAAATGAGAAAAAGAAGAGAGATAATGCAAAGAGGAAATAGGAAGAAATAAAGTTTGATATGTGGTTTGAGAAAGAGGTGAGAGAACTCAAGAAATATGTATCCATGGTTGAGGAATGGATACTAAGTTTAGAAGAAGAAGATGCAAATGAAGAAGAAGGGTATGAATGGAAAGGTGAACAAGAAAGGAGAATGTATTGATAAACCAAGAAGTCAACAAGATGACATTAATGATATGGAAAAATTCAAAATTCCTATCAAGAATCATCCCATAGGGGTACTGACCATGGAGTACCAGAAAAGTGAAGATAAAATGCTCAAAAATGAGAGTAATGATAAATGTGATGAGGTTGATATAATTCAGAACCATATGTATGAAAATCATGGGATGAAAGATACAAAATTATAATCATGGATAAACAAAAAAGAGGAGTTAACAACAATATAAATTCCAAAACAATTGAGGGATTCCTATTTCATCAAACAAGTGAATGATTTTACAGAACATCATTTGAACTTTCCCATGTCCGAGTAGCACACTCCAAGAAGAAGCACTACATAGAAAATCAGTTGTCTCCCACATTTACCATAGGTTATTTAGGTATGTTTTTATTTTCCCTATTGTGTCGTGTGATTCCATTCCACTTCATGTGCTTCCCTTTCTATTATGTGTTTGTTTCGTTCCTTGTTTGTGTGAGTTGAATGGTGACTCTTTTTTCCCAATGGATAAGACATTGGTATATATTGTATTATGAGATTCTGAGGTTCATAATTGATTTTTTCTCAATGTGTTCAATTTAAAACAAGTACCCAAGCTAGAGCCAAATGTTCTCATGCATCATGTTTAACATGAAAATTTGATTTTTTTTGCCATGACAATTAAGCCCACACTAAAAAATCCTTGAACCAGGTACTGTAAACCTACCATACGACCTCTTTATGAATATGAAAACCCAATAATGGATAATAGGGATGTGATACCTAAATTATTTAAGTATTTTTAATGTGTAGGTAATTTTGTGGAAAGTAATTCATGGTTTCATTCGAAACCCTTTGAAGAGAAATTCTCCCGGAGGCTTGAAAAGGCCTATTTTCAAAACTTTTGCACCTAATAAACACCCTTTGGAGATTAAACAAGAATATTTTATGAATCTAAGTAGTGTGTTACTAAGATATGAGATCATTAAAGGTAGTTTACAAAATTTATGAAAGGAAAAACTGATTTAGGAACAAACTATGCAACACCGAGCTATTTGTAGCATAGTCCAAGGAAACAAAAGAAGTAAAAAAGATAGTCTACTTGTTATGGATGTTGCAAGAGCCTTGGATAATTTTTTTAATTGAAAATACAATCATCATAAATATAATAATGTATAATTCATAATGTAAAAGGTTTTGGGAGATTCTACCATCTGAATTTTGAGATATTAGCCTGACAATATAGGTAAAGATCGCCGATCTCGGTGAAGATTCAATTGAGAATTATAAGAGTTATATGAAGATTTGAAACTTAATTAAGATATAAATATGACACAATTAATTCCATCCACATGATCCATGTGATAAGTTGGATGAAATTTTAAGTTTTCCTCTTATGACAGTTAGATCTTCTGGCACACAGGATTGAGCATAATAAAAAATGGGGGTAAAATTCAAATTGAAAGAAGAATTAGATCCTAAAAAATGGAGGGAATTATATAAATATACCTTTTCTAGTCAAAATCATATAAGTTTTTCCCATGAAACTTTTATGGAATCTCCGGGGGTGAAAAATCACTCTTTCATGTCTATTTTTGGTAGTTGTTGGTGAAGGAAGGCTTACTATAAGTTTCCAGGTCACACTTTTACACATTGGATGAATTTTTTCACTATTTAAATTTGTGAAAAGGTGAAATGGGTGAAAATAAGTGTGAACCTAAGGAGAAATTATGTGGTTTGAAGTCTTTATTCACTTAAGTGACCAAGTTAATCTTTAGGCGAGTGTTAAAAACTCACATGCAATTTAGGCCCCATCCTCATGTTATAGCCACCCCGTGTCATAATTGAGAGGCCTTATTACAAGTTTTAACCTGGTGTAAAAGTGAAATGGGTGCCAAAAAGTGTGACCCCAAGGGATAGAATAATTTTCATCACTTAAAACACCACTTTGGGTGTCAGGTGCAAGTTGTCAATTCACAAGTCAAGTTGGCCCCTCCTCATGGTGAACACCCCCCATGACGCATTTTTTAAGGAATTATGCACCTTTGCACAATTTAATCTTATGATAAATTCGGTAAGGTGAAATGGAGGCTTCCAAACCCATTTAGTAAGTATTATCTCTTCCCCAACCTGGGTTAAGGAGAAGCTGTGCAAGTGAGTCAAGGAGCGGGTTTTCTTAACCATTATTAACTTTCAAATGTTTAAATCATAATTTAACAAATTTAGATCCCATTTTAAAATGTATTTTCCCTCAAATTATGCTGTGACATGTTTATGCTCTATTTTTTCCAAGAAACCACTTTTCTGGAAACACATTATTTCTCATATGTCACAAATCCTTGCTCCGTTTTCCACAAGATTCAAACTGAATCCTCCCTACATGAATGCCATTGGAATGAATGTTTGATTAAAATAATTGATTCCCCCATCAATTTTTTATAGATATCAGAAAATTTTAGGCATGGAATACTTCTTCCTCAGACATCTGGAGTTGCATCGAGCCAAACAAGCTAAAAATTGAAGCATGAGATCCTAAAAAATCAGCTTTCCAATGAACCCTTTCTTGCCTCATGAAAAAAGTAGAATTAAAGTTATGGAGGAATTTAATTTTTAATCATTCCAACCTTTCAGAAGAATAACACACAAACCTACAAGTTTCCTTTTTTAATTCACAAATATTTGGATGAGAAAAACTGTTGAAAATTGGAGCTAAGCATCCTGCTGAGAAGTAGAATTTTTGGAGACCTTTTTCGGCCCGATCTGACACCATGTCGCCGATTTATATTTTTAGTAAGTTACAATTAAATTAAATTACTAAGGGTATTAGGTCCAAATAAATAATGGATTCGAGACACTAAGTTCATTCCTTAGAAGGAAAAGTGCTCAAAAGTGATAATTCGTTGAAATCGCCAAAACTAATCACCCAGGAAAGACTTACTAAAAGTAGTAAGTATTTAGAAAAGGATAAAAATGGTCATGGTTGTTCATCATCCATTCCTCATTAATGTAAACCTTCATGGAGGTAAAATTCATTCTTTTTAAAGGGTTAGAAGTGGAATTGTTATTGAAATAAGAGAATATCCTTCTTAGTTCCCAATTTTGGTCATAGTGGAGCATTATAGTCTCGATATGTTTCTCACTTTTCTAGATGGGTTGATCATAAGTTGCAAGAATTTTTCATCCATATTATCATGGCTGAGGTACTATTTAGCTCATCTCATGGATGGATCCATTTTCCAAGGCCCTAGATCATCACAATGTTGAACAATGTGGGTAATGGTCTCAATTTACATTAAGGACCTGATAGTTTGAAGGCATTGGAGTGTTTCAAGGAGTGAATAATTTTTCAAGTGAGGGAAATATTCATTCATCATGTTAAATGTTCCTCACAATTTTTCTAGTGTCCAATCATTCAAGGCATGATCTTATAATGTGAGATGTTGCAGATTTGGGGTGATTTTCATCACTCCTCTTCCTAATATGTTCAAGCAGTGTTGAGGAGGTTCAAAATTTATAGAGTGTTAAAAGGTATTCATTAGAGATCTTAATCATCACATCATATCATGAGCTAATTTTTTATCTTCATCACCTTCAAATCTGATTCTCATCTTCATCAAGGGCAAATTCATCCTCATCCATGATTTGGAGCATTTCCTCTTTCATCTCCTCTCTTATTATCTCTTTTCTTCTTTCCTCCTAATTCCTCACTGTATGTGATCATGATTTTTTTTCCTATTCAATTAAGTTACAATGAAATATTTGAAAGATGTAAAACTACTTCATCAAATTATAAGAGGGGTGCTTAGTTTTCTCTTTCCTAGGATAATGAAAAGTCACAAGTTGGATAGGAACATGAAAAATCACGTGGGCGGTATATGAAGGGATGAAATGTAAATCTATAAAAGGAGATGACATACTAATTGTAAAGGGATGGTTAATCTTGTTTACTAGCTACCATACTCTTTCTAGAAACATGTGATCAAATTCTTCTATTCCTTGTCAAAAAATTTCTATCTCCATCTCAACTTCACACTATTAGCAATTGTGATTGTGCAATATCATGTAAGAACAATTTGTGTTGATTGTATATTGTTCATCTTATCTTCCCATAGTTTCTTCTCATCAAACACATGGAACTACTTTTTATTTTATGTTGGCAAACATTGCATGTGCTATTTGAAATATTAAATACCTTCTCATACTTTCTCTCTTCACCTTTCTCCCTCATGATTCCTCCTTGTGTTCCACACAAACACTTTGACACATGTATAGGGAAGTATTATTATGTGATCCTCAGTCATAAGGACACACCTGAAATTAGAGTAGTGTATATATGTTTTGTTGTTTTCAATAAATATAGCTTCCCCATTCAAGTAGAGGGACCTAGTCCAAGAGTGTTGGTGAAATCCTATAATTTTCCACCTAAAAAATTATTTTGCTAACATGATGATAAGATGAGAGTCACCAATAACCTCAACTTGTTTGATGTTCCATTTGATATGAAATTTAACTCATGCAATGATATATATATATATATATATATATATATATAGATATTCAGAAATGTCGTTTGTACATGGGAATATGAGTTTGAAATATCGTGGGATGATATATCCTATGTAAGTAATGAGGATCACTCCTGATATTGAGCCATTGAATGTGAATGATACATAAAAATATAACTTCCAGGTTGATAATTATTCAATATATAAAAACAAAACCTTCTACAGGTCCAGAATTAAGGGTTCCATTCTTGGGAGTGGTGCTTCAACCAGTTGGTCAGTAAGCACTTGTCCTTTGATTGCTTTTAGATTGACATATTTAATGTCAAAATTACTCAACAAAATAATCTGGTTGGCCATTCTTCCTGTAAGTGCAGGTTTCAACAAAAGGTATTTGAGAGGGTCAACTTTAGATATTATCTTGGTAGGGTTGTTCAAAAGGTAATGATAGAGTTTTTGAAAGGTGAAGACAACAACCAGGATTTTTTTTTTCAATTTACAGGTAGTTCACCTCATATGTAATTATGGTGTATCTAAGGTAATAAACAAATTTATCTTTGTGTTGGGCATCGTACTTTGCCAAGAACACACCTATACCAAATTGGGTAGAAAACATGTATAACAACAAATGTTCACTTGGTGTAGGTGGTACAAGAACATGCATATTTGAAAAATATTGTTTGAGTTGAGAAAAGGCTTGTTGGAAATATGGGACCCAGTGAAAATCAACATATTTCTGTAGCAAATGGGGGAAGGAGTGAAATTTTTTTGCAAGCTTTGAGATGAATCTTTTAATGGCTTGAATTTTTTCTTGTAAGCTATACAGCTGTTTGATGTTCTTAGGAGGAGGCATATCAAGTGATAACAATGAATTTAGCGGGATCCACTTTAATTCTATTACGAAACAAAATGAATCCCAATAATTTACCTAAAATAACTCCAAAGACACACTTCTTCAAATTCAATCAGACCTCATAATCCTAGAGCCATCTAAAAATACAAAAAAGGATCACTAGGTGTTATGCTCTATTCTTATATTTTCTGAAGATATTATCAACATAATCCTCCATAATATCATGTAACATGTCATGGAATATGACATTCACAGCTCTCTGATATGTTGCACCTACATTATTAAGGCCAAAAGGCATGACCTGATAGCAAAATATGCCTTAAGGAGTATTAAATGTGGTTTTATGTTGGTCTTCTTCCGTAATCATAATTTTATTATAGCTCAAAAATCCATCCATGAGGTATAGTATTTCATGGCCAAAAGAAGAATTTTGAATCATGTTGATGTTCGGAAGAGGAAAGTCATATTTAGGACATGCCTTGTTAATGTCCCTGAAATCCATGCAAATCATATACCAATAGATTTATTTTAAATGGGCACTACGTTGAAGATCCATTCAAAGTAATCAATAGGTTTAATGAATCCCAATGTTAATGAATTTTCTAGATCCTCTTTGACCAAAAGAGCCACACCCAGATGCATTTTGCATAGTTTTTATTTGATTGGCTTCACTAATTCATGCAAAAGGAGGTTATGCACTACTAAAGAAGGATCCAATCCTGACATGTATACATAGGACCAAGAAAATACATCCAAAAATTATATAAGGAGCATAGAAAAATATTTTTGTTCATGAGATTAAAGAGAATCCCTAAGTTTGAGAATTATAGGCTCATTTTTTGTACCGATGTTGATATCAATAAAATCCTTCATAAGTAATTTGGATACATCCTCCATATGTTTATGATCACGGGGGAGATTGACTTCTTTCTCTATGGGTGTCTCAACAAGATTTTGACCCATAGGCTGGTCACTTTTTATATCCTTTTTTGATTTTTCTATTTGTTTGTCTGTAAGTGCCTCAAAGAGGTTTTCACTATGGGAATTGTATCTTTTATTTTGGAAATGTTTTTTTGGAAGATATTTTCCCCTTGTTATCTTTTTTTTCCAACCACAGAACTCAACCTCCTCCTCGAAATATGCATATGCATAAAATTTGATAGAGAATCCCTTTTTATGGTCCCCAATAGGAATGTCATCATAAAACCCCATAAATTCACCAATTCCTTTGTCATTAAGAAATAAATCAATTGGTATATGTTGCTGTTGGTCCTAGTTGATAAAGGAAGGGTGTACAAGGTATAATTCAAGAGTGAAAGGGGACAAGGTTAAAACAACCATGTCAGAGAATAAGTTTGTGGAAGCAAGGTCCTTGTAAAGGATACAAAGGGACTTTGTTTCACTATCATAATCTAAAGCTCTATCCTCAAGTTATGAGGAGGTGGCTTCAACTTCTGTAGGTGGTGATCCATAGGTTTGAATACAAAATCCATATCTATCCATCTTCTAATGTGTTGGAATTGGTTCCGACACACCTTTTTATTTTATGCCACATCCATATCCTTTGTATCCCATAGTGTACATCATATTATTAGGGATGAAATATTTTGGGGGTTGATAACATGAAGCCATCCTTTCATCAGGGGATTGGGATGTATAGTGTTATGTATTTATCATCTTCCAAGAGACCATAAGGGATGAATTTGTTAATATTTCAAGGTTCTTGAGGTCATTATAGTTGAAAGTTGGGCCTACCACGTGTTTTTGATGATAGGGGAGGTTTGAAACAATGAGGGATTGTTGGAGATTGTTTTCCCCATGGTAGGTAAGAAGGAATTTCATTTCCAATGTAACAAATGGGGATATGGATGTGGAGGTACAAATTTCATGTGGGAATAATATATTGGGATTGATGTGAGAGGTGAGGGCATCTGATTGAAGCTCATCAAGTATTTCCATAGGAGGACATTCATATGATGTGGGATAGTGACCCGATAATGCTTTATAATGTGAAAAGGGTTACAGGTCCCCAAGAATGGTAAGTTTTTGTTATTGATGATAGAGTTTTATACACTGGTAAAAATTTAAGGGAACACCTTGTATGACATGGATCCATGGGAAACCGAGAAGAATATTATAGGGTAGTTCCAAGTCAAGGACATGGAAGTAGTTTTCATGTGTATTAGGCCCAACTTCCATTGGTCAGGTAATTATGCCTGCTGACCATCTCTTTGCATTATCAAGAATCTCATGTTGTCTAAAGGTGATTTTTTTAGATGGAGTTAGTTACACAACCAAGGCTTGGAAGTGTGAGGAATAAATGGCCATGGAAACTCCTGACAATTGAATAGTCTTATAGAGGATATCCTTATGAACAATAGATATTTTAAGAAAATATGATATAGAGATATTGACCATTTTCTTCTCAAGTTACTCGAGATGACCCTCCAAAGGAGTAGGAAGAGGTGTTGGAATGATAAGACGAGTGCGCCACATTTACACAAAAAACCCATGTGATTTGATTTTTATGGTATTTATATTCTCAGTAGTGGGATGCACATATCCAATGATAGAATTGAATGGATTGGTTGTTTAAAAAACAATGTGATTAGAACTTTTACCTCGGGAGGATTGACCTCAATCCAACTTCTGTTCCATGTGATTATGGTCAGTGAATGGTTATTTATAAATTCCCAATTGATTATTAGAAATTTTTTTGGGTTCTTGTGCATCTAGCTCGATGCATCCTCTATCTATGAGGTCTTGAATGAAGTTTCTCAATTTCATACATTGATTTATAGCATGAAATTTGATGTTATGTTATTCAAAATATTTATGGTCTTTGTACCATGATGGTTTAGATGAATCCTTCGAAAAGGGTGCAGTGGTTGGAAATTTGAGCATGTTTTTTTTGGGGTTAATCAAACTAGTTTAACATAGATATATTCAGATCTAAGCATACAAGTAATAAAAACAGAAATAAACATGAAGAAATAATACACAAGATATAACATGGTTCATCCAGTGTGGGCTATATCCACCAAGAAACACCATTATATTATTTAAATCTTTAACAAAGGATATACAATGAAGATCTGAAATCTTCCACACCTCTCCTAGATGTATAATACTTTCTTCCTCACAAGCTTCTCTTTTTTTCTCTCCAAGAATTTTCTCTTTATAATTCTCAATTCTTAATTAGTTCTCTCCTTCTAACCCTAGCTTTCTATCTTATATATGCATATACAAATTTAGGTAAATTTAGCTATGCAATTACAACCATTAGATAAAATTTATATAAAAGGTTAGTTCTAATTCCCATGAGTTAAATAAAACAATCACACATAGGTGTAACGACCGTAAACCAACCCTCTGCATATTTATGATTATCCTAGGCATACTTAGCTAAAAGAGGAATATTTTTTTTTTGTTTAAATACTATCACAAGCATAGTCTAAGACACACACACATTTGAGTCTACCACAAGAGGAAATCAAAGTTATGATTTTTCATACATTTAGTTTTATATGCTCATTATGATCTAATATAATTATTTACTTTGGTGAATCTTGTCCCTTGTGCAAACTGATGTTTCTAATGTCTCCATGTACAAAATACAAGGTGTCATAAGCTTTTGAAGTAGTAGGCCCCATATTGTAGCAACTCTAGCTGTGCTCCTATAACAGCCCATAACAACTAGCTGTACTCCTACAACAGCCCGTAGCAACTGACTTCACACCTACAACAGCCCGTAGCATCTTCTAGAACTACCTACAACAAGAACTTCTAAATGCTATAACTTTTGACTGGGAACTCGGTTTTTGAAAAAATTGGAATTTTTAAAAAGGTGACGATGCCTAATTTGCAGAGAAATCATAAAACTTAGGATTAGATGAGGTTTAGACAATAATTTTTTTCAAAACATTCTTGCAGGCTCTTACAGTCAAGATTGGTAATTTTCTGAGTGAATCCTTTTATTAAATTTGTTTGATTGAAAGATTCTAAGGTAAATTCCTTGAGTGTGTAGGTTTTTCTTGGGTCTGTTTTGGTCTTACAAGGCTTATTTGGTTCACTTCATTCATTTCTTAATGGTTTGAGGGGTTGTTTGGTTCATTCGTTGGTTGATTAAGCGTACATGCATATTGAAGTAAGGGTAGATCATATTACGTTCTAATTGACTGAAACAAAAACTCTTACGTATGTAATAACATCATTTAAAGTCATTTCATGCTAGCTTAAAACAAAATTCTTTCTTCAATGATTAATTACAAGATCTAAACGAAGTCTTTCTTATTCTTTATAGATTGAACGTTTCCCAGCAAGACAAGTAACAAGAATAACATAATTCCCTTATGCAATATTTTCTTCCAACATTCCAAAATACAATGATTCTTACTTACACCAACTATACCAATAGATGCAACAAATTAATTCTTTTAATCATTTCAAATGTAATATACAAAACACAACTCGATCCTTGTACATTCTTTCAAACATGAAGTTACATTACAATTGAGCAATCAACTTGCACAATGCCATCCAATGGAGGCAACAACATATCTCTTTTCCATTATGCCATGAATACAAAAATATAATACCGTTACAATTCTCTCAACATCAAGAAGATAGATTAATTCCCTTTCTCAAATCAAAAATACATCTTACATGGTCAATACAACATCTTTACAAATTAATGAAAGTTACAGTTCATCCACAAAGAGTGGGTAAAGGAAATTACAACAAGAAGTAAAATAACAATGATGGATGTTAACTCTGCACCATGACTGATTCCAAAACAATAGCATGCTTTAGATGTCTCCTTTAATTGATCACAACAAGAAGAGAGGGGGAAAGGCAACGCTCTCCGCCCAACCAAGATATCCAATGAAGAGATGAAGCCTCTCTTGTCATTGGCCCCCAAGTCCCAACCACAACACAATGAAAGATAGGGTTCAATGCATGGAAACATCCACAGGCTTCCACAAGACACACATACAAATTTCCACTATATTTCACAATCAAACAACACATAGGCTCTATTTAATCAAGCTAAAGGAGCAAGGACTATGGGGAAGCTACTTATGCCTCCTAATTGGGAATTGGGCATCCACCTATAATCATACTGCCAATATAACATATCATATCCTGTAAACCTTATGCCTCCTAACCCCTCCTTATGCCCCCCTCCCCCCCCCACAAGTAAGAAATGCAAGCTATTTATTTTCCATGGTGTATCCCAAACCCAAAACTCTCTCCACAAAACTTTGATGCCCATGACATTCCCTTATGCCCCCATAATGATTCCCCATAGCCTTCTCCTACACCATCCCTAGGTAGTATACCAACCAGAAAAATGGAGAAGAGACACACATTTACATTCCATAATAACATGCAAGAAAACAACAGTATAAACATGAACAAGCTCTTACCTTGCCATAACAATGACAACACCTTTGCAAACAAGAAATGACATCCCCAACTATTAATTTGAATTTCCACAAAATAGTCTTTAAAACAACAATAAGAATGCCCAAATCATAGTTTAGAAACAATAGTCTTCAAATACAAGAATGCAGCCCTAACAATCACTTGAATGTCCACCAAAACAGTCCTCAAATCAACAACAAGAATTCTCAAATAATAGTTCAAAAGCAACAGCTTCAAATACAAGAATGTAGCCCCAAGAGTCACTTGAATGTCCGCCAAAATAGTCCTCAAATCAACAACAAAAATTCCCAAATAACAGTTTAAAAACAACAGCTTCAAATACAAGATTGCAGCCCCAACAATCACTTGAATGTCCACCAAAACAGTCTTCAAATCAGCAACAAGAATGCCCAAATCACTGTTCAAAAACAACAGCCTCAAATACAAGAATGTAGCCCAACTGTCACTTGAATGTCCACCAAAACAGTCTTCAAATCACCAACAAGAATGCCTAAATCACAGTTAAAAAAAAAAAGCCTTCAAATGCCAAGAAGACAATCCAATAGAAAACTTGAATGAAGGTGAAATGACATTCTAAAACAACAGCTTCAAACACCAAAAAGACAATCCAACAATAAGCTTGAATGGAGGTGAAATGACAGTCCAAAAATAACAGCTTCAAATGCCAAAAGATAGTCCAACAACAAGCTTGAATGATGATGAAATGACAATCCAAAACAACTCTCTCTAATGCCAAGGAGACAATATAATAACAAACATTCCAACAAGAGAAGAGCTCCAATGGTTTCCAAAATGTATAGCTCCAAAACAACAAACATTCCAGCAAGAGAAGAACTCCAATTGCTTCCAAAACATGCAGCCCCAAAACAACCAAAAAGAAGAATAGAAAAAAATGTGACTCTTCCAACTCTCTCCCAAAAATGCAAGTGGAAAATAATCATCCTCCAAAAATGAAAACCAAAAAGGAATGTAATGTCCTCATGCCAATCAAATCGACTTTACTTGAAAGCCTCCACTTACACCTCAAGGACAACCAAATTAATTTTTGTAATAAAGTACACTTACACAAGCAAGATTGACAAGTAAAAATGCATTTAAGAGGCAAAACTAAACACTCCAATCAAGATAAAGTTGGTATGAAGCTTTTAATGGGTGTGGGACAAATTTATCTTGTCCCGCAAGCTTCCAAAAATACCCTCTAAGTACAAATCTGAGTTTCAAGATGGTGAAGTGTTTTATACTCCAAAGATCAACTCTCTTACACACATTAAATGCAAGGATCAACACATCAATAATCATATTTAAGAAAATCTTATTTAAATTTATCTTTCACATTCTATTTAAATAAAGGAATGGACACATTCACAAATAAAACACATGCAAGACAACAATACAATAAGGACCACATACAAAGCCCCATGGTCACATATAAAGGTGATCCCCCCCATGGGAACCCCCTAATAACAAATAACATGCAAATGACTAGTTTCCATGGTGACAGTGTTGAATCCACCCAAAATTCCATTGTGGTTAGTCTCCAATCCCCCCGATGTTTGCTGTGATATAAAATAGCTTGCAAAATACAAATACCTCCTTCAGCCTCGTGGCCATATTAGAACACTCAAAAATAATATAATATAAATCTAAGCATCATAAATATAACTGCATAACACAACATCGAAATAATGACTATATCATTTTATAAATTAAATAAACCATTCTATCATCATTTAAAATTTTCATTTTCTATATATAATCAAATGATTAAACATCACAAATCCGGATAACATCAATGATATAACTACGCCAAATAAAGCATCAAGATCTATATAATTTTTATAATAATCATCATGCCTCCTGTATAAGTCCAGTCAGTAATGAAGTCCATAATCCAACATCATACTAAACCGAGCCAAAATAGTGTCTAATACATAATCCATAGTCTAACAATTAGAAAAAATAGTGTCAAACGGAAGTGGGCACTACAATAGGTAACCGATGATGGTTACCCTAACCGATACTGGTTCCTACTTGCTTTGACCGATGTTAGTCCCCAAGTGACCGCCATTAGTCTGCCGATCGAAGCTGGTTATTGTGTATTCTAGCAAGCTAATAAAGCATGCTAATGTGAGGAAATTAAGCTCCACAACTCAACAATATCCCACTTGGAGATAAATTACTACACTGTACCATACAAATCCATTACTGGATCCTTTCGTTGGCATGTTTCTTCCTCTTCAAGTCTCAAAATTGAAGACAAGCAAAAGTGGAGTGTAGCTCCAACTTATCCTTTGCCAAAAAATTTGTTAGCATATCCGCAGGGTTCTCCTTTGTATGCATTTTCTCTAGTTTTAGCTTCCCATCCTCCAACACCTTCCGTATGAAGTGATATATCAGCTGAATGTGTTTTGTTCTTGAATGTAACATTGATTTCTTTTCCAGATGTATCACAATTTTATTATCACTATATAATCTGTAATCCTCTTTCTCTTTTCCCAACTCTTCCATGAAACTGCTCATCCATGTATTCTCTTTGCTAGCCTATGTAGTTGCATCATACTCATCCTCTTTAGTAGATAGGGCCACAACCTTCTGTAATCATGAAATCTAGATAAGTACCATCCCACCTACTGTGAATATATATCCACTAGTGCTCCTCTTACCATCCAAATCTCTAGCCATATATAAATAAACATATCCACATAAAGAAATATCTCACCCTCATAGCATAATCACATGCTCGATGTCCCTCTTAAATACCTAAGAATAAAATACATAGGTTATAAGCAATATAATAATATGTAATTTTTATAGGAATTACACAACCTAATTCTAGCAATAGTTCAAATAAGTGAAACAAACCCAATATGTTGGAAAATGTTACTATAGGTAAATAATCAACTAATTATTACAATGCATAATGAACCTTCTATCTAGGTATTTTACCTAAAACTATAGAAAAAAAATATAGGCGTTAATGAGCTAGTGAAAAATAAGTGATAATGTATTTAGTGTTATATAATATAAACTTCCTCCTATTGATTTATCTATATCATTTCATTGTTAAATATGTTTCATTGTTTAAAATTGATATATTTAGGCTGTAGGGATCTATGATTCCTTATGTTGATTGTTCTATTGAGTTTCCTTTTTAGATATGAAACAAAAAATATTAATGTTGAGTTTTTGATGGTGACATAAAACATGATTTGTTTTGAACAATTTCCAATTCATGAGATATGTCAAGTAGTAGCTAGGTTCCTTGAAGTGGAAAAGGATGATCATCAAAATTTAGAAACATAATGTCACATTTTGGTAAAGTGTATAGTAAACAATATTTAACTATGATTTAACAAAAATATAACTTTGATATGAAATCCTAATATAGCATAGTCATGTATGATAAATAAATGCTAAAATATAGATTTGACACAAGCAATAGGTAAAGAAGTATGAAACCCTAAGTGAAAGAGAGAGGGAAAAATACTTAGCATATTAGTGCTTGATTTTGGACTGGTGTAGGATGGAAAACTGATAAACATGAAGGCCAGACTATTGTAACTATTCTCAGTAAATTTTGGAGTTGTTAGATGAAGCGGGACTAGGGTGCCTAGACTGGGGCGAGGGAACCTAAGCACTAGAGACCTCTACTAGGAACCCATGACTATGTTGGAGCTAATAATTTGGTTTTTCTTGTGTTGTGAGAGTGTTGTTGATAGTCAATTTTGGTCTCTTGTATGTCACATTGTGATCACAGAAGTCACATGTTTTATTATTATTGGTAAATAGTTTTGAAGGGACTATACTCTGTTTACATAGAGGGCCTAAAATCCAGATAAAACATAAAGAGGTTCCACAAAAAAGGATCAAATTCTAGAATAGGTGTTAAAGCCAATAGTAATCGAAAGAGGGTTACTAAAGAAGAGCAAAACAGTGCGTGTGCTGCAACAAAGCAGCCAAAAAATAGCAAAAAAAAGCAAAAAGTACGATGAAAAACAACATCTGCAATGAAGACCTCCTTTACTTCTTGGAAGATCTGTTAATTCTGGAATTAATAGATTGTAGCGAGGTAAAAAGAGCCATCATTTTCATGTGTGTGGGGTCCTTAGCATCCAAATTTTCTATGGTTTGACTGATTTACTTGTTCATTCCCCAAAGAGTGTCTAGGTTCTCACTAAGCACATAAATGCTATGAACATGTTGTTCAAGGAAATCACTGATTGCATTAAAAAATTTCATGTTGTGATTATGGCGATCCTTTTCTCTCCCCAAAAAATTGTCCAAGGAGTTTAGATTTTTGTAGATGTCCTCAACTTGCTTATTGCCAAGGTCAGTATCCTTATCCATCTTCCTTTTACCTTTTTGATTGACCAAATGCTGCACTTCTTCTTTTAGTTGCATCATTACATTTTCCAAAGCTTCCAGCCTTTGGGAAGTACTTTTTCCCTCTTTTTGTAAGGTCTCTTCTTATCCTACACTAATGATGTGCAATAAGTTTTAGACATCTTCTAAATCTTGATTGCTGCAAAGAAATCTACTTGAAACAGGGGTGTCCAATTTGGGCTTCTAATGGTTCTTTGTTTTAGGCTCGTTCGTGGTGGAAGGGATGGGGGTGGGGGTAGTGGTGGTAGGAAAGAGTGGAACGGTGTTAGGGGATAATGGGAGACTAGGGTATTTGGAAACACAGAGCTTGTGCAACAAAAGGATAAGGCCTTGATGCAGGGGAATAACACATGAATGCTTCTTGAAATCCAAGATGGAGTGTTTGAGGGAGTTCAAAAGATAATGTGGGAAGTAGACAGTGATTTACCTGCGGAAATGGTTTAGGAACACCAAGTGTTTAATAGGAACTATAACATATGTCCCTTCCAAATAGATATACCAGACCATCATTCGAGTGATTTCATCAAAGGGCGAGGGGATAGAACTTACCCTCAATCCTGCAGTAATAAAAACCGACTTCTCGTTATCAGTAGAATACTTCTTCTCCTCAGAATTTTTTTCGATCCTCTTATTAAAGAAATGAAATCCATCTATCTCTAGGCATGTAGCTTCATCTATTAACTCTTCATTAATAGTGATTTTATGTCCTCCATATTCCACTTTTTGATCTTTCTAATACATAGCGAACTGGAATGAAATGCTCTGATCGTGCCCCTGAATTCGATCAATGAAGTTTGTGATTCCATCCTTCTTGAGGAGGTTCCATAGCTCCTTGTTTCTCTTCCATTCCGGGTCACTGCTAGGTTCTAACTGGCACGGGGCTCGTCCCATTTTTTCCTCTCTGAAATTACAGCAAATCTTTTCCTCAAAACCCTTGTTTAAACTACTATTTGAAATGTAATTATCTTTCTGCCTGTCCCAAATTTTAAGAGTTCCGCACACAGAAGTCACATGTTACCTACAAAGAGATGTTGACATAAAAAACCCTCAAACTACATCAAATCCCAAAAAGAAGATATGTAATATAGGGATTTGGACTGACCCTGAAGGTCACCTGACCAAGTGAAATTATGACTAAGCGCTGCACTACATCTCAGATTCCATGTAGTTCTTTTGATTGTGTGAAAGAATCATTCCCCATGAAGCCCTTTTGCAAGTGCACTTGATAGCATATGATAACTAGATGTACCAATGTAGATAGATGTGTGAATGGAATAATAACCTTTCGAGCTCCTATATGTGTATGCAGAAAATGCATTCCCTTTTCCCTTGAATGAAAGCTATATGGATGCATTTGATGTAAGCCTAGGTGATTATAGTAGATGCTTAGAGCTTGGTCTTTTATTTTGGTAACATACATTTTTATTTATATGATCACCTTGGGTTAAATTTTATAATTGACAACTAGAATTTTGACCCGTAAGAAATTAAGATGCCAAAAAGATAAAAGAGGCCATAAAAGGGTGAATAAGATAGAAAGAGGTTGGGGGCACCTAGAGGGGACAAGGGCACCTGGGAATTAACCTATTGGCTAGGCACTAGTGTCTAGATCTAATGAAAGATAAAGTAAGTGAAAGTCAGACTCGGAAGTGAGGGTATGCAAGACCAAAGAGAAAGTAAATGATAGCAGATAATAACTAGATGTACCAATGTAGATAGATGTGTGAATGGACTAGTTTTCTTCGCTTAGGAATCCTATATGAATATGTAGAATATGCATTGACTAGGACCTAGAAATGATACCCATAGTGCGATGAATTTAGATGCACTATAGTTATTGTATTTTATTATCAATGTCAATGTTGATTCAATTGGGAAGATGTCTTAGATCTTGTTCATTTAGATAAAGCAAAACCATGATATTAGAATTGTAGATAATTAAAATGGGTTGAAATTTGATAATTGACAACTACATGTTCTGACACTATATCTTAGAAATGCTCCTATGCCAAATATTATATGTTATTTGTGTTTTGCTTTATTTCCCCAATCTTGAATTGCATTTATTATATGTGTGTAATTGGTGCTTCAAGAGACCAAACAAGAGAAAATCCATCAACACAAAGGTAGAAAAATCCTAGGTCCACCGCTTTCTGTCTAGAGTAACGAAATTTGTAATAAATACCTTCTCATTTTTAAGTTTGAGAAATTGCACAGACCAGGAGTTGCACGTAATGAGACGATTATGTGTAATAGGCTTAATAGATAGGAGTCAATTACTAGTTGTCTATCTTAGGATTCATGTAATATGAAAGTATGTGATTTAGGACCTATTAATGTGACCAATCGAGGTTCACAAATATTTAGTCTATATTGTCATCGTACTTTATGTTGTTGAGTGAATAAACGATAGACTTAAAGTAGATAAGGGTATTGCCCTACTTTATAATTCATAGTATGAGTAATGATGAGATGATAGGGAGCTTTGGATGACAAGTGAATTAATAATAATATTGCTAAACCTGAAATATGGAAGCTGATACAAATGATATATTGTGGACCCAAGGGATAAATTTTATCTTGTGTTAGTTGTATGTTGTTACAATAACTACAAGTAAAATAGGATTGTAGGTACAGATTGTTGGTAAAGTTGTATTAATTACTAGGACTTGGAAAATAAGAGTGATGTATTTGTATGTGTCACCCATTATGAAAACTCTTAGAGAAGAACTGTGTAATTGTATGTCTTTGCATGTAAATAGTAGCTAATTGTACCATTATTGGATGCCTCATCCATGCAAGAGGTATGAAGGATAGAAAGTGCTCCTAGTGTATTGCCTATAGGAGATTCCATCTTAGAAAATGAGCGATCTCACACCTTTACTGTTCTTATAAAGGTGATCTCATGCCAAGAATAAGTTTATTTAAGAAAGGTTGATCTCACACCAATTGCGAGTTTTATAGGTGATCCCACACAAAAGTACATCAATGTTGGAAAGCAGAGGTGGAGTGTTACTATCCTTCTATGACTTCTTCCCAATTATACACCATTGTAGATGGTGTGACCCTATTTGTTTTCGAGTTGTACCATGTTTAGTTACGTATGGTCTCTGAGTATGGAGAAGGAGATAGAATATGCCATATGTAGTGTTGCGATATTAAACATATGCCTTTTCTATTAATTTAGTGCATTACATTCTCAAATACTGTTAACTATGTTAGTGTACAAGAATAAACGAGCTAAATAATGTACCTCAGGAAATAGGTGCCTAGGGCAGGAAATAGAGCACCTAGTTGTATACTATCATAGCAAGAGTTGCATAGTCAAATCAAGAGTGTTCTAAAAGTGGACCCAATTATCAAATTTGATTTGGGTACATTCATATTTGACTGTAACTTTTTCATGTTCTTGTATTGTGTAGGCATGTGTTGTAGTTCTCTTAGTCATTTGTGTGTGAAAAAAATGGTTCACAATACATTCCTTCTCTTATCTAGGTATACCTATGTGATCATAGTCAAGGAGTATGTGAACACAATTGATATGAATTAGATAACACGTTCTCAACCATGGGTCATATTCTTGGGATAGGCATGCATGCATGGTAGATACCTCCATGACCTTGGCACATGAAAGAATAAATGGCTCGATCAACCATCTGTAAATCTAATCATGACACTCTTTTTTCCATATTTTGTAGCAAGATTTTAGGACTGCAATCCATTTATAAGGTAAGGATAACGTATAGACTGAGATTAGAGAGTTTCAAATATCTAGACATGCCCTCAAGTTTTCCATAGGAATGAATTAGTTCTGAAGCATTCATAATTATACAATGTTCATTTTAGACAAATTGCATAGCCCATATTATAGGATATACATGCACTGGAAAACTAATGTCAGGAGATAACTGTACCGTGCTATTTTTCCTGGAAGATAGTCTTGCAAAGAATACGCTTGCACTTGGGGTTTAGGATAATGTCATACTTGACTAACATGGGAAAGAGTATGTTACAAAGAGCTTCTAAATGAACCCCTAAAATTCCTAGTCCTTTTAGGATAAGTAGAAAGTCCACATCAGTAATCACAATGATATTACCTGTAATGAGGTCATGAAATGTACAAGCCTCGAGAAGCCATTGGAGGGACTGGTAGGTGGTACAGTTCCAAGCATTTTTGAAACCATGTAAAGATCATGATTACATAGAAGTATACAGGTTTCCCAAGGAGTCGTGAAGGTTATCTTGCATTTAGTCCTCTTTATGAGATCATATATATGGTTATATACATGAAGAACCCATCTAACATCAAGGATAGTAGCTCATACCTGATTATCGTATTAACTATGACATACATGGAGGGTAAGGCAAGATATGCATCCATGTCAAGAAAGATTTATTTATGTCACAATTATCAATGCAAGTGTCTAATCTGATAGGAGTCCAAGTCTCCCTTAAGTGGATTGTGGACTGATGTATGGAAAACCATATAGAATAATTTATAACCTTCATGAACCCCACCTAGAGGAGATTCATGACTTATGATTCAATAAAATCTACATATTTTATTAAAATCTGAAAGAAATGACTGCTACAACTGATATACAACGAAACATAGATACTAGGTAATTTATTTGATTTATTTGTGAAACCAAATACAAGAGATATGGCACTTACCTTAATTTATCTTATCCCTTAGTGTTTTAGGATTGGATAATGTAATAGAAAAAAAATATAGATGTTCATAATCACCTAGAAAAATGTAGAGGTGCTTGAAAATTTGGGACACGGGCACCCGGATAGGGGCAAGGGTACCTTCGGGTTCCCTAGACCTCTGGTGGGTGTTGTATTCTTGAAAAAGATTGTAGATCTGGTTCCAATATTGTCGCTAGGGTTTCACACTTATTTATTCCATTGATCATCTTGAAATTCACACTTTGATTGCAAAAGTACCTTTAAATTTACAACACAAATATCCTCCTGCAAAACCCTAAAAAAATACATCAAATCCTAAAAAATAAAGATGCAAAATGAGGGGTCCTACTATCCTCGATTGCCAATTAGTGAACTTACGACTAAGCGTTACACTACATCTTAGACCCAATGTAGTTCTATGTGCTTATGTGTGTAGTAGTGCTCCTAGGTTTCCCTCGTACCGATGATGCCAAGAATAACGTGCGCGGTAGCTAGATATAATGAAAACGTGTGGGATGGAAAAAATGAACTTCCCCTTCCTATGCAATGTGCATGTATACATGATTAATGCACCTAAGATGTAATCCCTTGAGATATGCAGATAGATATAGCCCTTGATAGAGAATTATCCCTACCATTATAATGGTATGTATGTTTTTTTTGTATCAGGGATATCTTGCTTGAATTTTTAACACTAATGACTCGACCATGATGACTATTACCTCCGGATATGAGTGGTAAAACGAAAAATACCAATCTCAAATGTCAAAAATAAGATCAAAAATAAAGAGGACATGGATGTCCAGGATGGACAAGAGTGCCTAGGAGCTAGTGTCCAGTCCTCATTGTTAGTGTCAAGAGACAATTGATGATAAATGTGTGAAGATTGAGAGATAGGAATCCCTATGACCTGAACAAATCTAATTATATGAGTGCTAATTGTGAAAATTAATACAAGAAAGCAAACAAATAGACTAGATAATGGGCCATTTGTGAATATTATTCTTATGCAAGATTGGTATATAAAACAACATAATTAGCAGTATAGTAAATAGTAGTAAGTGCATTATTTTGTGTCTACATTTCCCCCCTTTATGCTATTTTAATGAAATTTAAGTAGTGTAAAGGAAGTAAGGAAGATACCTAAGAAGAGTCTAGAGAAGCCTTTTTTTTGGAAGTACACATAAATGTTATATAAGTATGTGTAAAATAAGAACATATAGTGTGGTGAACCATGGATTGATGTGTTGATCCATGTGGTGTAAAGAGAGATGGTGAACCATTATGAGGAGCACTAAGCGAGATTGATTATTTCAATTTTTACTGATTGGAGATTTTGATATTATCATTAATGGAGATTTGTTAGGGGTGGGGAGTGATCAGTTCCCAACCCAATTTTGTGTGTGTGAGAAACTAAGGATTTGGGTGTCCTATTACTAGAGGAAGGGTGTAGGGAAAGTGGTCTAGTTTCACCCTCCAACTTTAACTACATCCCCAAAAGTTCTATCTGCTGCAGACAAAAAAAAATACCAAATTTGTTCATTTCGATACTTTTTCATCAATTGTGAATAACCCCTATAGGAGTAGTATAGGAAAGGCAGTGACATCTCATTTACCCCACTCTAAGGGTTCCGTGGTATGTATTAGATGTATACCATGTTAGATCATCTTGATGTGATAGAAAATGTGGAGATAACTTCCCATGTTAGGTCATCTGGGAAAGTGATGATGTAACTCCCATGTTTTATCATCTGGGAGGAAAAGACGCTATTATTTTTTCGATTGATTGATTTGATTTTGAATAGTAGAAGATTTTTTATTGATATTTTAATGTGTTTAATTGATTACACCTAGATATATTTTACACGTAATACCCCTAGATTAGGTCATTAGGGGGGAATTTGTGTGAAAATGGTGTGAAATGTCACGTGATGTACTTGAGAAAATTTTCAATAATGATGAATTATAAATGTGAAATAGTTTTGTAATGGTGTGAAGGGAATTATAGGATGACCCCAAGTGTATGCCCCCCTTTTTGAGAAAGGGATAGTGATTATGAGAATGAACACTAAGGAAACAGTTGACATAAATGTGTCGTATGTGCAATATAGTAGATTTCATAAAGTTGAGTGTATATTGAGTTGAATATGTGTCGAGGAGGAATGTAACATTAATGGAATGTTTTGGATATGATAGAAGGAAGGGTTAAGAAGAGAACTATGTAAACAAGACAAGAATTAGAGTAGTTACTCAAGATATGATTAAAAGCATGTGATGTGTATTATATGAGAGAATAAGCATGAATAGTGACTATAACGAGGTAGGAAATGGAGAATTACTATAAATAGTAATAGGAAAAGTGAATAGGTATTCCATTTTATCATTGTGTGAGTTTGATTTTTATCTCTGGGTGTGTGAAGATTATGCAAGTGATAGCACCATGATTGAGTCAATTTGAGATGGTGGTGACAGTTGTGGATTCTCGTACGATAACTAAGCTAGTAAGCGTGATTTTTTTCAAAAATTGTGTTGGATTGGGTTGATTTTCATGAATTTTTGTGAAATTTTGGTTAATTTTTTTTTGGCATTTTTGACCTAGGCAAGAGTTGTGAAGGTGCTAATGACCTTCGAGACATTAGTTCCCAGTAATGGGTGCTAGGGACCTATTTTGGGGTTCCTGAGTCCTACTTCTAGGTGTTGGTGACCCATAAGGCTAGGGTTGATCCCAGAGTGTTGTAAATATGAAAATTTATGTTTTTAATGTTATTGGTAGGTGTTTTTACATGTATATAATGTTCTAATGTCATGTTTTTTGTTGTTTTACATTTGTAGAGAGATATTCACTCGAGATATTTCTGTGGTGGTCACCATTTGAGTACATTATTGGGATTGGGTTTGTTAGATAGTGAGTGGGACATTCTAGAGTGTGTTGTCTTGTGACACATAATGAGGATGGGGGATGTTCCCCATAATATGCCTACAATCATAGCTTTGTGTGAGATATGTGCATAGATACTTTCACATTTGTGTTTCCTACTTAAGAGATGATATTGACTTTATAGGATTATATCGCATACTACGATTACCTATTGTTGGTGAGAGGGTACAATTGATGGCCATAGAGGACTCACAAAGATAGACAAGGGTCATTAGGTGGTACTTTATAGGGAGCCAAGTGCATACTGAGGTCCATATTAGTCTTGATGTTATACTAAGGTCACGTGTTTTGCGATTATGGAAATTTATAGCAGTTTTTATTGCTTCTTTAGTTGTTGTAGAGGGTGGTGGTGTGGGAATATTGTATAATATTCATGATATTTTTGATCATATAAAGGAGGATGGGATGAGATATGCATGGGAATAATGTATATTAGCTCATTTGTATAGGTAATTGTATATATTCATGCACAAGAAGCATGGGGGTGGGCTAGGAGCCACAAATTTGTTACATGTGTGGGTGTACAAGAATATTACTATATTGAGGCCGCTTGGTGGGCCACGTGGAGAGTGGGAGAGAACCAATATATTTTTGAAATAGTGGGCCGATGTGCATGGTAGGAGGATGGATACTGATACATATAGATCTATGTTGGATGGCATGGGGCCAGGGGCCATTATCTGGAGGCCATATCATGACCATAGTGAGTGGTTCGAGGATGTAGTGGAGCTTCGATGTAATCATTGTAATACGTGGTTGGAGGAAAAATTTCTTGGGGTTATTGAGTTATTTCAAGGAGAGCATGTATCATGATAGTTTGGTATAGATCAGGATGTGCCCCCAGATCTGTATATATGGGTGAGAGATACAAGGTCTACAAGGAGAGCTGGGGTGAGATCAAGGCCCACAAGGGCACAACAAGTACCACTTAGGTGAGATGACTCAGATGTGGCCACTGAGCCAATATAGGTGGATGACTTGGGTTCTACATAGGAGTATAATTCATTGTGGGCAGCACAACAATGGGCTATATTATACTCAATCATTGTAGATGTGGTAGGACCACCATCGGTAGGAGTAGGGGGGATAGGCACCTACCTCTGGTGGTGATGATGTGTGGCAGCAGATAGAGCAGAGCATGAGTATATGTGTATTGATAATTTTGGATTGTTTATTATTTATTTGATTGTTTCATATCTTGCGTGTGAAATAATGTGATATCTTGGATGGTTGTAGGGGATGTTTATTAGTTGCTAATTATAGATACTGTCTATCCACACGTTGACACAGTATGTGCCCACCAACGTGCTCATTGGAGGTAGATATGTTTAGAGTGATTATATGCGATTACAAGAGAGTATGCCACATCCTTTTCGAGCCAGTGATGATAATAGAAGACCACTTGTATCATGTTGTTGAACAAGTGATAGGGATGAGGCACATAGAGAAGACACAACGAGCTAGAGAGGCTGTAAAAGTGGAGGTCCCCTAGCGGAGGATGTATTTTTTAGGTTCATTGGAGCTACAAGGGTCATTTCGCGGAGTCAGTCAATCGATATTACTATATTAAATAGGTAAGTAGAGAGGTATAAGGTGCTGTGACCAACAACACAGTGGTGTAGATTGAGTAGATGAAGTATCTAGTTCTATTGCTTCCGTCGGTTATATATAGTGATAGATGATAATGAGATATGATGTATATGTATGTAAGGGAATTCCTCCCAATGATTATACTATGTACCTATGATATTTTTATGATATATAGAAATGGATGATTGTTGTTATTGCATTGTGTTATATTGATGCACTATATTGATATGTGATGTTTCAAGCAGGGTTTGTATGTGTTGATTTGATTTTCATTTCATAGTTGTTGATAGTGACAAATGGATAATGATGTTTAATTATATCATTGATAGATAAGTAATGAGATAGTGTATGTGATAATAGATAGTGTATGGAATATATATATAATGTGATTACACCATTTGATGATGACAAAATATAGTGTATGTATGAATAGAGATGTAAAAGAGCATGTAAATGAGATGATTGTAAAAGTGTATCTAAGTGTGTGTTAGTATGATGAAGAGGGGGGAAGAGAATAGTGATGCCCCCTAGTGTGTGAATGGTAATGTTCATTTATATAAGACCCATCAGTAGTCAAGAATGAACTGTAAAGTAAGAGTGTTTCATCAGGAAATGATTTGATAGTGTGTGCTAGATGGATAGATTGATGAAGCATGTAGTGCAAGGGATAAAGTAAGGTTCTTATTGTAAAATATCCCTCAAAAGTCATGTAAGAACCATGAGAATATGATCTTGTCATCAGGGGGTAAGGTTATAAAATCACATACCAAAGACTAAGTGGGTTGGGAGTAATGTAATCATGTGGAGTGTAAATAGCATGAGTGTATAAACCAAACTGAATGCCAAATGAGATGGTGCCAAGGATGTGAGGTGTGGTGGTGGGAAGCACAGATGTTGATGACTTATGAAGCCAATGTGCAGCAGTAGCACTACGTTGTGGATGAGATGGTGTAGCGGTGGATGGATGAGATAGAGAGTGCAAAATCATAATAAACTATGGTGGTAGATGAATAATGACCTGAGGAGAAAGTGTAGGAGATAAATGAACTAAGAGAGTTACACACTTGTGTGGAATTGGAAACATATACCGCTAAAAAGATCAAGATCCAATGCAATAACACCCTTGTCTTCTAATTTTTCTAATCGATTATGAAGGGCATATCATTCACTTTTCACGATGGCCATTGTTACGATGATAGTTATAATAAGGTAGATCACGTTGCCTTTGTAAATGACACAGTGGATGATGTTGATTAGAAGGTAAGATAATAAAGTGCTTATCAAACAAAGAACACAACATGTCATGAGGCATAACATCATGAGAAAAGTGTAATGGATCCTGTGTAGGATATGGAGAAGTGTTATGTGGAGATTGATGCAGTGGAGAGATGAAGGAAGTTTGTGTGATGTATGAGATTGATATTGCTTGTTGGGTAGAGGAGATGGAGACCTAGGAGGACACTAAACAAATGAAAGAGGAGAATAACTAGATGATGGAGTAGTATAAGAAATAGGAGGAGGATTTATTATATGTGTAGCAATGATATCCTATTATAAATCAATGAATTTATCGAATAAGAGTGTGGATCATTCGCATGTATCATATTCCAAGTGTTTCTTTAAAGTAGGGATCAAGCCACAACAAAATATGAATTTCTTTTCTAAATCAATGGGTTGTGTGTACTTGTAAAACTAATTAAGCTAATCTAAATGACACAAACACCAAGTAGCTTCAAATAAAAACTAATCTATCATTAACATCATGTTAAGAGCTTAACGTAAAATAACTTCTTCAATGCATAAACATGATAAACAACTAAATGATAATCCATTCCTACTCTTTTGTGATTTTTAATTAAAACATGAACCTAATTATATCACTTAGAAAAAATTTGGTGTTTTTTCCTCAAGAATGAGGATGATATCTCAGAAAGAAATGGCTACAAGGCCATTTTTGGATCTTCCCATACTACTCAATTTGAGGGAATGGATGCAAGAGATGGAGAAGCTATTTCCAATAATAGAGAATGGATCAAATCAAAATATCTATAGGTTTCACTAATCAAAGTGTGGTGTAAGTTTGAGAGGAAGGAGCTTGGTCCTTTTCATAGCTTTCCTATCTTGGCAAGGCTTGCAATTTGGTGGATGTGGGACAAATCCCAAAAAAGAAATGCAAAGGATATGCATGTTTAGAAGGATGTGAAATTTATTGGAGTTGAGAGGGGTTTAATTAATCAAATATGATTAATTAATAGATAGGGATAAGCTTGTAGAAGCCATTTAGAGGGGATTTAAAGGAAAATTAGCATTATTCAAGGTATGTAAGAGAGGAATTTAACCAATAGAAGGGGTTTATTGATTAAAATAGGAGTAATTAACTAATAATGTTTAATTAATCATGTAGAAGTGGATTATAAATAACTAAAGGTCGCTAATTTTCATCCATAATGGGGGAATGGTTAATTAATTAATAAAAGTTCATTAATTAACGAATAAGAAGGGGAATGTTAGCTAATTAGTGGAAAAGGGCTAATTATTATGGAAATGATTGGATAGAGGGTAATTAGTGTAATTTTAGTAGTAAAACTTGGTAAGTGGATTTTTAGGTGTCTACATTTTCTCTTCTTTGGGGTGGCGTAAGTGATGTCACTTCAAAGATAGTAGATAAGTAAAGACAAACAAATTTTTAAGGAGTGGAAGAAAAATTAGTATAATGAAGGATGTCCCCTCACGTGCCGATGGGGTGATAGAAGAGGTTGATTGGAGATCAAAAAATATGAAGGAAGTGGGTAGATGAAATAACGGGGATAGGGAGGATAAATATAATCCCTATTACCCTAGGTGTTTTTTGGAAGAAAAAGTGTGATACGAGAAAATGATAAGGGAAAATGAAGATGAAGATAATAGAAATAACTTTCATCTAGTTGATGTAAAAACAACTTTATTTTATCATTTTGATTTTTGATATACGACATCGGTTTATTGCTATATATATATATATATATATATATATATATATATATATATAAATATAAAACATGTAGACAGAAAACCATTCATTTTAGACACTATTTAGTCCCGGTCTTATACTACTATTCAAAAGGTTTTTTAGTAAGGAAAGTACTAATTAACCCCCATCTTTTGGTCATATTTCTTTATTTTACTTCTTCATTCTCGACCTCTTGCACCCTCATGCCCAGTCAGCTTATGTCATTTCACATTATTTTAGCCTTGACTAGGGTGCCCATGGGTGCCCTAATCCTTTTTGAACTTTCCTACCACCTTTTGGGAAATTTCTAGTTGTTTTAGCATATTAGATTTTTGGCAGTCAACCATTTCAAGGTTAATTACAAAAATAGATCAAGACAAACCTATAAATATAAAGTTATGAGAACATAATTAGGGACAAGCACTAATTACTACTATCATCCACTAAGAGTTTCATCCATTTGAAAATCATTTGCATTCATTAGCTCCATCACAAAGGACAAGGCTGGTTCATTTGCATCACACAATCATAGGGGATGGGATTCTATTCTATTTCATGTACCATTCTATTAAATTATACATCTATTTAGTGGATCACCTGCCAAACATATGAAACTCAATTCTGGACCTTTTGCATAGACTAGAGCACCCATTCTGTAGACCAGAGTACCCATAGGTTCCTCATTCCCTCTCTAGGCACTCCATTCTAGATAGATAGATCAGATTAATCATTTTTGAGACCTCTACACAATCGTTCTTGCTTCCACATTATTCTGTTCAATTTGTTACATAGTTTAGTGATCTCCTCTAATCAGCTGAGTCACTTCCTCACTCTTCTTGCACATTAGGTTTCCTAATTTTATTCTATTATTTTCTTGGGTCATTTTCCATACTTTTTTATTACATTCAATCATTGTATTTACATGTTTTCACACCTACATATCTATCATCCTTACATTCTCATATAGTAATATTATAGCATATGCATAGTCATTCATAATTTAGTGACATCAGTACCCGATGACACACTTTTTTTTTTGGGTTCACACTTGATTGTTGAGGACTTACTACACATGAACCCACTTCACATGGCATACATCTTACATCCTATATTCTACATTTAGTCTACATTGCGCATCTAAAAATCATACATCATATTACTCTTCATCATATAAGTTTCATGCTCTTATTGTTTACACGCCTAACATTATATGCTACTCATACTACATCGAGCGCATTTCACAATATTAGTCTATCTATACATTTTTGCACTGAATCCTATACATTACATATCACACACCCTAAACATTACATGGTTGTATATGATCATCACACATATTTCATCATCTTCTACATGCTGCACTCACTACCCTATGACACAATTTAGTTCCTCCATCCATACTCAATTGTCGAGGGTTTAAAAATAAAATGGACCTTACATTCATATTGTGTTTATCATTCAATCTTTCATCATGTGACACTAATAGGTTAACGACATATGCTATAGGATGAATGGTCACCTAGTCTATCATGTTGTAGTGTTATACGCTTTAGGATACATCACCACTCCCTTATCTTCATCTAGTAGTGATATATGATTTAGGATAAATCAGCACTCCTACATTCATCTTGTTGTGATATATGCTTCAGCTATAAGGTTAATGCACACATCATCTCTAGCTCACATATTGTCACCACACATATACACATTCATCACAGTGTGCTAGACACAACACACACTTTGACCATTTCACGATGATCCAATCTAGTTTACGGTTCATTATTTAATGCTGAGGGGGAAAAAAAAAACCTCATTGTATACATTTCCATTCACTTGGGGGACACCCAAATCCTACCATCCATCTTGTATTCCTTTCCATCAATCCATAACATACTGCATATTATGGTTGCTTTCAATCTTTCTTACTTTTGCTAGTTTATGGTCCCTTTATTACACATGCTAGTTATATTACTCATATGTCATTTATCTATAACATCCACACATGCGCGTTAACATATTTTTCAAGTTGTGATCATAGATACATGTCTCTTACATGCAACACATATTCTCACCTTCTACCCTTCCTAAACTAGTCGATGGGGGCATTCACTTTCATCTCTCACAGGTGCTATTGTTTCATTTTTCACTTAGCACTTTACATTACTTGGTTATACATGCTTTTTACATACTAGTTATCTTCCTAACATGCTAACGGATGCTTCATGTGCAAAATTTATTATGTAGGGATATTTTATTCCATACTTGTTTGTTACATTATCTGCTATTGTTTGTTCTTGTATGCGGGACTTGCCCTATGTTTGGTGTGCACACTTGTTTGTTTGTATGTTTTCATGCTTTCTTTTCATGTCTTGCGACATCATGAGTGATGTTCCATGTTTGTAGCCCACTTTATGTGGCTTAATTGTATTCTTGTGTGTTATAATTACCTTACATGGTAGCTTACACACTTTTTCGTAGATTACACATTGTCTTATACATAAATGCTTGTTCATACTAACACTTGTATTTGGCTATCCTTTTGTTTGTGCACTCCTTGGTTTATACCAAATGATTTACTTTCCACCTCCAAGGAAGAGTCATAGAGTACATGAAGTTGGTCATCTTTTGGGGTTACATTATTCTATCAAATATGTTACATGCACCCCCAAAGAGGGGGGAAATCATTTGGGGTTTACATATTGTACATTTCTTCTAAAATAGTTCAGTTCAGTGCAATTTCTTCGCTTGGTATTGTAGGTTACCTACAACTAGTGGGTTCAGACCATTCTATGAAACCCATACACATCGTATTTTACTAGACATGGTTGTACTTTGCATTATGGAAAGTAGTTATAAATTAGAGGATACAACGGAATTCCTTTCTACACTTCTTCAGCTAGTGGTGTCAGATTACCATAAAAACCAGGATGTACAAATATAGCTTCACACATATTCATGGAAGCAGACATAGGAAGGATAATAATGTAGCTTTCTCCCTATAATTCTTCAAACATGGTGGCATGAAATCAACCAAAAAACCCACAGTATATGATATCCTTCTATACTCTCTTTCTCTACATCGATTAGATACACATGTTCCATTTACACTTTTCATTTTCATATTTTACATTCACGTGATTTTTACATACATGCGTCTTTTACATTGCATTTTTATACATACATACATATTTGACTACTTGATCATTTTATCCTTGCACATCTGGTTGTATGAGAAATGAGAAGTCAAATGAGGGAAATAACAAAAACAAAAATGTCAACAACTACATTTTATGGAAACACACACCAAACTAACCATGCGGGTACATCACACACATTAGTAGCTACACACACGTTTCCTCCCTAGGTTCACTCTTCTCACTTTTTTCTAAAATTTTCATCTTTATTTTCCATACTCCATCATCATTTTTTCATTCCACGCTTTTTCTATACCTTTGGTGAATTTTCTACTAAAATATTCATGGACATTAGGTACACATCTCTATCTACTTTAGGTTATCAAGCTTTCCACTCACCAACATAAACTAGGGGCAAATGTAGACACAAAATCATGCAGTTTAAAACACTATTTAGTCTCGGTCTCATAGTACTGTTAAGAAGGTTTTTAGTGAAGAAAGTACTAATTAACCCCTTATTTTGGCCATCTTGCTTTATTTTATTTCATCATTCCTGAGCTCTTACACCCACATGATCAGTCAGATTATGGCAATTTGTATTATTTTAGCCTTGACTGGGGCACCCAGGCTAGTACTGAGGTGCCCATGGGCATCATGGGCACCCTGATCCTATTTGAACTTTCCTGCCACCTTTTGGGAGATTTCTAGCTATTTTAGCTTCTTATATTTTTAGTGGTAAGCTAGTTCGGGATTAATTACAAAATTAGATCAAGAGAAACCTATAAATATAAAGTAATGAGACCATAATGAGGGAAAAAGAACTAGTCACTACTATCATCCACATAGATTTGCACCCATTTGGAGATCATTTGCATCCATTACCTCCATCACAAAGGAAAAGGTTGGTTCATTTACATCACACAAGTATTGAGAAAGGTATTATATTATATTTCATCCACTATTTTATAACATTCTACATCTAGTTATTTCTCACTACTTCAAAAAGTGTGACTAGCACAAGAGCACCTAGGGCACATGATGCACACACACACACACACACCAAAACTACATTTGGGGTCTGAAATGTAGTGCAACACTTAATTAGTAATCCCACTATTGTGATAGATTATGTGAGTCTGACCGATTCATTTGTATTCTTCATTTTTTAGGGTTTTGATACTTCTCGTGGTCTCTTGTATGTCTTTCTTTCATCTTGAATTATAAGTGACACCTAACGTAGTGTAACGAATCTGATGTGATACACAATGAGGGTTTCATATCACTTACCAAACCTATGAAACTCAATTCCTGACATTTTGCATAAACTAGGGCACCCATTCTATAGGCCAAAGTGCACGTAGGCACCCAGATCCCTCGCCAAGCACTCCATTTTTATCTAGATAGCTCAAATTTATCATTTTCGGGACCTCTGCATAGTCATTCCTGCTTCCAAATCATTTTGTTTACTTTGTGACACATTCCATTGAGCTCCTTTAATTAGTTGAGTCACTTCCTCACTCTTCTTGCACATTAGGTTTCCTACTTTTATTAGATTAGTTGTTTGGGTCATTTTCCCTACTTTTTTATGGCATTCATTCACTTGATTTAAATGTTGTTCTAGATTAGATTAAGTATCAAATATCCCCATTTTTAGTTAATAAATACATGCAAGGAATGAATCAAAGCAACATACTGAACACAATGCTCGATGATAAAGTAAATAAGCATACAAACAACCAAACAAGTACAGACAAATACGCTAAAAAAAATGTTCAAGACAATTGTACTAATTTTTTAATCTGGCTTCAGACTTCACTGGTTTGAATTATACGATAAGGGTTAAAGATGACACCCTAAGAAACAATAAATTGGAAGGTGAATAAATGGAGGACAGGGAAGTCCCATGAAAAAGTATATTTTCCCTATGAAACAGTACCATGTAACTCATTTGTATAAGGAAGTAGAGACATAGAAGGCGAATCAACTTTTGGTAATGGAGGTAGACCAAAACGATCCGTAAGGCATGCGTAAGAACAAGTGAGAACCAAAGAAAGATTGTTTTGTAGGATAGTTTTCAATGTTTGAGGACATTGTGTTTGATAAAAATTTCATTGGGTAAATGCAGTTTTTATCAATTTTGTGAATTTTTTTGAAATGTTAAAGAGTTTTTGAAATTTTTACCTATTATTTAGGATTTTTGGAAATTTTTACCAATTTTTAGGATATTTTGTAATTTTTACCAATTTTTAGGATTTTTGGAAGTTTTTTTTAACAAATTTTTAGGATTTTTTGTAATTTTTTCCAATTTTTAGGATTTTTGGAATTTTTTACAAATTTCTAGGATTTTTTTTAAATTTTTTCCAATTTGTAGGATTTTTGAAGTTTTACCAATGTTTTTGGATTTTCTAAATGTATTATAATGTTTGAATGTTTGTGGTTTTTTCTAAACATATTTGAATATTTTTGGAGTTTTCTAGAATTTTTTTCGAAGCTATGTGAAAGAAGATAGATAAATGTGGATGCCTCTAGCATTAGAAGGGAATGTACAAGGAAAAATGATACACATATGTGTAGGATGTTGAAGATGATAAGATTCCCCCAACATTAGATGGGAATGTATAAAGGTAAATCCCTCATGTATATACAAGAGACTAAGATAATATAGATCAAAGCCAAAACAAATAGGTTCAACGTGATGATGAACTCAAACTAATGAAGTGCACAAAAGGAGCAAGCATGCCCTCAGTTTAAGCTGGCCAAGAAATATATGATAGAGAGAAAGATGAGATTTTTTATTGAAAGAAGGGAAAATTTTCCCTCAAACATGGTAAAAAGGAAACATTATACACATGAATGTTCTGAATGAAGAAGAATAAAACATTTTGAAAGGATATAGAAAATGTAGCTAGAAGAATCATGATGAAAAAGTGATTAGCCAAATGCACAAATCATGAGGCAACATAAAAAATAAAGCAAGAGTCCAAACAAGGTCCAAACAACACTTGGTAACATACTAATCTTGTTTTCTCACCGAGATCTAATGTGTGCACATGGAAATTAATTACTTGTAGAAGTGAATATTTAATAGGTAGTAAGTGAAGAAAAACTAGCTAATGTGTGGGAATGATGTATTTTGAAAGGTGATTTTTGAATGGAGGGTGGAAGGAGAGTCATAAATTTCTCCACTACCATCTAATTTTCTATAGCCTCAATGGATACATATTTAATTCTAGTCACAACATTGATATATTGTTAGCCAGGTGTTCATAGCCTTGGTAGAGATATTGGAAATACCCCAAGAGAGAGTTATATATTGATTAGATTTTGATTTTTTTAATTTTTTGATTGTTTTTTGTTTGGTTTTGAAAACCTATTTCATCTCTCTCGATTTTTTTGATAAGGGGTTAAGAACCACTAATGGTTTGATGTAAGGATGTGGAAGTGATTGTGAAGATTAGATTGGCTAGTGTCAACAAATACGCCCAAAAGTTATTTGCAAAAAAATTAATAGATGTAGATAGTGATATGATCTCTAAGAGGTCAGTCATTCTTTAATTTACCAAGGTGATAAAATACCAAGGTCAAACAAATAATATAGAGATAAATTTTACACAATGAAGATCACCAAAGGGATGAAAATGGTTGGTGGTATGCAAAATAATATGAAAAAAGGAAGGAAAGAACATCCATGTGTATGCAATACCTGATTGTAATGTTTGATCTTTTTACCTTCGATTTTTTTTTTGTAATATTTTAATGATTTTCTCATTTTTTTGTATTTTTGAATTTTTTTGAATTTTTTTAATTTTTGACGGTTTTGCAAATGGAAACCAATGAAGTGAGAAGACAATGAAAATGAATGATTGGGACCAAAAATTTCATTCCACATGATAGTATCCAACAATGATGTTTGTGATTTTTTTAGTAAGGGAGACTAGGAGTTTTTTCTTATCAAGAGTGATATCATCTCCATTATTGATTGACCATAGTGAGATCATATTTGATAAGTGACTATTGAATTATATTTCAACATGGCCTTTGTATGTGGGATCTTGATCTCCTTATCCATAGGTTTCTATACTTTTTCCATACATGAAATTTCCATTGGTGTGCATTCTTGAATCACATTTTATTTTTATATTTGTGAGTGTTGGATTTTTTTGGATCTTTAGAGATATTTAGATTTTTGATCTTAAATTGATGAAGAAAATTTTGGTGTTTCCTACAAGATAATGTGTGATTTTGCTGATCCCAAGAAGTGGGAGAATAAATTGGATGTTTGGGATTGATGATAAGAATGTTAAGAATGATGGTCGACTTACCACTATTGTTTATAGAAGTATGATAATATGGGAGAAGAAGATAAGGTCCAATAATTGAAGAGGATGGGCTACTAAGAGGTGAACCATAGATAGGAGATGAAGGGATACTAAGATGTGGCCCTAAGTTGGAAGAAAATGGGCTATTAAGAAGTGAGCCATAGATAGAAGATGAATGGATACTAGGATGTGGCCCAAGTATAGAATAAAATGGGCTGCCATAAGGTGTCCCATACATGGAAGATGATGGACTACCTGTAGGTGTCTCATAAATAGAATATGAAGCTATACTCAGATGTGTCCTAAGTATAGAAGATGAGGGGATAATAAGACATGGCCCAAGAATAGATGATAAAGGGCTACTAAGACATGGACCAAGTATAGAAGATAATGGGATAATAGAAGGTGAGCCACATATAAAAGATAATGGGATACTAGGATGTGACCCAAGGGAAGATGAATATGGGATACCAGGAGGTGGCCCATATATAGAATAAGATGAAGGGATACCAGGAGGTGGACCACATAGAGATGAAGATGAAGGGCTACCAGGAGGTGACCCAAGGAGAGATTGTTATTGAGGAATTGTGATATGTAAGGAATTATTAAGTGATGAGAAGATAGGAAAATGATCAATGATAGACCCAAACATTTCTCCATGTAATGGGGAATGTGAAAATGTAAGAATAAGAAGAGGATCAAGTTTGATGATCTTAGGATCTTCCTCTATTTCCTTACAAAATGAATCAACTTCTTCTCCACAATAAACAAATGCATCGAGGTTAAAAGATAATTCTTGCTCACGATCCTCTAATGGAATTCCATCGTGTAGCTTCATGAATTCTCTGATTGCTTATTCATTCTAAAATAAATCAATCGATATGGGTTGTTGTTAGTCTATGATAGTAGGTTGATTGGAAGAAAGATGTCCAACAAGTGTGGAAGATTTAGAGGATGTTTGATGATGTCTATGAGGGGAAAGTTTGACCTTATTTCTCCCACAAAGGTATTTTATAGTGCTTTGAAAAGGTATCTCAACACATTGTTTTTTGTTAATTTTTCGATGTGGACGCAAACATCGGTCTTTAGAAGATTGAAAAGGATATGGTATGATATAGTTGAAAGGGCTCAAGGGACACAAATGGATTGGATTTTGTTTGATAGAAGAAGATGACCTAAGAGAAAAAGTTTATTTGGATTTGTATAACTCACAAGTTGAAGAAGATGTGGATTCGAAATAGGTTGGTATAGGTTTTCTTAGAAGATGAAATAGTTTAGGTAGACAAAGAGGATTATGTAGCTAGTCAATAAATTGTAACGTATGGGTTGACTTGGATTATTGATTAGAAGAATTTTGAGTCACACATATCTTCAAAGTAGGAAGATGTTGTTGAGGTGGCTAAGAAAGGGGGTCTTGTGAAGAAAGGGAGGACCACGACTCAAGAGTCAAATTATATCTTTTATTAGAGGAAATTGGAGTCACACGGATCTTCAAAGGAGGAGGAAGTCATTAAGGTGACTTATAAAGGGGGTCCTATGAAGAAAGGGAGGACCACGACTCAGGATTCAAATTAGAAGAATGAGGGGGAGAATTTTTGGTGACACAAATCCTTAGAGAAGGAAAATGTCATTTAGGTGACTGATTATTCCTTAGAAGAAATTTGATCGGATGAGGCTCAAGAGACTGAGGGGAATATGAATAATAACATGGATCAAAATAATCAGGAGACTAAGGGGAATCATAATACTAACATGGATTAGAATCTTTATAATAATACCACCGACTATGAGATGAAGGTGGGGAAAGGGGTAGCAAAATGAGTTCTCTAACATGAAGAACCAATCGAGGTTTAACCATGATGGGTGTACTTCGATGTGAATGCTAAACCTAGGCTCCCTATTTTCGTAAGTGTGAGGAACCATGTGATAGTTAGTCATGGTTGGCATTTTTGTGTTGAAATTCCTTGACCTGGACTATATAATTGAACTCCTTCAAATGCAAGGAAGTTCCATGTCGATTCAGGAAGCATAATGATGACCAACTAGACATTTTGTGAAAAAATAGTGTATGTTTGTGTGATTTTCCAAAGGGAATATAAGGGAAAAAAACATATTGATGACACATTTTCAACAATCCAAAAAGGTTTGGACAAAAATTTCTAGGTGTAAATGTCAAAATGGCTGATTAAAATTTAGCAACATAATGGCTGCAAAGGAAACTTTTCAAATGTTCATATTGTCTCAAGAGTTGATACATAGGAAACATTTTTGCTAAGGTTTGAAAAATGTGTATAAAGACTACAATGAACCTATGCAAAAATCAAGTCGTGTGATATCTAAAAATGTCACAATGAATTTCAAAGAAGGAATGAAAAACAATTGACAAAGAATGACAAGGACAATACAAGTAGGTTTCAAACTAAAGATCAATCAAATATAAAACTAACTCCCTAATGTTTGTACATTTGTCTCAATGTTTTCTTTTGTAGATGACAACACAATTCCAACACTTAAATCAAATTTTATGAAAACAAGATTTAAGTATTAGAAAAGGGTTGAGGTGACTTCTAACTCAAGGTATATTAAAACAAGTTTAGATACAAACAAGTCATTAATCCAAAAAAATTGGAAGTTACAAATCTGAGCAATGCAATAATACCACTTAGATATGTTAATCAAGATTTACGGAAAAGAAAAATATTAATATCAAAATAATATTGATATAATACGAACAACATAACAACACTTTTCAAATCTCACAGAAATGTTCTAATGAAAATAAGGTCAAAGTATAATAAGGAGTTTCTAATATGTGAGCAGTGAAAAAATACAATTCAGAAACTTATAACAAGTTTTATAAAAAAAGAAGTATCAAAATTGTATTGATATTACACAATCAGCATAACAACTCAAGGGAATGTCAATGATAAACAAGTCTAGCTACAATGAGATGTCTTGATTTGGGTGTCAAGACAAGAATACCCAAAATATGAAGACATACTAAGACACTTTCAACACTTTCTATTGCAGTCGCAATAAGGACGAATATAAGAGGGTGAAAAAGTGGTGGACACAATTTTGAGTAACACTTCATATGTTTCTCCTCTTTTGATAAAAAATATAAACAAGATAGAAAAGGAGATATATCAAGTGGGGATGAAACAAACTTATCTTGACTTTGATAGAGTTTCACCTTGTTGAAAAACAAGGTAGAAACTAAGAAAAAATAATGTATAGCAAGTTTTTTGATGAGTAACAAATGGATACAACTTTGATGGACTGTCCCCTTGTTCAAAAAACAATGTTTTGACTCCCAAAAAAAATTCACTTTGTGAGAGTTATTTGAAACATGATTGGTTAAGGTAATGTTGGCCCAAATGCCAAATGGTTCCCTATGGATTTTGTTTGCAACACTCGCCAATTCTTACCTAAGAGAGGTATGAACTTCCAGGATTTCTCCTAGAGAGGTGAACCATTAGCCCATAATAAAATTAATGAATGGGGCCTCATATGGGTAACATGAAGCTTTTATCACATGGGTTTTCAATTAGTCAAGTTGGAAGTGGGGCACTTCTCGTTTCATCCACCATTTCCCTCAAGGTGTAGAATACGTTGGGGTTCTTGTGGTAATCCTCATAATGAGATTTATGGCTTATGCCAATATACTTCCCACATTTTAAATCAAATGAGATGTAGCTCTTATCCAAACCTAAGAATACAATGTTTTGAATAAAGTGGTGTGTTTTTTTATCTTTTGATCTTAATGTGGTTTACACACCATTAGAAACCTACAACAAACTATATTTAGTATTTGTTTTGATCATTTTTCTTTGAAAAGTGAATAAGGTCATGTACTCAAAATTTAGTAGTTCTCCATTGAAACTTATAACATTTAAAAAATAGGATAATATTTTTTTTTTCTGATTCTCAAAATCATCTAAAAGTCGTAAGAGAAGAGTATATGCAACAAGTAACCCAACGTGATAGTAATGAAAAAATATAAATAAAAGGAAAATAAAACATGTTTTACAAATAAGGAAATGAATTTTCCAAATGAATCTAAAATGTTAGAAAAAAATACCAAAACTATTTTTGATTCTCAAGATTGCCAAAAGGCGCAAGAGAAGAGCATATAAAAACTTTAATCTAACTAATTAAAAATAGAAAAACAAAATTCATTAAAGCATTTAAATGTGTTATAACAATATCCATAATCATAGCCATTTATGATTATCAGGGTTGCTCGAAAGCTTAAGATAAGAGAATACGTGGTGCTGATAAAAAATGAATCTAACATACAACAAAAATGACTAGTTTAATAATAAAGGAAAAACATGCAATTTCTATAAGTGTAAATATCAAATTTATATTTACATTTCATAGTTCACTTAAATACCTTTCCTTTGCAAAAAAAAGATTCATTTTTATTTTGGGATAAAAAATTATGGCCTTTGGAAGATAGGTTATGCATATGCTCTTATACTCATGGGTATGCACTTAACCTGTACTTAAAAAATGTCAAAAAAACGTCCCTTAATCTTCAAAAAGGTCAAATTTTCCCAATTAAGATTTAATTTTTACAATAACCCAATTACTCATCTCATGAACATATGCAAAGAAGACTCAATGCTATCAAACATTAACATTCATGATGAAAAACTTAACATTTTCAACAAATTGACAAAACTAGCATGCAAAATGAAACAATGAAGCTCTAAAAATGAAAACATGGAGAAATATTGAATTTTTCTCACAAATACTTGATTTTAACAACCACTCATCTCCTTAATATGTAAATATAAGACTCGAAACTATCAAACACTAACCTACATGCTCAAGAATTTAATAT